>VZSZ01002952.1:270117-328614 GCA_013398815.1 Ibidorhyncha struthersii | reverse complement strand
TTTTTCACTTCAGGGCAAAAATGGTCACTTCAGCGCGCTGTGGGGGGTGCAAAGGGGGAGCAGCGCGGAGAGAGAGGTGCGAGCGGCTCTGGTCTCCGTTTTGCTGGTATAAACGCTTTGAAATCGGCCTGCCCCGGCGGCTGTTACGTTCCGCAGAGACGGGTACACTCCAGAAAGAGAATGAGATTTTGGGGAGACGATAAATAAAGCCGCTGACTCCAGATGAAGCCATTCCGGTGTTCCCCTTCCCAGTTCTCCAGAAGCCACGAGTGCCGCGGCAAGGGAGTAGCTGGGAAAAGGAGAATTCACGGCAACGGGGAAAGAAGACCTCAAGATTTTTTTTTTTTTTTTTATGTGGTGTGGTTTTATTTATTTAGTATGAGATTTGTGAGTGGGAATGGTTATGATGACCAAGCAGCAGTGTGCTGTGCCCGGTGGTCAGCTCCTCAGGAACTGGAAGTTCATGAATTCCGGACCTGCTCTGATAGAAAACACGTTTGCTCTCACAGCGGAGCGCTGTTTACGTGTGCGTTAGTTATTTTTGTGTATTTGCATTCCAAACACTTTGAAAGGTGTAAAACCACAAAATAAGGGCGTTATCTCTTTCCAGAAGAAAGTATGGAGTTAGCTGGAGCAAAGGGGGATGTGTTCAGTAAAAATGATGTTATTTGACAGTAAGTTGTGACACCTATGTGAAACCTGCAACCTACCTAAGACTGATTGCTCTACAGGCTGTCCTGTCCAGGCTGATGTTGGATGATGGTGGTGGCACCTCTCTTTTCTGCCAAGATTGTCATTCTGCCTTTTCCATTGGGAGGAAGGGGAAAGAAGAGATTTTCAAACATCTTGATGGGAGTCTCAGATGACGAGGGCTTCTAGTTTAAGAGGTCAAAGGAATCCTATTGCATCCCAATAGCTAGGAATAAGGAACAGGAAATGGTGACAACTAGAATAAGTTTGGAAAAAATTAATTATGATGATTTTTGTCTCGTAAAAATGTGACTTTCATGTCTGGATTTTTCTGCTCTGAGCACTTCCTTTAAGGATTTTGGTGGGCACATGAAGCCTTAAAGGAACTTCCATAAGCCCAAACTAAACTTCATTTGGTGTTTTGGGAGGGACTTACAGTGATGCAAGACTGTTGTCGTGCTGAGTGCCTGAAACTGGCTGAAGGGATGTCTAAGACACAGTTATTAAAAGATAGTAGATGACACTTTTTTGGTTTTATTTAATATGACCATAGGTGAACCTTTTTCTAGAAGGAAGTCACCCTTCAAATAAACTTGTGTAAAAACAAACAAACAAAACCAAAAAAAAGCAACCAACCACCACAACAAAAAAAAACCCTATGCCGTCATTTGGTGAAGTGTTCAAATTTATCTCTGCATGACATACACTCATATTAGACGTTTTGGAAATTTCTTTCAAATTGCTAGGTTGTGAGATACCATCTTTTTGTCCTTCTGAATAGACCAGTTGAACAAAATTTTAGGTTTGGTGCTAGTTGTTTTTTGCTAGCAACAATATCTGGATTTTTTTTTAGAGGAAAATTAAAGAAAGGGATAATATCCTGTCTTTGAAGTTAACTGGAAACTACTAATAATGTAATTGAGGCCCTCCCCCGCCCACCCGCCAGCAGCAGGCAGCTATTGTACGGGCAAGAGCTGACCAAAAGTGTCCTCTACAGATCTTATGGAAACAGTGCACTAAATGTATCCAGCAGCTGTGTCTTGAAGACAAAAAAAAAAAAAAAAAGAAAAAGTTCATAAATGTTTATTTCCAGAGAAAATTTCAGTAAAAATATTAGTAGGACCTGGAAACAAAAAACTGTATTAACTCAAATCATACCTGACTTTTCTTATTTACCTACCTGGTTAAATCAGGCTTTTGAAGACTTGCTTGCTCATCCTTTGCAGCTGTTACTGTCACATAACTCTGTTCAGGCAGGGCTTACACCGCTCACGGTCACTGGTCCGGAGAACATGACAAATAACTTATTTCACTGTTGGGATTTTTACTACTTTTTATTTTAGACGTTACTGGTCAAATGGCTGCTAATGAGGATTACAGACCAGCACAGCTACCAGCTCAGTTATTATATTTGAAATTTTTGACTGCCCATTAGTATACAGACATTTTTAGTAGCCTGGATTTGGCGTAGGTCATAACTAATTTTGAGAAATGGATGCAATGTAAAACTGTTTTCTTATTTTATAGAATTGTCCTGGTTTCAGCTGAAGTAGAGTTAATTGTCTTCCTAGTAGCTGGTAGAGTGCTATGTTTTGCATTTAGGATGAGAATAATGTTGATAACGCACTGATGTTTTAGTTGTTGCAAAGTAGTGCTTACACTAAGTCAAGGACTTTTCAGCTTCTCCTGCCCTGCCAGCAAGGGGCTGCACAAGAAGCTGGGAAGGAGCACAGCCAGGACAGCTGACCCAGACTGGCCAAAGGGATATTCCATACCATATAACGTCATGCTCAGTATATAAACTAGGGGGAGTTGGCCAGGGGGGCAGCGATTGCTGCTTGGCGACAGGCTGGGCATCAGTCAGTGGGTGGTGAACACTTGTATTGTGCATCACTTGGTTTATATATTCTATTATCATTATTATTATTATTGTTGTTGTTATTATTGTATCTTCCTTTGCTGTCCTGTTAAACTGTCTTTATCTCAACCCACAAGTTTCACTGTTTTTTCCATTCTCCTCCGCATCCCACCCTGGGGGTGGTGTAAGCAAGCAGCTGTGTGGTGCTTAGTTGCTGGCTGGGGTTAAACCATGACAAGAATGAAACAACAAAAAAGAGGAGTAAGGGGTGGGGAGGGAAGTTTGTTGGATAAGCAAGTCCCAGCATTCAGGTGTGTATTTGTACTGGTTATTGTACTTGTAATATTTTTCTTTGCAGTTGTTTGCGTATTTAAGCTATTGGATATATCAGTCCTACCCTATCCATCAACCTCGCTCCACTGGAAGATCTATCTAGCCACTTGATCAGTGGAGCAGGTGAACTTTCTGAACATGTTTTATTGTAAATACATAAATTTTCTTTTTTTAACATAAAATTAAGTAAATCACTGCAAGAAGTCAGAGGTACTGTGTAGTAGTTTAAGGTCTGTCCTCACATCACACACCCAATTTATTTTGTCTGCTGCTCACTACTGTAGGTATAGATTTAACACTGACCTGATCCTGGCCAGTGTCTGAATGCTTTGCTCTGAATTGGTCTAACTTCTTTTGGGGATAGAATTCATAATCTTCTTATTACTCCAGAAAGGAACAATTTTTTTTTCAGCAGCAGCTGAGTAAATGGGACTGACTTTATTCATGCCTATGCTTGTATCACTATAGGCAACATTAGGTCTTTCTCAGTTTGTGAAAGAGACTACATATCTTAAAATTAGATGGGAGTTGTTATCCTGGTTCTCTAATGCTCTTCAGGACCCCTCATGGGGCTGTGTTCATAGCCGTGTCCCCCTCAGAGTGTTAATGGACAGTAATACAAGAGCAAATGGATATAAATTGGCCTTTCTCTTAACAAGCTCTTCTCATTCTTGTTGGAAGCTGTCTGACACGTAGTAGGAAGCAATCAGATCCCCTTCTCAGCTTTTGGTTTGTTCAACTGAAGCCAAGTTCTTCACATCCTCTCTAAAATAGGTTTTTCATTCTTCATAGCTTTTATTATCACATATACCATATGTAATTCATATTTCTTCACCATGGGTGTTAAGAACTGTGTGCAATACAGTTCTTAATTTAATACGTACCTGATATGGCAGCAGTAAAACTTCCCTGGAATTTTGATGGAAACACCTGAGATGCTCATGTATTTTATAACAGTGCTAGTGGCTCACAGGGATCTTGTGACAGCTAATACGACCACCTCAACTAAGGAGGCCCTGGCTTATTTTAGAAGTTCTTGTTATTCATCTTTAATGTTCCTTGCTAAATACCACCCTACTGGTTTCAACAATGTCACAGCCACATAAAATCGGCTACTTCTCTGCTGCCTGGGCACCCTGGATGGCGCAGTCTGCCACTTGTTTCCTTTAGCACCAGTGCTGTAAGCTGCTGAATCTCAGAGATCAGAGTTCTCTACTGGATATTCCGGGACTGCTCTTGCCACTGACCCACACATTGATGCGACCTGCAGGGTCCACCCTTTCTCACCTTCCTTCTTCAGTCACGTATTTAGGCTACAGGTTCTTCAAGGCCAGGTGTATTTCGCACACTGAGCAGACAGTGACAAGCACAGCAATCTCACTCAGGTTTCTAGCTACTTGCCATGAAATCCTACACGAATATCATACAGGGAGGGATCAGGAGTGTCCTGTGTCTCCAGTCTGCATTATTTCTCCCACAGTGTCCAGGAAGGTCCATGTGACATTGTCTTGGAAAGGATCTGCCTGCCTGAAAGGATCTCCTCTTTATAAATAATCTTTCCCTTGCACAAAATGCTGAACTCCTGACAGCAATGGCAGAGCTGATGGCTGGTGGTTCTTCATGGGTCAGAGGGACTAACCTGGCAAAACTGGTTTTCCTCCCAGATTTTGGGATTCAGGTGGGGTCTCAGTGATCTAGTTGGCCTTTCCCACTGCCAAAGGTAGGCTCTAACTCGGTGCTTGTTGTGGAAGTCAGAACAATTGAAAGACTTGTCCAGGGCAGCATCTATACAGTTCAGCTATGTTCATTTTATTTGCAGTTTCATGGAACATTTCTCAGTTTTAAGACAAGTTTGTACTGAAATCTTGTAAGTTATTGTATACTTTGTAAAGACACTTTCCTTATTTGATTTTGAAGTGAATTATTAAATAAAACGTTGCTGAGTGAGTTTGTCTTCCTGTGGAAATACTTCCTTTTGGAAAGTAACGAGATCCTGCTTCCTCCAAGCTTTAGGCATTTTAACCTTCCAGGGGAGTCACAGCACTATCCAGCTGCATTCAAGGGGATTTTCTGGAGTGTAAGCAGAATATACATTTACTCTCCAGGTGAATTCAAGGGCACTTCCTAGCATGTAAGTAGAACATATGTTATTTAACTTGTATACTTGCAAGTAATGTAAGCCAGCGGCATTTGGATGAACAAAATGAAAAGGGGTCCTTATTGTCTATAAATCCAGAGGCAGGGTGCTGACTTCTAATAGACATCCATAACAGGAGTCATAGTTGTTCAATACGCTTTTTCTCCTGTCTGAAGATGGGGTATATTTAGTCCTGTAAACTGCATCACTGGGTGGATGTCAAAGTCTGGGTGACTTCAGAACAAATTTTTCCAACAACGAAGTCATAACTTGCCAGCTGACATGAGAACCATCGCTTCATTCAGGGTATCTCAAATACATGAGCTTGCACATTTCCTCTGAACTCACTTCTCTTTCCAATGGTTCTGCTGCTAAAGATAACTCTGAAGTAATGTCTTACATCTTTGAAGTTTATGCATATATGTATTTTACGAGTTTGCCTTAGTGGTGGCTGCAGTAACTGTTCCAATACAAGTGCAACCCTGGCAGATCAGCACAGGAAGGTAAGCGCAAAGCACTGCTGTAAGGTGATAAAGCAATGCCTTTATTGTGCATCAGACTAAAAAATGCAGAAGTTCCTAGCCTGTTGACTTTTTTTCCACTTTTTTCCCCAACATAGGGATACTTGTTGCTGTGTATTGCCCCCCTCAATACCCCAAATCTCTTGCTACAAAGCTCTTGCAGATAAGGTATTTTCTGTGTCAGAAACAACACCTTGGGCTTTCTGAAGAGAGCACATTTTAAATTATGGCCTGGAAAAAGCAGTGGGGACAGAGGATTTTGGAGAAAGAAGAGAATTTAGTAAAGGGGACAGGCATGTGGTAAGGGAGAACTTAAGTAACAGCAAGCAGAGGGAGAAGAGAACCGGGTTGACAGCAGCTGTTGCAGCACAGAGTAGGTCTAGAAGACTTACAGAGCTGTGGATTTCCATCAGATTTATAATTTTGGCAACTAACATTGCAGATGTTCCAACTCTTGTAGCTGTTGCTTATTGGCAGATTAAATGAACATTAATTGGAATGGTCAGGGAGTCCCATGCACCCGGAATGCATGTGACTCTCAGTGCTTATGGAATCAGTCTGTGCATATGCAGTGGCTGTGAGCCTACAAGTCACTAGCTTTTAGGGGACTGACTGATGTTCAGAAAGCTGCTTTTCTGTAGAATCAGTATTTCATCATCCAAAGCAAAAGCGCTGTCAGGTATGGCATCATATATCCAGTCTAGATTCTTCATGTGACACAAGCTGGAGTAGCCCCGTTGACTTCACTGATATTAAAAATGACTCATTCTAGCAGGGGACCTGGCTATATTTTTTCCCTTTGCCGTGTTTCTCATTAGAAAGGATTTATGTTGCACAGTTCATTTATCGCAGGTGAAACATTCCCATCTCCTCTGTTTCTCCAACCAAATGCAACTTTGCATTCCTGTCTAGGAACACGGTCGAATGGTCCAAGGCTTGGCAAAATGAAAATGCCTGATAGTGGATAAAACATGAGGGAAATGTACAAAGGAGTATATGGAGCAATGGATTAAACTGTGTGTGTGCTTGCTGGAGCTAGTTTTTATCCTTCTTTACACAGCTCGAGAGCTCATGGGCAACTGGTGACTGTGAGCCAGCCTGGGGTGTGTCGCTATGGTTCTAGGCTGGATTGCTGTTATGGCTGGAAAAAGAACAACCAGGGCCATTGCGAAGGTAACATTCATGCTCGTTTCCTCTCCACGGCTGTGACTTGCTACTAATGAAGGGGTTTTGTATATGCCAGAAGTTACAGGAAAAAAAACCTTCTGAGTGAAATCTCTTAACTGTGAGACGGGATAAAACATGTTTGAGAAACCATCTCCTCAAAAAAGCAGAACTTTGGGTAAATAACAACAAACAATAAAATTCATATTCAAAAATTCTTAGGTCCAGAAGGCACCATCTGTTCTTACCTCCTGCACAGCCCTGGTCAGTGCCTATACTATTACAGCTGTCAAGTAAGTGCCAAAAATGCAATTTCTTCTAATGCTACATATGGACCCCTGAAGTGTGGGTTTTTTTTTTTTTTTTTTTTTTTTCATTATCAGTTGGTATCCTTTATCTTCAGAAGTACACAGCCTCTGAGAACCAGGAGGTTTTAGCTTTCTAAAAATATAAATTAAACCCAAGCAATAAGTGCGCCTGACTTGAGCTTGCGTAGCCAGCCAGCATTCTGGTCTGTGGAGTTTTGGCTCGATGAAGAGTCGATGTCTCTTAAGACACTTCTAATTTGTTAAAGGTTCATAGGTTCCAAGGAGAAGGTGATGTGGAATCTCTCTCTAGCTGTACTTGGGCAAAACACATCAAAGTCATAAAATAAATGTTTTAGGAATCGTTCTCGGATGTTGCACCTGTTGTCCCAGAGAGTTTGACATTGTATATCAGGTGAATTTGAATAGAGGCTTAGAGTAATTCATTGCTGAAAATCAACAGACTGATGTCTAAAAGGGAAACGTGCCAAAAACTCTCTGCTCTATGTATATAGCATGACAGTTTAAAAAAGGAAAAACTGATGAATACATTTATTAATATTTATGCATTGCTTAATAGCACCTTAGTTTTGATGCAAATGAATACCTTGAGGGACAACTGGCAAATGTAACTTTGATCAGCCAGTGGAGTAAGTTGTCTTGCTGTAAAGCTTTCTTAGTAAAATTCAGTTTTTATAAACTTTTAAGATTATTCTTTGGCAGATTTCTTTAAGCCAACTGTAATTCTGCATTGTAAATCCAGACACAGTAGTGTTCTCTGCTTCAGTGTCAATACTCAACTGGTCTTGCACTATGCCACGTTGCATTTAGGGGTATGGGTTGAAATATGCCTTAATCTGCAGAGCTAGTATATCTGAATGAATCTTTAAATGCAGGGAAGATACTTGAATTCAGCAGTGTGAATTTTAATTAAGAATTTTACTGTATAGTAATTAACACTGTGACTTTCATATTTCCTGTAGTTTCCATAGCAGCTTAATTATACAAGGTAGTGAGATGCACATCCTGGTGCATACTTTTTTGCTGTTTTCCCAGGTTTTCCTGAACTACCCTGATGTTGATCAATCATATTGACTTTAGGAGCCTTAAGCCTTATAAAAGCTTTTAATTTCTGCCTAATGATCCAGAGGGCTGAAAGTTAGAAAACCTTTACTTTTTAATGCATCTAGGCTAAGCGCAGCCCTCGCAAGTCACTGGAAACCTGATGCAATTGTACTTACTGGGATGTGTGATAAGGATAGTTGCCTGATAGTTTGACAGATGTACTCTGGATGTTCCACCATGGGATGGACATGTTCCTTGGCTGTAAGTGAGGAGATCCAAGAGTGAAAAACTGCTGTAGGACAATGTGTCTCCTTTGGCTGCAGGAGTGCTGTTGCCTCTTTCCTACTCCAGATGCCAAGCGTAGCATGTCGAGCTGCTGGCTAGCTGCTTCTCACATAGTCTTAAGAATAGGAAAAAGGCAAGAGTAAAAAACTAAATGTGAGTCATAAGCATGGCAGAAAAATCATGACAGTGCTAAAAGGAGTCCCTTCTTTTCCAAGTGTTTACAAACCTGGAAAAGCAGACACTTGTGTAAGCCATGCTAGTGTTACTTTTCTCCAGCAGAAATGAAGCGCTGATCAGTAGCTACCATGCCCAAACTAGAGGGAGAGGTATGGAGGATGTTGAACTTGTGCAACACGTTTTTAGGCAGCTAAGCAGGGACAAAGTTCTCAAATAGAGTCTTTCTAACTTTTTCTTTTTCTCTCTTCTTTCCCTGCCTGACTCCTCCAGCTGTCTGTGGACATGGCTGCAAGTATGGCGAGTGCACGGGACCAAACAAATGCAAATGTTTCCCTGGATTTACAGGGAAAACCTGTAATCAAGGTTTGTGCACATGGGGGTATTACTCCAGAAAGCAGACTGTTGATGCTCTGTCTCCTTATTTTGTACTATGGGTTGTGTCATCTTCCAAAACAGTAAACCAAGTTATGTTCTTGTTTACATAAAAGAGCTTAAAATTTAAGACTCTTGCATCTCCAGCATCCCAGGCAAGCTCTAAGCCTTCTTCAGCACACAGAAGTTTGAACCTATATCATATATCTCCTGCAGGCTGATGACAAGGGCAAACTGTCATATCTGTAGTCAGAGGATTAAGGTGTGGAGAGATTATATAGGAAATTACTAGAGGAGCTGGAATTCAAGTCCAGAACCCATGTTATTTTCTTAACTAGCAACCCATGTCACCTTCTTAAATAAGCTTCCCATCAGAAAGACATGCAATTATATGCTAGACACATAATTTCTCAAGCTGCCTGGGCCAATGCCATCTGTTTGCATATGCTGATTGGTATTTTTGAGAACACAGAATTGGGAGTCTTTAGAATTGCATATTCATAAACTTTGAATGCACCACTTTCCCTCCATAAACTTGCAATTAGACATGGAAATATTTCAACTAACACATTAGTGAGAACTCAGCTTTCTTTTTTTTTGATCCCAATGCATGGAATGAGGCCAACCCACTGCACTGCAGATGAGTGAACTGCAGGTGCTGTGAGGGAAGCATGACACGAAGGCCACACGAATTGATGGGTCTGTCCTTGTTACCTTCCTAAGCAGTCTTTGCTTGAAAATGTTGCGTTGACATGCTAAAACCACATTTTTCAGAGTTCAAACAACCCATTTATTACACAGTGTCTTTCAAGCAATACGCTATAAAGCTATACTGTTAAGTGTTTTAGAACACCATCTTCTGCACTTTTGATGTTGCTCACAGGGAAAGAAGTAAATTCCTCAGTGCCACTAGAGAGGAAAGTGAAACAGCAGCCGTGGTTGTGTGCAATTGATATGTAGGTATCCCTTACAACTTTATCCTCTAAACCCAGAAGTTTAACCTTAAAAATTATTTGACATCTTAAACATTACCAAAAGGCCACAGAGAAGCCCCCAGCTTTTAGGTGTGTTTTGTGCAGTAACTCCAGCTGGATTTGATATGTCCTCCGTACACAAAGAGATCGATTCTGCACACTTGCAGTAGATTCAAAGCCTGGGACTTGGTGGAAGCACTGCACAGACCTACATGGACAAATTGCCTGTTAGCCCGCTGGGCTGTTTTACCTTCTGAAGAATGGCTGGGAATTTTTTAGTAAAGTGGTGGCTGGCACAGGCCAGAAATGTCCTGGAGCTATTTCAATAGTATAGCCATATAGGTGGTCATGTTCCAGCAGCCAGGAATGCTCAGAGCCACTTTTAATTTACTGGCAGATGGAGCCTTGGTCTGTCCTTACAGCAAAATGCCCTGCTGAGCAAGCTGAACATGAGCTAACTAAAGTAACAGAGATAAGGGGGACTGTGTTAGTCTGCCACCGAGTCTGAGCTAAATTAGCCTTATCTCCATAGGTTCTCATTTAGAGCTGTGTATGCTATCTGTGCATTACTGCACATTGTGCAAGATAGGGCAGCTAAGCACTTTTGAAAATGTATGGTCTAAGTGGAATAACTTTTGTTCCCCTCTAGTTTCTTTGTTAAGAGAATCTTGGTTATTTAGTGGAGCCACAGTAGCACAAAAATCCAATGTGATTTGAAAGCTGATCATTTGTCCTTTTTCAAACAGACCCTGTGTTTAAATAATAGAATGCAACTCTATTTTTCTTCCCTGGATTGAGCTGTATCAAACACTTCTGCACACATATAACCACAACAAAGTTTATGCTTTGAAAGGTATGGAGTTTTTTCTGTGGTCTGCAAGGCGTACAGGCATGAGAACAGATGCTTCTCCCATTAGAAGTGGAGCTGCACAAGCTCAGTGCTTGGAGAGTTGCCTCAATTGAAATTATATTATTGGTCATATGTGCCATTAAACACATGTTGAATGGGCTGTGTATGCTGGTGCATTCTGGTAAGGAGTTCTGTCCGTTTCAAAATACAAGAGGTAGAGGTGCCAGCTCACAGAAGTCACAAGCACAGATGTTGTTCCCTTGTCATAGGACCGATACCATTGTCAGCCTATACTGCACAAATTGACCACTTTAGGATTCTGTTTTTCTCCCTGTGAAGGATAGCTATTGGGAATTTGAAATTAACCTAGCTTCCACAAAGCCTTTTAAATCCTGTATTTGAGAAGGATTTAGGATGCTTTTATTCTCAGGATTTTGAGGTTTTTGAGATTTGGGAGATTTTGACTTTAAGAATAAAGTCACATGATTTTTATGTATTGCATTTCATCTCTGCTAGACAGCCCTGCCCAGATAACCGTGGTACCAATGCGTAGCTCAGAAAAAAAATATAAAATCTTTGTTTCACTTTATCTCAAGCTAACTTGCTGTTCTTAGTCTCACATTTTTGCCTTTCCTAGTACAGAGGTCAGCTGGAGGACTGAAATCTCCAACTAGAATCAGAGAAATCCAGAATAACTCCCAGAAAACAGAGTAACTGCAATTCTCTCCCCACCGTTCCACCTCTTCCTAGCAAGCTGCCAGAGTTTGCATTAGTTTTTGAGGTGTAGAAGTCTGTGTATATTAGTTTTGCTCGCAGTCTTTCAGCCAGATGGTCTGCTAAACTCTCATCTTGCAAGGGGCTGGCTCATTTTCAATCCAGGCGATTTTACTGTGGGGAATTCAAGGCATTAGGCAATGTTATCCACCTATATGTATGAATATATGCGTATAAACCCAGCACTCACTTCGTTCCAATGACTTCTGCAGACCTGAACGAATGTGGACTGAAACCACGTCCCTGTGAACACAGATGTATGAACACACATGGCAGCTACAAGTGCTATTGTCTCCATGGGTACATGCTTATGCCAGATGGCACATGTGCAAGTAAGTAATAGAGCCGATAGGACAGGCACAGCAAAATCATCTAATTGCATTTGATCCTGGCAGATTTTCTTCCTGTGATGAATGGATTTATCTTATTCGGGATAGGGTCTTTACCTCAGCTCTCTGGTTCTGTCAGCAGCTGAAAGAGGCTTTCTATTTGGCAGTATATGGATAAAGTAAACTATGTCATACTTGTATTTTGGTGTTCGGAGGTATTTTTGTCCTGCTAGAAGTAAAAATCTGATAGCATTACTTCAGATGAAGAACAGCTAGTATAACCTTGGTGTATAGTCCTGTGTATAATCATCTGTTGAATAAGAATGAATAATCTGTCCAAGTAAAGCACCAATATAGACTACTTTTTACTGTGCTGAATTTCATGCCATTACTCCTTGCTTTACCTTTCTGTGCTCCTGAGTGTTGACATGCTTCCCACACTTGACGCCAGCTTCTTGCAAGCATTTGTTCATTGAACTAAGGCTTATCTAAACTGTATTTCTACCTATTTTCTTTGTATTTAAGCCAGCATGTAATGGAAAATATTCTGCTTTCTTAGCCAACCTGATTTTTCAGACCCGAGGAAGCGTCATGTTTTTCAATGACACTGTTTTGTTTGTAGAAAATACTTTTTTTTTCTTCATCTGAGCTGTTCTACACAGATATTTTGGCTTTGAATTTCACAAAACCCTAGGTAACAGAGTGACAGCCCTTTCTGGAGTCCCCTGGACCACAGCAGATGCATCAGCTGGACAAGGAAGCTAGCTGGTCTCAGCTTGAGAGGTCTGTCCTAAAGCAGTGGACCTAGCTGTATGGGGTGCCACACAGTCTTTCCCACGGATATGCCAGAGAACCATAAACTCTGAAAGGCTTTGATCTCCAAACCTTGGAGACAATCACGCACCAGGCAGGGTGTCCGTTTGGCAAGTTTGCTGTCAGTTTTGGGATGACTGGCAAAATACCCAGCCTTGGCGAACACTCACAGGTGTGCAGCGTCTGCAGCTGTGGGGCAGGCAGAAAAGCCAGAGCTCCTGCTCTCTCTCTCTTATGGCAGGGAGACTGAAATTGCAGTGAAAGGTGCCTGGGGCCAGGGTTTTCTGAGGGTTTCCCTTCCTTGCAGCACAGCTCAGGGTTGTGCCTCTGTGTTACTCATCATGGTGGGTATCACCAGCAGAAAACAGCTGCGGGGCCCTGAGATCCCTGAGAACGGGATAGGTATTCCTTTCGTTTCTTCCAAGATAATTTGTATATCTGCTGACATCATATGCCAAGCAGTTTTCTGTAAGGCCACTGTCTTATGGACAGCTGAAGTTGGCAGAAGCCAGAACTAGAGTCCCAAGAAACTATCCTGTCTCGCTTCCCTTTGAGCCCCGCAGCAGCTTTGTCCCGTCCATCCCTCACTCTCCTGCTCTGAGCACAGATGCTCGCTGCAGCCATGCTTCCCCCTTCCAAGTCAGAAAACTAGATCCAGGCTGTTACTAACCATTTCTGCTGGATTCTTTTCAAGGCAGTCTTAGTTCAGAACTGGTTTCCTGATTTAAGAAACTCTGCATTTGTACCACGTGCGCAGTTGCACCATCCCTTACTCGAGCCAGCACAAAACGCTGAATTTCTTAGCTGCAGGAGTGGCCAGTGTCGAGTAAAAATTGCCTGGGCAGCTGTGAGCCCTCAAGCTTGTGTTCTGCTTTGGCACACAGCACTGTTATTTCTCAGTGGAACCCCAACAAACACTGACACAGAATGGAACCAGATTTCAGGGGAGAAAAAAAGGTTTCGCACAGAAGGGAAGTCTTCATTCTTCACAACTCTGGTTAAGGAGGCAAGAAACTTTATGTTCATCCATCTTGTGCTTCATTAACCCAACCCATCTGCCACCTTGCAGTTCCAAAGAGCCTTTATTTTCTAAAGCAGAGACTATGATTATGAGATGAAGTAGTAAATTATTTACTCAAGTAGAAATTATTCTTGGTTAAGTCTACTAGCCTCCCATTTCACTTGATGCTAACTTAAGCTTGTACTTGGATGAAATGCTAGGTTATTTAACCAACTGTAGAATCTCATAATTTTATTCAGGCAAACATTTTGAGCGTATTATTGATCCTTTTGAATAAAATTCTCCATAATGTAAGTCTCCTTTGCAAGATAAAGTCCACCTAGCCTGAGCAGTCAGGTTTATCTGCAGCCACGCCAAGGGACTGTGGAGCTGGAAGAAGGGTGTCTTCAAACAAAAGAGAAAACACGCAATTACCAGTTAGAGAAGAATAACATTTAGTAAGTTTCTTTATTGCCACTTAGGAAGTAGCTAATACGACAAAGTATTATGATCTACAGTCTGTCTTTTTTTAACTCTTACCTCCTGCTACTGTGTATGTTCTCATTCATATAACAGCAAAATACTTTTGCAAAAACAGTGAATTCTTGGCCTTGAATATTTATCACTTGGCCACAGAGTCTAAACAAAGCCGCCTAAGAAAAATAATTTTAGCACAGAATAAAGGGATTAATTTCAATAGCACACAGAACTAATATGCATTATATTTTATATTCAAATCACAAATAATATGGCTGTAGCTATATATGCATCTGCACACATCATTGCCTTTTCTATGCACTCTTTTATTATGCACCATTCTGAAAGTGCTGGTACTTCTGACAATAAACATGTTGTGTTTTGGAGTAAAATTTATATCTTTTTCTACCTAAGCAGTAGCCACTATTCAAGTTCTTGCAGTTGGTTTCTGTCTCTAGTAAACTGACAACTGTTCCAGGCTTTTCACTTACAAAGAAGTGAATATACACACTTCTGTATCCCTGAACACTACCAGAGTGAAGTAGCTGGAAATACTTTCTTTGCACACACCTCCATCTGTTGAGTAAACACTCCTAAGTACTACTTCTCTCGCTGGCATCATAACACTAATGCTTCCTGGATATCTTCAGGATTTTAGAACTATCTGCTTACATACTTAATACATTTCTCTGGCTTTTCTAACCTCTCCTAGGTCTCTCAGACAAGATCTAGACCCCTACATTTCTCTTTACAGGCAAATCAAAGTAATCTCTAATAATTCACACTTCTAACCAACCTGTGGCAACCAAGACTTCTGTTGTTGGTAGTGCCTCTTTAGATTCAGATATCTGTTCCATAAAGGATCAAAATAAAGGGCAATTTTTAAGTCCATCAGGCTAAATCATTTTAAAAATCAAATTCTATACTGCACACACGTTTCATGGTAAGTAATAAAAACATTTCACTACCAAATTGCAGTTTTCTGTGTGGTAAAACTGTCACAATGGAAAATGTAAAAAAACCCCACTTTTTTCTACTTTGAACAGTTCTGTCTCTGAATCGAAAAGGCAATAGTAAGACGTCACAGAAATGGGAACAGAGGAAAAAGGAGGAATAAGGGCAGATGAGGAGACAACAAAGTGCAGGGGAGAGGGAATTTAAGATCTAGCTCATGGACTGCTGAATTGTGAATGTGTTACTGTATGAACAGTTTGATTAATGATGAATGGAATTTTGTTGTTATGATTAATTTTCTGCATTCATCCAGGTCTGAATTTTAAGTGTGTCATCCCAGCCAAGATTTTTGCTCCTTTTATTATTTTAAATACTGTTTTCAGGTTCTAGGACATGTGCCATGGTGAATTGCCAATATGGATGTGAAGAAGTCAAAGGGGAGGTACATTGTCTTTGTCCCTCAGGTGGCCTTCAGCTGGGACCAAACGGAAGAACGTGCATTGGTATGGTTAGAGAGCTCACCCTCAGCTTGTTTTCTATAGGGTCTCAAAAAAACTTAGAGTCTGGGGAAAGGTTAATAAGTGGTTAGCTGTCCTCACTGGCTTGGGTAACGCTTCTTGTTACTCGCAGTGTGATGTTAAGCTTGCGTGCTTTTTAAAAAAACCTGTTCTTGTAATATTGGCCATGTAATTCTTTGGGGGAGTCCCATCCCCAATAAATAATTACATGTTTTGAGATAACTTTGAATCATTAACAGATTCCGTTTCTCCCTATTGCTCTGAGGTCTACATTGCTTTGCCTGCAGGAAGCTGTCCTACTGACATAATGCATTAGAGGATTTGGGGGTGGCGTTTGGAGGGTTTTTTCTTTTATTATGATGACCCACAATACAAACTTCTGGAATTTTCTCCAGAAGCCTCAACATCACTTTACCTGGGGGTTTCCTGTGTGATGAAGAAAGCGTTACTTACATCACTTGGTACTTTTCTGTGATACTGGTTTTACATTGTCATCTGACAAAGCGGTGCTACAGCACTGCAATCCAGTGCTGAAATCGTACCCATTTTAATGCTGAAGCTAAATTAACTCATTTCAAAACCCAGTAGATGTGAAACAAGCTCTCCAGAGCAGGGACCACTCCAACAACTAGAGAATAAGGGGCAGTGAAGAGAATGTCAGGGAGGAGTTCCCTGCTCCTTAAGGAGGGGATGATCTGGGGGCCACAGACAACCCCAGCCTCGGCAGGGCTCTGCCCTGTGTCCAGGGTCTGTCTGGGCATCTTTCCAAAAGCTGTAACACTCTTGTTGCTGTTCATTGCAGACAAACCTAAAAGGCTCTGAAAGTGTTCATTTTTCAGACCAGATGCTCTTTTATTTTAAATTTAAGAGAAGTATTGCTTTATGTGTACTTTATGCCATTTCATTTTAAAACAGGACCAGTAGCACAGCTTCATATGTGAAAAAAACAAAAGAATTTTGAGTTCCAGATTTCTTCTTTAGAATAGCTTTAGCTACTTCTTAAAATGCAAGTTTTGAATCAGTAAGTACATTTTCCTGTAAAACGCTAACTCGTAGCATTTGAACAATTTCAATTTGAAAAAAAAAAATCAGCCGGAAAATGTTTTTTGTTTCCTTCTTTGCTACTTTCCCCTTTTCCTGATCTAGCCTTTCTTTCCTGGTCTCACCTGGCCTCTAGGGTAACACCCCTAGTCAACCCCAGGGAATGATATTTTATGGGTTTTTTAACCTTTATTCCACTGAGGCAAGCACAGAAGACTGAAAATTGCAGCTGGTTAATGTTTTATTTCCCAGAGCTGCCCAAAATACAATGGAAAATAAAGAATGGAAATTTGTCCTTGGAGATATTCAAAAGCCACATGGACGTGGTTGTGGACAACTGTCTGTAGGTGTTCCTGTTTGAGCAGACTAGATGACCTCCAGAAGTCCCTTCCAATCTCAACCATTCTGTAATAAAACTTTTTGCAACAGATGCTATTTACTGAAATGTCTTTAGCAACATACCTAATGATATTGATAATTTCACATATTTTTACATTACTTTGGTCACAAGGATGAAAGTTCTCCAGATGGTAGAGGGCAGGTTGGTAAACAGGCAAAGGATAACAGTAGCTAATCCATTTCAGATGCTGCTTACCGATACATACTGGTTGAATTGTTTCTACAGCTTAAAGAGTGTTTTAGATGTTGAGAGGTTTAACATTCAGACATAAAAATCAATTTTATCTCCAATGGTCAAAAATAAAATGCATCGACCAAGAGACACTGCTGTGTAGAAGGACAGTTACTATATGAATTGTTCTTCTTAACACACGGCTGTAATATTATCAAATATGAAGGTCCTATGGCCTGGGACTACTTTATCACTCTTAGGACCTATCAAATAAACCCATATGGATACTTGGCTCAACTTCCAAACTATAAACACTCCAAAATGAGAACACTATTTCTTTCTTTCAAATGAAATGGTAGTCCTGCTTTGAGTAATCAGCAAGGCTCTTGGACTACTACCAGTCACAGTTAACGTGTTTGAATTATATAAGAGCTTTTTGGAGGTGGACATTGTAGATGTATGCATTTAAATACAATAGACAAGATGAGTGGTTCTCTTAGATCTCTTACTGAATTATTTGGGCAACTATTTTTATTCTTTTGTATTGAGTTTATTTGTGTTTACCTTGCCTGCTGAAATGGATTTGGAAGAATGCTGATACATATGATAGCAGGTAAAACAAAAAGGTACGTCCAGTGGTTGGAAATATCAGACCTATTCTTTCGGCATGACTTGTGGTATATCATCAGTTCTCCACCTCTAAAATGTGAGAGATAGCACCTTCCTGCTGTATAGCATAATAGATGCTTAATAGATTATCAGATACTTTAATACTTTGGTGTTAGTCACAGAGACACTATAAACAGATAAACATTTGAAGATCCCTGGCTGTTAGTGTTAGCTTAATGCTCCTAAGAAGCATTAGGTCTTCCGGACCTGCAGAGCAGCACACTGATGTGTTTCACTTTTCCTCTTCTACATGTGCATAGGTGAAGGAAAAAAATAACAATTGTAGATAAAAAATTTTAAGCAAACTTAAATCTGTTGTTTCTAAGAGTAGAGCAAGTCTTTAGTGTTCACTGCAGACATAAGCTTCACACTAGGATCGAGTGCAGCAGGCTCGTCCTTTAGCTTGTGACAGACTGTGGTCCTGGCAGAGGTATGGGGAAATGAGAACCTGGAGAGGTCTGGGAATGCCCTGGAGGCGAGGGAACAGAGGCCCTCATCAGAAATGTGTAGCATGGGCAGAAAGAGGGATTTTGACTGTGGTTTTGTTTAAATATTTTTCTGCTCTCGTTCACTTCCCTTTGATCACTTGAGTGCTGTAAAAGAATAGTAGAAATGATAAAAAGACCGACTGTGGTGTGCAGCACCACTTCACGGCAGTTCTAAGCTGTAAAGGGCAGTCACTGTGTCACTGCTGTGTGCTAAAATATGATAGGGAAGGACAAATGCCAAATATCATAATCGGCACTATTTTAAATTTGACATTACAACAAAACAAATCAAATTAGTAACATTTAATTACAATGGTTGTTGAATAATGTTCTTAGGCTCCTCCCATACCAAGCTTCTTCCTTCTGTCTCCGAAACATCTGTCCCTGTCATCTACCTTGCGGGGCAGACTGCTCGCAGTCTGGAAACTCTCTCCCCGCTATGTCATGACTTCGCCCAGCAAGGGGAAATGCAGAGATTCAGTAGAAGAGCTGATGCTGCTCTCAGTTTCCTGTTTCTGGGGCTTTCTCTTAAACTGTTCTCCAACATTTCCTTTCTCAGGGAAATAATGGAATTTGTGGAGTTTCTCCTGACCCTGCTCCATGACTTTAGGGCAAATCATTGTCCTCAGTGGGGGGAGTCCCCACTGCCAGTTACCCTAGCTTTTACCATGCCAGGTCTCAAAATCTTCCATGAAGTTTGCTGATATTTTGCTTCTTCATTCATAGGAGCACATGCAAAAGCCATCCCCAAGTTTGAAATTACAGGACTTGTTTATTAAACAATTTGTGATAGCCAGGACCAAACCATTCCTGTGCAAATCCCAACTAGTTCTTGCTTTCCCATTTTACCTTCTCATGGGTCTGACCAGCATCGCTTCTCCTGCTCTAGACATTGATGAGTGCTCCACTGGCAAAGCTATCTGCTCTTACAACCGCAGATGCGTGAACACGTTTGGAAGCTACTACTGCAAGTGCCAGCTTGGTTATGAACTGAAATATGTCAGCGGCCGTTATGACTGTGTAGGTAAGATTTAGCCCATGAATTTTCCTTCTTCATTCTTTTTCATTCCCACATGGTGCATCTTTCCTGTCATTGCCTGAAGCATGTTGGTCTAGTCTGTGGATATTGCCTCAGAAACGGATAAAAGATGTCACATTAAGAATATTCTTGATGGCACTTTGAATTTTTCTCTGGGTTTTCTCTGTGGCCTTATGAAAAACCTAATCACTGTCCCATGCAAATTAAATTGCCTCATTGAACCAAGTCAAGATGTGAAAGGGCTTGTAGTACTTTAGCAAAAGTTGACTACAAAGATGTGCTACTTCTGGTACAGGTTTAGTTAAAGAGCCATTCTTTGTCCTCTTGGCTTTCAACGTGTGATGAACAAGTAGTACCACAGTCTTTTTTTGTGTGTCCTTAATAAGGAATGTGAATCAAATGCCTTCATGACTGTAAAAACAGTTGCTTGGATGGACGGTACAGAACTTTGAAAAAAAAGTATGAAAATAGTAGGGTTTAATTACTTTTCAGGTCTCTTTTGCATGCCTAAGTTTCTCCCAAACAAAAATAAATACAGGCAAAAAGCTATCTTGACATGCCCAGATGTTAAAACAAATGTCAAAACACCTTTACTCCTGTTTCCGTCCATTAGCTGAATGGTGGAAGAACAGCAAAGTGTAAGTTACTGCAGCAGTATTGTCGAAGCTGTTGACTACATGAGGGCCTGGAAGGGTTGGAACTACTACAAGAAGTGCATTCAAAAAAGAACTCACGGGTTTTGTTTATATTTCCTTGGTATTGGGAGTTAGGGGTGGGAGATCATAAGGCAGGTTTTGGAGACTCAAGTTTGCATTTCCAGTCTTAGAGTCTTAAAGTGGAAAAAATACTTACTGTTTCATACAATATGTGTGCATGGGGGAAAAACTGGAGAGGTCTCGGTAGTCAAGATTTTATCTGCAAACCTGAATCTTACTCTCAGACATACCGTATTTTGGAGGCAGTCTTCCTGCTACTTATGTCCTAGCTGACTTACATTATGAGAGGACCTGCCATCTGCTAAAAATTAAGCAGTGCGGATAAAATGCAAATTGGTGCAAAAATTTGTGCAACAACTTGGCTCCCTCATGTGGGAGAAATCAGAAACATCTTTGTGACGTAGTAAAATAATGGAAAAGGAGAGCAGAATCAGTTACTCTTGATGCCTGTACATTTTGCTGTCAGTTGAACGTAGTATTTTCTACTCAATTGTTCCTGATCATACTTTTTTTCATACAGCATCATGTGCATGCTGGAATGTTAGAAGTAGATAGAAGATCTCAACATCTTGGCATGCTCAGGGTTACTTTCCATTGCATTTCTCCAAAAGTGAATGAAAGAATGAGAAAGATTTGGTGAATTGTTTTTTAATTGAAGTCACACATTCTCTCAGTGCCTTTTGTTAATAGAAGAGCGTGTACAACCAACAGTTTGAATTCTGTTCTCAGTCAGAAGATCACTATGTTTGCTTTGTCTTTCCTGGGATGCTCTACATTTTCCATGGGTGCATACGCCAGTAGGTGTGCAGTTGGAGCTGACGTTAAGCATTCTCTGCTGGTGTGAATTCTTCTGCCTCCGATGGTCTCTGGACCATCTTGGTCTAACACTTACAATACGTGGAAACAGATGGCCGGCACTAACAGGCTGTCATGAAGCTTGGGTTTCAACAGAGTGTTCACTGAAGCTTTTATATCTTTCCCTAGATGTAAATGAATGTGTGACAAATACACACAGGTGTAACCTCCATGCAGAGTGCCTCAACACCGAAGGATCCTTCAAATGCAAATGTAAACAGGGCTACCGAGGAAGTGGATTCGATTGTGTTGGTGAGTACCATTGGATGTCAGGAATAGTGCTATATTGTTTTTCTCCAGTAATTGATGGTTAAAAGGTGTTTTCTAGGAAATGTCATGCTGAACAGTGCTGCCACACCAACGAAGGAAGACCTCTTCACAAAATAATATATTGATTTTACAAGTCATTGCATAGCTAACACAAGTATTATTTGTTCAAATTTATTTTGCCTATGAGTCCCCAAGTCTCACAGTATCACTAGGAACTGCAGATAGAACAGAGAAGAGAATTTGGCCCAAAGAAACATAGAAAATAGGTTTAAAAAGTCTACTGTGTGTGCATGGCTAGCCTCTTGGAGACCTGTGCAGTCCCTTCCAGAAGAGTTTCAAGCTAACTTAGCAAAAAGTGAGAGAAGGGAGGAAAGCCATGACTTCTGTGCTAAATGATTTTCACTTATAATTTTGCCTTTATTTGTTATTGAATATTGAAGACCTCCCATAAAGATGTCATTACCTGGTTCTAACTGAATATGACCCTCCAAGAAGAAAGAAAGAAAGGCTGTTCCTGTCTTTATATTTAAAATGAACCTTTTTATTTAATACCTTTATTAAACTTGACAGGGGTTTCTCCTGCAACCTCATTAGAGATGTTTTTCTCAGGAGGACCTCTGAGTCCTGGTCAAAATTTTTGAATAAAAGACGCTGTAAAAACATTTTAAAATTTCTTGTCTATAGCAGATGAAGTCTACATAATATATAAACCTTTTTTCCTGGGTCTTTTTCAAGCAATTCTTGATCAGGTATGTATTATGATTATACTTCATGGTTACAAATGTTCTATGAGTCTCTCTTATTATTCATGTTCCTACTCCCATTATAATAGTAATTGAAACCTCTCGTATCACATTGATAAGTTAAACTTCTGTTAAGTTTCTACTTCCAGTAAAAAATGTTGACTTTTAATGAGAAAAAACTAAACACACAAAAACCTGACTGGTACTGAAAGGTTTGTTTTGGACACAGATTGCCACAGCAGAGCTGTTTAGAAGGTTCTTCATGCTCAAATTCAATGTTATGAGCCAGTTTCCTTGTTAGACCACATCCCTTGGGATATATTAGTGCAGCTTACTGCAAGGGAAGGATGCAGTGGGGCTTCAGACCTGACTGAATATCAAAGCAAACTGACATGACTTATCTTGGTATGGTTCTGTTAAAACCAATGTACCATAGATGAAATGTTAAACAAATACATCACTGAGCAAAAAGGTCTGTGGGGTTTTTTTTTTGTTTATTTTTTCTTTTTAATAAGAAGCTGGAAAAATCAAAGGAAAATCTCCTTTTCACCAAGTCTACGTATAAAATATTCTTTCCTCAAGCAGAAACGATTCGACAGGAATGCTTGCTTAAATATGAACAAAAGAAATATTTTAGCTTCTGGAGAGGCTATGACACATTTTTTAATGTCTAGTCCTGTAAAAAAACAGTGCTGAAGACAGATGATTTCTATATTCTCGTATTTCCAATTACTGAATTCCCATTAGTTATTCAGAAGAGGAAGGAGCCATCCATTCATAAACTCAGTAGAGCACACTAAATGGAAAAGAGGTTTAATACAAGAGAGGGTCATAGAATCACAGACTGGTTTAGGTCGGAAGAGACCTTGAAGATCATTGAGTTCCAACCCCCCTGCCATAGGCAGAGACACCTCCCACTAGACCAGGTTGCCCAAAGCCCCATGCAGCCTGGCCTTAAACACCTCCAGGGATGGGGCATCCACAACCTCTCTGGGCAACTTGTTCCAGTGCCTCACCACCCTCAAAGTGAAAAATTTCTTCCTAATATCTAATCTAAATCTACCCTCTTCCGGTTTGAAGCCATTCCACCTCCTCCTATCACTACATGCCCTTGTAAAAAGTCCTTCCCCAGCCCCTGCAGGAGAGGATCGAGGAATAACACGCAGTAATGAGAGAAATCAGAGCCATAAGCAGAAAGTCAAAAGGCAAGGGTCTGGCTAGAAAAATGTATACAATGATAGAGGGGAAAAAATACAGTAGGTAAAACCTGAACAGCAATGGTTCTGGAAAGTGGCTGTTTTTTCTGGTGGTAATTCCCACACATACACCTCCTTTTTCTAAGCAAAGAGGAGGAGGTTCTTTCAACCTTGAATGTTTCAGTAGTTGATTTTTACTGCAATCCTCAAAAAAGTCTCATCAGTGTAACTGATGGGGGTAGGACATGCTATTGGGGAAATGTTTTTTCCAGCAGTGACGCAAACACCAATTAGATGTACCAACCTACACTGAAATACTGTGTTCTCCATGTCATACAGCAATTGTGGAAAACCTTTGGCTTTACTGAAGTCAAAGGAAGTTTTGCTGTTGGGTTTAATAGGATGAGAATACCATCCTGGGAATTTGGGGGCTGGAGGCTGTGGCTTCACATTTCTTTTGGTGGCAGGAGCTGCACCTCCTGCAGCCTATCCCATCTCCCAACAGATAGGCCTGGGGTTGTGCTGCAGCTAAAAGAAAGGCTTCTTAAGTACACCCTCAGTACTCCACATAATTATTCTCACAAGGTGGAAATCTCTTTTCCACAGGGAACAATTAGTCCTTTGTAGCAATTGTGTCTAATATATAACAAATTGGCTACCATAGCAGCAGCTTTTTATAACAAATGAAGGAGATTTTAATATATAGCTTAATTTCCAGAGTATGAAATGAGAGTAACTGAACACATTGTTTGTGATGCAACTTCTATGGCTACGTCTCCTCATGCTACCAAATAACCTAATAAGTGAGGTAATGTAAAATTCGCCTTTGCACAGAAGGTGGGGAAAATTATTTCATGATTTGTGTGTCAATATACTAACTTAGGAGAAAGCTGCTGAAGCATCAGACTGCAAACAGTGCTGCTTGTATGGATATGACCTGGGATTGTTCAGGCACCCTTTTGCCATTCAGTACTCCTATACACATGAAACACTGGAGGCTATTTCTGAACTGTCTCTAGCACACATTTCATTTGTGAATCCAGAGAGGTGTAACCTTTCAAATGCTCCCTAAAAGGGTCCTAGCCATTCCCACATCTGGCCTCTATCTTGATGCAATCTGTTGCTGTTCTCAGGTTCATGTGTTTCCTGATTTCCTATTGTGCATTGAAAAACCACATTTCCTTCACCACATGCTTCTATGTCTGTTCCAGCTTTTATTTAAGAATAGGGTCTCACAAGGTTCCATAAGCAATTAAGATTCCTGGGGGAAAAATGAACCTATTTTTAATTCACTTTTTTGGTAGGAAGCTACAAAATAACAGGAAAAAAGCAGTACTAACTTCAAGCCTACAACCTTCAGGCACCACTCTTCGGAGTTCAACAATGGCACTCTTGTTATTGCTCGGCTGGAGGCAGAGGTTACTGTTCTTCATTATGCTTTGCTGGATATCTAAATTCCAACACAGAGTCATGACAGCTCTCTTTGTCCCTCTTGTATTACTCAGGTTCCATTTTTTGCTCATAAGGTAACCCCCCAAACCCATATATGATTTTGCTTTCTTACTACCTTGCCATTCCTGAGTTGCATTTGACATCATAAAATTTCAAAGCTTAAAAAGCGATTCTGGTCCTATCACTGGTGAGATTCTTATGGTTCAATTCATTGTGGAGCCAATACTGCTGTCATCCTTCAATGAATAATACTTAAGCTTTTGTCATCCCACATTTCCTACTGGAAGCATTGCTGGCTGGTGTAGTCATGTATTAAGCAAGTCCAGTGTGGTGAACTTGCCCTGATTTCTTAAAGCATCCTTCCCTAAACAGGACAGTAAACATTCCAGAAATTTAACAGGATAGGAATATATGTTGGTAGATGATACTCCATGGTGCTTAAAAGAGAGTAATAGTCTAGAATCTGTGTTTTAACCTACCTATGAAAGCTTCCAGACTCTTAAGACTCTCTAAAAGAGGCATCCTCATTATGAGGTTGAGGACTTTTTAGACTGATTTCAGAAACTGCTTCCTGCTGATCTAATCTTTACTCCCTCTAAACATGGTAAATGGTTGCCTGTATCCCTCATCCCCTCTCCAGCTTTTATATACAGAAGCTACAAAGGGAGCTACAAAAGGTCTTGTAAGGCAATCTTCTAGGCTTGTCTCTTACCAGGTTTTTAAATATATTGCTAGGTGTGAAGGTGAAAGCAATGTGGTGCCTGCTGCAGTGCAGAGCAAGCTGTCTCTTATTCCAATCCCCTTATGTTCAAAGCCGTAGCCAGTGCTGGCTGCGGTCACAGAGCGTGTGGGAGGAAAACAGATCACTGTCTGTCCCTCTCCTGTATCACCCCCAGAGTATTTCCCTTTACACAATACAGCACAGGGACAGGGGGCTGGCATCTGCTCTCTCTGTATTTTTTCCAACTCAACTTTCACATCTTGGTCAATAGCCATCCAACATCAAGCCATTTCTGTGGTCTTACAATCTTGCACAGCTACTGATGACAGAAAAGATTGACTTTTAGCCCTCAGCCACCATTTGCCTTTGTTTTTCCACCTCTGTGTAATTCAGAGAAATAATATACCTTTGAAAGCTGAGATATTTTCATACTAGGGCAATAAACACAAACTGTATAAGAGCAGGAGGAGGTGTTCATCTACATGCTTCCTGATGGAAGGTGCATAAAGAAGAGCTGGGATTAAATACACTTAATTTCTTTTCACTTTCTGAAATTCTCTATGCGGTCACATGGATGGATAAATGCACCAATGTTTGTGAGCAACACCTGTGCATTTATACACACGTCTTGGGGCGAAGGGTCCTGAAAAAAAACTGAGTCAACTGTAGCACCCCAGATTGTCAGAGAAGGTGACCTGTTCATTGAGGCAAGTCCACAGGCAGTGGATTCAACAGAACAGACTGAGTTTAAGGTGGTCTATCCTTACACTGGATTAGTCTTCCTGCAATTTGTGGGTAGCCATAAAAAGCCTTAAATCCACACCTCTGGCTACTCTAAAGCTGAATGCAGATTAGAAGGATACTAGTGCTATATGCTAAAATAGGATGGTGTCTAGTCCCTCTTTGTCTCCATGAGCATGCAGATTTTCATACTGCAGCAGCAAACTGGAGTCTGCAAGCACATGGGGATTATACACTTTTATCTCCCTATTTTTGTCACTCCTGTCAGTTGATTTTCTGCACTGCTTAGTTTTGCACATACAAGGAGATTGGTTTTCTGGCACCACAGAGGTTATTATGTTGAGCTATAAGAATCTTTCATTTCACTAGGAAGACTTCAAAGCAGAAACTAAAAGCAGATGTTCAGGTTTGCTGAGCAGTCCGTTCTGGCTTGAAAATCTCCATAGCCTCTTCATTAACAGCCTCAAGTTTCTTGTTACTGATTGTCAAGAGGAAATTTGTTTGGAGTGAACCTTCCCTGTTAATTTTTCTTGCTGCATTCTCAGTTAGACCCAGAGAACCTTACATCCTTCATGACATCATCCACCAGACGAAAGGCTCACTTAGTGGAGTATTAGTAAATAGTTTACTTGCAAGTATCTGACAAGCAAGACTACAAGTTTTATCCAAAGGAAAAGAAAAACAAAATCCACAATTTTGTTTTTTTTTTTTTTTTATTGGCATCCATTTACTTTATACCTCCAACAGCCGCCTCAGAGAATCTGAATGCCCCAGTGAGCATACCCAGAGAGTCTGATTTTGTTCCTGGGATACTAAATAGCATGTAGTTGCATTTGCTGTAAATAAAACATGATGAATTCACAGTGATAGGATTGTATTTTCCAGGAGTTAATGTAAATTCGGGGAACTCTCCCCTTTTCCTACTAGAGTACAGTTCTGTTTTATTAACTGGTGTTTTTTCTTCTGCTGTGTTTCTACGAAAAGAAGCACACAGAAGAAAGTACTACCCAGGGTTACAAGTCCAGTCCATCTGTCCCAAAATACTACTAGAAAGTTTTTGTAATTACAAAGTGAGGAATAAAATAAGAACATATTCTTGCCCTGATAATGCAATCACTAGGCAGCAGAAGCAGAGGGAAATAAAACTACCTGACTTTCCCCACCATTTTCAATCTCAAAAGGCTGTTGGCATTACAGCATCAATACTGATGGAGAATCAAGTATAGGAAACAGTGTATATAAGGCTGTCCTGACCCATTTGTGGAAATGTCTCCATCTATGGAAGAGCCTTTGTACAACAGACTGGAACTGTTCAGCTCTCGTTATTTCCAAGGTACTTCATATAAAGGTCTCAAACTGCAGAAGGCTGCCAGTAGCTTATGATGTGGTTGTGCTGTCCTACTTAACAGTCTTTCTTCCTAACCACACAGATTCAGGCTGTGGCCAAAACTAGAGGCCTGAGTATATAATTGCATACTGACTGGTCATGAGCAGCTCTGTGGAAAGGGACCTGGGAGTCCTGGTGGACAACAGGATGACCATGAGCCAGCAATGTGCCCTGGCGGCCAAGAGGGCCAATGGTATCCTGGGGTGCATCAAAAGGAGTGTGGCCAGCAGGTCGAGGGAGGTCATCCTCCCCCTCTACTCTGTCCTGGTGAGGCCGCATCTGGAATACTGCGTCCAGTTCTGGGCTCCCCAGTTCAAGAAGGACAGGGATCTGCTGGAGAGGGTCCAGCAAAGGGCTACAAAGATGATTAGGGGATTGGAACATCTTTCATATGAGGAGAGGCTGAGGGATTTGGGTCTCTTTAGTCTGGAGAAAAGAAGATTGAGGGGGGATCTTGTTAATGCTTTCAAATACTTGAAGGGAGGATGCCAGGGGGATGGGAGCAGTCTTTTTTCAGTGGTGCCCATTGATAGGACGAGGGGTAATGGGCACAAACTTGAACATAGGAAGTTCCATCTTAACATGAGGAGGAACTTCTTTACTTTGAGGGTGGTGGAGCACTGGAACAGGCTGCCCAGAGAGGTTGTGGAGTCTCCTACTCTGGAGACATTCAAAACCCGCCTGGACGCTGTCCTGTGCAACCTGTTGTAGGTGACCCTGCTCTGGCAGGGGGGTTGGACTAGATGATCTCCAGAGGTCCCTTCCAACCCTGATTATTCTGTGATTCTGTGATTCTGTCATAGCAGTCATGAAATCCTGAGTTGATTCAAAAGCCCCATAGTCTCAAGCCTCAAAGTCCATTACGTTGCACTTCAAACCCCAAGGACACTCTCTTCCTCAGTAACTCTGGTGCTATGACAGGTTAACTTGGTTAACTCTAGTGGAATCCTTATGGTGGGATGGGATCACCTCATAAACTAGAACTCCTCAGATTTATGTCTTCTCTAAAACTTGCATATTTGTCACACAAACCCTTCCAGACCTAGTTTTGGCACAGTGGTGTTCCTCTACTGATGTTGAGCAGCAACTGATGTTGCTGTTGAAAAGCAACTGCATTATTGCCATAATTTCTCCTGTGGATTTGCTTTGTACTGTACACATACCTTGAACAAACTGATCTGAAGTAGTCCTGTCTTTAACCCTCAGTTCTGATTTGGCCATCAGCACAAAGAGCCATCAGTCTGTGTCAGATGACAGAGGAGTACATCTGGAAGGGACTAAAAAAGATCAGTTGGTCTGTTCTTTTGCTTTGAGGCAGATCATGTCCAGCATATTAATGACAAATTGTAGCCTAACAATTTTTTAAAACTTCTAGTGATACAGTTCAAATAATCTAAGTGGTTTGCTCCTGTGTTTTATTATCATATAGCAAGGATAGTAAGCAAGTTTTTCATAATATGTAACTAAAGTCTCTCCTCATTTCATGTAAACTGATACTTTTCCTATCTTAAGAGAACATGGAGCTGGCCAACATACTGTCTCAAAGGAGCCCTTTGCGCTGCTACTGAGTCGCAACACTGGTGGAAAGTCAATCCTGCCTTCTACATCCCTAGAAATGCATCTTCAAATGGGTTCCTATGAAAAATGTCCCTCATTCAAGCATCCAAACATAGTTTGATGATTGTAGAGAGAAAAAAAAAAATGAATTGTAAAATAAATAAAAGGCTTGTGTCTTGAAACTCAATACATTGACAAGGAAAGCATGATCTGAAAATCAGGCTTGACATGTAAATGTAAAAATGTCCTCTTATCAATTAATGTTTTGAAGTTTTTGCCTGGATATATAGGATATTTGACTTCATTATTCTTCATAATAAGGAAAACCCCAAATTCAGGGTTTTTTTTCTTTTGTTTTACAGATTTGAACAATCTCAATTGACTTTTACCCCACTCTTTTTCACTTCTGGTAGTCTTTGTGTTTCTGAGCCGAATCCAAAGTTGCAAGATACTACAAGGCTGGTTGTCCTTTTAGTATTTTGTAGCCAAGAGGAATAATAAACCAGTAAAAATCTCAGGAAATTTTACATTTATGTTCTTGAAATTGCATGAAGATAATAATTTGGCATTCTTGGATGCCTCTCTGAAGTTCTGGGGTTTACCCCTTAGAACTAAATATCCCTTAGAGCTAAATGAAATGTGATGGAGCAGCCTGAGGTACCTCCTCTCAAAATGTGTTCCATTTCAGGGGCTTCCAGCCCGTGGTGCAAGAAAAGTTAGGCCAGGGAAGTTCTCAAAAGACAGCTAAGAAAAATGCTCATTGCTAGTAGGCTGACATTTGTTATGCAGGGTATTATATCTCCATGGACAATTTTTAGTAGTCCACGAATTGAAGAAGGATAACTTTTTTTAACCCAAGCTCCAGTGTAAAAATAATTAATGAATAATAATCTATACCCTGTGTTACACAGGAGTCCAAATGAGGTTATGACAGAGGGTCGCTTTGGTCTTTTCACTGTAACTCAAAAGAGGGTGGTCTATACAACAGAGCTAAACACAGGTATGCATATTCAGTTCTGTGCAGAGCTGAACTTATATCTCATAGTAGAGAATTAGGCTGCATGGGTCTCTGGACAGGGTAAAGGACACCATGGTGCCATTTATAAATGTCGTCATTGCTGCATGATTCCTAAGATGAATATTGAATATTTTCTTCTTGATTCTAGTTATCCCTGAAAAGTCAGTGAAGGAAATTGCAAGAATCCCTGGAACAGCTAAGGACACAATTAAGAAACTTCTTGCACATAAAACCAGTGTGAAAAAGCATGAAACAATCAAGAATGTGATCCCAGAAGCAGCTGTGACACCGGCTTCTAAGACCCACTTGCAGTTATTGGACTATGAAGGTGGTATTGATCTCGACGGGAGCTACACTGAGGAAAAGAAAGAAATTGAAGCTACTGCAGAAGAGGAAGCAGAGGAGTCAGATGAAGAGGAGAAGGAAGATTTTGAGAATCAAATTGAGCATGAGCGAAGCCTTAGAGGAGATGTCTTTTGTAAGTTTCTTCATTTAAAAAAAATATCTGTTTTCAATGTAAATATATAGAGATAAACACTAACAAAATCATCACGAAACATTACAGCCATTTTGTCAGAATTTACTTGCAGAGAATGAAAAGCAATGTAACATACCTACGGGTGAGATTAAAGGTACCAAATCTCCCTTTTAGGGGAATCTGTCTGCAGTCAACGTGAGCAGAGAGGGATTGTGCCATCCTGACAGCCCCTCTGCAGGCTGTGCTTTCAGAGCAGCTTAGACATAGCACATATAGCTTCTCCTCATTTTCTTCACAGAAGCCCCAGCAAAACAAGATAGCGTGCTGCTTCTTTACGAGTAAGACAATAATTAGCTGACACATGATAGGCATATTCATCATCCTAAGTAGTGTGTGCATTGTTCAGAGGAAGAACATAGACTTTGATGCCCTTGTGTTTCAAATAATATAGACCATATAATAGGCACCACTGTTGTTCATGTCATTCCCAACAGAAAAATAACAACATGAATCACAGGGTGGGGTTTTTTTATTCATTTTGTTTAAATGTGAGACTTATGGACACTTTCAAATTTAAAGCATTTGATGGTATTTGAGCAGGAGTCCTGCTTAATTTCTTAGATTAGTCATTTATCAGGGAGATTGACATAGGTTTCCTCAGTCTGCTTTCAGGTGTTTCTTTCCAACTATTATCTGGTATGCTATGCAATTTCGCGCTTTGTTCTTTAAAGTTTTCAAATGCATTTTAATTGGTTTTTAGTACATCTGGCTCAGTCAAACATTCTTCAAGGTAGCAGCAAAAACATGTAATACGAAAAATACACCCTGCTAGTAGTTTATTCATGATACTTTCTCTTTTCCAAAGTACAGATAAAGAATAAATACTATCCCACAGCAATTAAAATTATGCACCATATTTCATAATGATAAAAATGAACACAAATGAGTTAAGTTAGCATTCAAATTGTTGCTATTTTATTTGAAAAGATGCATAAGTATATTTTTTTAAAGGAAAGATTATTTTAAAGTCCGCTGGAAAAAATGGTCTGTGATATTGCTACTGTAAAAAGCCAAGAAAAAGTGTGATTATTCATCTAAATACATTCGAGAATACAAACTTCGTTGCCAAAGGCACTCTCCTCCTAAAATTGCCTTTCTTCATTTTTCAGTGGTAATTGGCCTGTTTCAGTTCAGGTTAAGGATATAGACTAGTATTGCTTCCCCAAGTTATGCTAGTGAGCTGATAAACAGAGTGAAGTCAGGCCTTTGTTCCCCAGCCTCCTCCCCTCCTGCAAGTATTAACAGTGAGTGCTTATGGCATATTTTAGGTTTGCTGAAAATATCAAACTGGGGAGAGCGACTCATATGCTGAAGGGCAGTGCTGCTATTAAGAGGGACCTGGCCAGGCTGTGGCAATGTGCTGACAGGAACGTTATGAAGTTCAACAAAAAAAAATGCAAAGGGAGAGAAAAGCCTCATACAACGTTACAGACATGGGATGACTGCTTAGGAAGAAGCTTTGCAAAAAAAAGGGAAGTGGTTCTTCCCCTCTCTTTGGCACATGTGAGGCATATCTGAGGTGCTCCATGCGGTTTTGGGCTCTCCATTACAAGACAGATGTGGACATACTGGCATGAGTCTAGCAGTGCTCCACCAAGGTCAGGGGCCTGGAGAACATGGTATATGAGGAGAGACTGGGAGTAACTTTTTTTACAGCCTGAAGAGGAGAAGGCTAAGGGGAGATCTTATAGCTGTCGTCAGCTATCTAGTGGAAGGTTATAGGGAAGGCATGGCCAGACTCTTCTTGAAAATATACAGCAATAGGACAAGAAGTAATGAATACAAGTTGGAACAAAATAAATATAATGGAAAGAATATTTTGTCATGAAGGTGGACAAAAATTGGCACAGGTATGAAGAGAAGATTCATAATATGACTGAGCTGGGCCTTGAGCAACCTCCTGATCAGGAAGTCAGACTAGGTGACCTGCAGAGGTCCCCTCCAACTTACATGATTCTATGTTTCATTCTATACTTTCAAACAAGCATTTCAAAACAGTTTAGAAAATAGTGTTATTCCATCCTAGAGGATGCTTCAATGCCTCTCTGGTACTGTAAGCACATAAGCTCACAATTCAGGAATCAGTGATACTTCCAAAATATCAAAACAGCTGCCACCTAGCCACATGCCAAAATACACTTCTGCGTGTCAGCTTTTAACTGGACCAAATGGTGAACATACTCAGGACTGACATGCCACTTCAAGCCTTTCCTTGCACAAGAAGAAAAACTCTGGGTGGGATTACCAAAGTGAGGGAATGATAGATAAAGCTCGCTCTTTCATGGTGGGACCTTGTGTATTCAGAGTCCTCTTCAGACCTTATGACTGTCGGAGGTAGGAGGCAGCTGGCATACAGGCCAACACAAAAAGAGAACAGCAAGATACTCAGGCTGAAAAAAAAATCCCCAAAAAACCCAACAGCCAGAGCAAAAGAAGCATGTTCATGTTTGCATCTGATAAATTGTGAAGCTCAGCTGGCATACAGGACAACCCCACTAATTCAAAATCTGTGTTGCACAGACAGCAGGGACTTAAACCCACCTTACTTTCTGCAATGACTGTCGTAAACTCGAGGCTATACTCAATCTCTCTGCTTTTTGTGAAAAGTTTCTGGCTAACGATGCCCTGCCTCCAGAGTTGAGGGTCCTGTGCTAAGGATGCCATTCTCCCTTTGGCCAGCCACACCAGACTCATTACCTAAGCCTCAGCCTATCTCTTTACTCAGCCTTTCACTCCTGATGAGCTTACGCCACTTTCTATCCATCTTCTACGTAAAAAGAGGTAGCAGGTGCAGGAGCTGAAGCCAAATTGGGGTTGAAGCTTTCACTGGATAGCAAGCTACCCTTGAGGTTCAGCCTTACCATGCTGGTACTGCCAAATGCATTTGAGAGTCTCAGACCAAAGGGTTAAGTGACTTGCCTCTGTTCTCTCACAAGAAGCATTCAAACCCAGGTCCTCTGATGGCCATACTTTTATGATTAGAGAATTCTGTTTTACCCACATTTCCACTGAAATACTATCCTAAAGAAGGACATAACCCTTCCCAGTCATGCTAATTAATCCAAAGCTGGCCATAATTTTGCAGGAAGTATGGAGAAAGTAAGCAGAAGACAGTTGCAACATATATAGCGACTTTTGTTAAGACTAGGTTCTCAGGTACTCAAGCTTCTTCATGAAGGTAAGTTGATGGGGACCTTGCACGTGCCAAGAGTATGGTGTGAACTGACCAACACTGGCAGTATCAGATACGTTCAGCTAAATGTGGTTAGACTGGGAAGGACTCAAAAAGGTTGACTAACTGCAAAATGCTAGTGGAACCTGAAGGGATATTTACCCTCGGCAAGAGTGTGCTTCCCACTAGTTGTGATTTCTGTAGGGACAAAAGGTTTTCCCTTCCAAACAGAATTGCAAGAATATTGCTGGTCTAGCACTTTTAGGGGCATAGTAGAAATAGGTTCTGTTAATAGTTGTTATATATAATAAATTAAATATTTATAAGTAATACTTTCATTAGTTATACATACATTTATTCAAAATTCTGTGCCATAAAGGACTGTGGGCTTTTCTGCTTCCTCACTTGTGAGGCAAGGCAGCCTGTTAGAAAAAAAAACAAAAACATTCAAGTCAGTTCTCCTAACCCTTTCTGCCTTTCTGGGATGGATGGATGAATTGATGGATTGGAGGAGGTAGCTCAGACATCTCAACAGTTTTCTTCTGTAACCTGCTTGGAGAGGTCAGGAAGGATTGCCAGAAATACTGCCCCCAGGGTAGGGTTACCATTTTTTTTTGGTTAGAAGGACATAGAGCTCTGCAATCTGTGCCTGGTGTTACAAGGGGAACATGCTCTTCTGTATTGGGCTACGTGACTTGATGCAGTTGCAAAGCGTGGATCATGTAACCTTCCTATTGAGTACTCGGTGCCACACTATTTGGAATAGATTAATTTCCCAGATTGCAGTTTGAGTGAGGGCACACAGGGAAGATCCTTTGTCCATGGGAAAAGCCAAGTCAAAATAATGTGCAAGAGATTTTTGTCGTGATGTTTGCTGAGATTCTTTTTCAAGGACTTTCTCGAGCAAACCAGGACATTTGAGTACCATATACCTGGGCTAGGCAGAGACTACTCATCTCTACAAAATTGCCACTACAACTGACAGCAGTGACAATTAATGTTATTGCTTGAAAATATTCAAGCACTGTGTTTTATCTGTATTGTTGCCTATACTGTCTTTGTTCCAGTCACATTTGGCTGGAATTTTCCATTAATAATAGAAGGGATTTATATGCCGAACATGCCAGAGAGATTTTTATTTCACCAGAGGATACTGGCAGAAGGTTGGTGTGCTGCTTTATGCAGGGATACTAGTATGCCCAAGAGGTAGTTTCATTAAGTATGTGAACTTGTATTATCTATGTCTTTCTTGTTTGATACCAACTATGTATACAGCACTATGTATATAGCATTGTGACATTGGCATTTTTCTTTCAGGATGGGTTGCGTATGTTAACTGTGCTTCCTTTCCATTTAAATTTTCATATGCTATACTTGATTCTTGTTACTATAAAAATTCAGTGATGATTCAGCCACTTAATTGTTTGAACTTTGGCTTTAAAAACACTTTCATTTTTAATGATATTCAATGATCCTTTGGAGTACATGATTAGCTCAAATTTACAGCTTGTAAATTTACACATCCTTTTTTTCCTCCTCTGCTGATGTCTATTCACCAGTAATTCCTTTACTACCACGTTGAGTTCCTCCATATATGTNTATATAATATCTATAATATATGTATATATATGTAATATATTTTATATATATATGTATTCACACAGCATCTGCCTTTTGTATCATTAATATTGGTATTGTTTGTCTTCCAGGAATAGTAGTTAATTAGGAAAAATGGATTGGTCACACTTTCAGAGATCCTAATTATTATTTTTAAATTTATGTATTATTTTATCATAGTAGTTTTACTACATAATAAATATATAAGGAGCCACAGAAAAGTATTGTTGGAAAAAAAAGAATTATTATATGGAGATTGAAATTATTAAAATAGGCCAACTATCAAAATACAGGACTGTCATGAAAACTACTACTCACAGTTTTTTTAAACAACATTTAAGTTAAAGTTAAAGATAGCAAACTGAAGCCCCTGACATTCAAGAAATGTCAAAATTAGGTCATCTTTGAAAACTTAAATTTTTCTTCTTACATTTTTTATACCTTATGATACAGCTTGTAATGATTTTATATGACTATTTTCCTTGGGATCCTTACCCTGTTCAGTGTGAAGGAAGGACCTGTCCTGCTGTGAAAGGTGCAGTTTAATAAATAGGACTCTGTCCTATTGATTGCAAAAATTGCAGATGTATAGAAAATGAGAGTAAACCAAAGTATTGGAAAGCTATTTACTGTGGGAGACACGTCCACTCTGTACATGGAAGAAGACACAGAGAGGTGGACCAAAGTGCTTGGTTATATAGGCAACGACTGTACAGGTGCTATACTCAAGCTAGAGGTGAACTTACAGTGCACAACCTTAATTCTGTCCTTCTGGAATGTTTCAGTGCTTCTCATCTACCTTTCATAATCCAGAATGGCATTGCCAACTGCAACTAAATTCCATATTCTGTACTTTATCAATTTATGAAACTCATATAGTGCTTCAAACACTCCCATAGTATCATGTAGCCAGCTATGTTAATTACAGAGCCCCTTCCTTTGATAGCACCAAGAATGATAAAGAGGTTTTGGTTTTCTGGTTTATTTGGCAATACTAAAAATGGATTGTTTCCCTTATGGGTCCTAGGCCCTTACTCTCAGTTAATCAGGATGTTTTCTCATATTCTTTTCTGATAATTAGACCACTGTGTGAGCGAATAATTCTCAGACCACAGGTCAGTCTGCAGCTATAGATAAAAGGCTCAAAAGATGTCAGACATCTGGTGAATGTAATTCTTTCAGAGGAGGATGTGGTAGCAGAGACGTGGCATATTCCTTTCAATCCGACATAGTGATATACTATAAATATAGGAAGCTAGTCTTCATTTTACTACCTCTTATATTCCACTTGATTTTTTTACAGTGCCCACTCTGTTTTTCTGTTGTTTTTTTTTTTTTAATGGGCTTCGAACATCACAGAGCAGTGTTAGAAAGACAGCAAATACCACTTTTGTAAGAGTTCCCACGTGCTGCAGTTTCAGGCACTTTAGAATTCTACATGTTAGAATTACCAACAGTGAGTTACTTTTCCCAATTTTTTTGTGCTATTTTTTCATTTAGACTAACCCAATAACTACATTTTTTTTACATTTAGACCAACCTACCTAGGCAAAACCAGGCACAGGCATTTTCCAGGGGACAGAAAAATCAAACAGCTGTAACAAGAAATAAAAATATACCACATTTCCCACAACTAGCACACTTAAATACATGGGTGCTTATATTCTGTTATATATCTGTTCTTCCAGTATAGCTGCCTCAGCAAGAGCTCAATGGGATGCCACAGATGATTTATCAGAAATACAGTCCCACTAACAGGAAAAAGAAAAAGGAATTAAAGCTTTAAAGATAGCATATGCATTACTACAGGCAAATAGAAAATTACTTCCAAGCTATAAACCAAGCCATATTTTTTCAGACAAAAATGTCATTTCCAAATGCACTAGAAGTAATTTTATATACAGCAGTTGGCAAAGTAGAGAGGTGAAACCAAGTGCACATGAAGGAAAATCTATCAGTGTTTTCATAAGCTCCTTTAGCACTACAGAGTCACTTACCAGTCGCTTACCAGTGCTGTTTCTGAAGGGTGGTCATGGNCTTTTTTTTTTCTTTTTTCTACTTTGAACCTTTTAATATTGCAGCTTAGTCCAAGCAGTGCTTTTCCAGATGTGCTCCTGAAGCTTCCTATTGCTTTTGTGATCTCGTTGCCCCTTATTTGACTTATAGACTGACTTGAGGGTCTATCTACATGGTACTTTTCAGGCAGACCTGAGCTCACTCCTGTTATGCTCCCAGCAAGCCAGGTGTGGGCCAGCTCCGAACAAGAACTCATGTAGGCAGAGTTGGGGCAACTGGCAGACCAGTGCTAACAAACCTGTTTGACAGGCAGAGTGAACTGGTGTCTGCCTGCACATCTAGGAGGACACTGCCATGCGCTGCACAAAAGGGTATGTCTGAACCAAACTAGCTCTTTTAGGGGCCGCCTGTAATCTTTCTTTACTTAGCTATCTAAAGGCCCCTGTACAGGGGATGGCTAGGATGTGGCTTTCAAACCTTATCTATTTCATTACACACAGCACTCCCTGAAGGCCTGATGTTTTTAAAGTGGACTTCTAGTTTCATGTATAAGTTTGTTTCTAAATCCCCTTCATGGCACTTTATTTAGGCACATTTATGCTAGAACAATGTCTCAGTGCTTCCACACTACTTGGTCATTTTCTGAGGTTATTGCTAAGAAGTGTTTCCATGATTGCAGACATCCTCAGTAGTTTCAGAGTTGTTTTATGTGAATCCTATTATTTTTTAGGGGAGTACTTTTAGCCAGATAGAGCTGGCTGGGGCTATTCTATTTTGCAGAAAGTCTCTTTCCTTGCTCCAATTCCTGATACATAATACAATTGACAAACTGCATCTAACAGGGCTCAACGTGATTCCCCCTTCTCAAAACAGGGGCAATACTCAGATGTATGTCGTAGATAGCAACACTGAATTTCTTGCAGATGCAAGAGGCATGTTGTGTTAGCAACAAGATGGCTGTTCTCAGGACCAGAACATCACCAATTTACTTATGGTCCACTCATCACAGACATTCATAGACACAACTCCTACGGAAGTCGGTGGTAGGTAGTTACACAGACACCTCTGCTAAGACCTGGGCATTAGTTCTCTCTGCCACTAATTCCTGCTTATAAGATCTCAACCCATCTTATCTTGTAAGAGTATCATGATGACATTGGTGGTTAAGAATGTGTGGCACCATGATACGAAGGGTTTTATTGTGTAGGGACGAGATAGTAGCTCGTGCTGCGGTTAAGTAGATGGGTGGGCACCAGCAGTACAGAAAGAAGAATAGACTCTGCTGTGCCTAAAGGGGGACGTATGTGAGCTTTTGGTGGTGAGTGTATGTTTTTAGGGAGTATGAGATGAGGTCTGCCTTTCTGCAAGAACCACTTGACAGCAGAGGAGCTGAAAAGAGCAATCTTGACTCCTGCCTAGTACTTAAGAGGAGATAAACATGTCCAATGATGTAAAATGTCTGATGTAAAATGTAGACACATCTCAAGAAGTAAGGTTTCTTGGAAAGCTTTCTGTAAGCTGAAGCTTACAGTTTCTCATAATATGCGGGTGATATCTTCCAGTAAGTGGAGAACCTGAGTGTAATGCCTGACACTGAAAACAAAAATAGATTTGGATACAAAATCTGGTTCTTTTTATCTGTATGAAAGTTCTTCACTTGAAGCATCTGCAGCGCACAGCTACACCTGCATGTATACCCCTCAAGTGAATTCAAGTGTAATTCAATAACTCAGTAAATAAATCATTCAGGCAGCTGTTGTCTTCTGTTAAATCACTCCACTGTTTCCAGAACTGATCATATTTTAATAGCTTTCTTCATTTTGGCAAGGGTTTTCACAGCCTGAGCCTCCTTCACAAAGTATGAGGCCAAGTTTATGGCATGACAGTGAACTTAACACCTAATCTCTATGTGCCTGTTCCTAAATGTGTATATGTAGACAAATATTAATTTGGAGAAAGATATATTAATCCTTGCCTCAAGTAAGAATATTATCCAGGTGATTTAAGCAATGGTCTGAGTGAGGGGAAGGCTGCAAAGGAAGGCTGCAAGGGCAACAAGAGAGGACACGCTCCTGGCAGTTCATCAGAAAGCTCGTAAGATTGCATGAGTCTCCTTTCTCAGCTCAATTCAGCACCTCTGGAAGTGCCTCCAGGGCCTCTTTGTAAATGTGTGCTTTGTCTGGGGTACACACAGAGCAATTTTTGACAGTTTTGAAGGAGAAGAAAGGTTAAGTAGATGGCATAGTCTTTATGGTTCTAGGAGGCTCTGGATTGCAGTGGGTTATAAGCATATTTTTAAAATTGAGTACGAGTTCATGACTGTGAGTATGTTGGAGTATATCGATGGAAAGCCCTAACTCAGTGGAGCTCACGGGAACAAACTCCCCTCTAAACAAATGTGCGTGCATGTGAAAGTAATAACTTTTAAAATATTTGGCATTTGCAACTTTCTAATAGCATGTATGATATAATGCTGGGTAGGGAAAAGTAATTCCATTTCCATAGCTCCTGTCATCTGGCACTGGTGAGGAAGTCTGAACTTTTCCTACTGCTGCCCACGTGGTGAGGCTGAAAAGTGAACTTTAGCCTGTCAGGCTTTCCACTAACACCTTCCCTAAGCAGTAAACCAAAGGATCCTCCCTCGCTCCCCCTCTAAAATGGCACATTTAAGCTCCTCCTGTTTTCATAGGTGTGTATGTATATATCATAGGTATATCTGCATATGTGTTTGCAAAGGATAGAATCCTCTGCCATTGAAAGCAGAGCTTCCCCTTAGCTCATGTCTGATTAGTTACTTACACAGGCACTGCACAAAGAAGTCGAGACTATCTTTTTTCTTTTTAGTGAGTACACTTCTCTATTGATCACTTAAAATTGTACAAAAGAAGCTTAATCACAGAACTTTAAAAATACTTAGAGTAAATAAGAGTTTGCAAGCTTCTGTATCTTTGTAGCTCATCAGGCAGGAAAGGTTTTGCCTTGGTCTCTGAGGCTGCTGCTGAAAAATAGTGCTGCTTGAGTAACTACCTCCTTTAGGCTAGCATGTTACAGAATGCACCTAACATTCATTGACTGTGCTGCTGTACCGACTCTTCCAGTTTGGCACAAGACACATCAACCAATTTTTACAGAAGAACTTGTTTGGGGGCTTCCACCAGGACTGGTTATCAAAACATCAGGCTGTGCTTGCCAGCTGTTGCAGGGAGGGTGGGGAAGAGGTAGGGCAGTCGCTGCACCCTTCCTTCCCAACAGACAGCAGAGCTAATCAGGTTTGCAGGAGAACATGTACCCCAGCAGAGAGTACGGCTTCAGAAAAATAATTTCCTGGGGCTTCTGTTACAGCAGCACCATCTATCACTTAACCTGACTACAGAGCTGTGGGTTTTTGATCCCCCAACGTTTATGGCTTCTACCGAGCCTCTGACATTACCCATTTTTTAAGGTTGCTGTTGGCAAAGTGCTTCTAAGCCATTGAGTCATTGTCTTCACTGTCTGGTAGAGTTCAGGTACTTCTATCATAATTGAAGTTTTGTAGCAAGAAAGTAGATCACCATGCCAAAGAAAGATCATGTTCAACGTTTTATGACCTTGTGAATCCTGTAGCTCCATTGCCAGCTTGGAAGGCACAGTGCTGTGGAAAACAGTAATTTAAACACAGTTTTAAAATTCAGAGTTAGTATCTAACTGGGGTTAGGAATGTGTGTTTGGTGATGGAGTGGAAAACACGTACACTGAGTTATGTAAATAAATGACGGCAACTGGTGTAAAGGAATAAAGTTCCATTTTCTGTTGATGACAGATGATGTTGATGCGTGATGGCTCAGCACTTGACAAGTTGTTTTCCCTAGTTCCCAAGGTGAAAGAAGCAGCTGCCTTCAGCCCTCTCCTGGCACAGAGGAAAGTTCCAGTGTCGAGACCAGAGCAAGAAGGTAGATTACTTTTATTCTACAGTGTTTATTTTCCTGTGTACTGTGTCTTTTCATTACATATATTAGCCAAGCCAGAACCAGTTTAAAAGCCTTTAAGGTAAAACAAAGGTTTGGTGAGCACATTAGAGACATCATCTGGCCAAACCATTCTGCCAGTTCCGATGTGAGAAGCTTTTTTTGTGTCCTTTTCAAAACATACTTTAACAACGTCCTTCAGCCATATTCTGTTGTTTTTTGGCCTGGTCCTCTGTCAGAAGTCAATAGGAGTTTCCCCTGAACAAGAACGAATAAATATTTACACTGAATCTTAAATAGCCTGGCTATGAATTTATGATCGTTCCCAATTCGTCAGTAAGTCCTGTGGATATCAGTGTAAGATGATAGTACCTGTTCTTTCTCACATTAAAAAATTGGTGTATGATCAGTCAGGGGAGCATACAAGGTCCAAGACCTGCCAATTTACGTACACAACTTACGCTTCTGCCATGCCTTAGGAAATTGTTTCATGCATTTTCAAACAGAAAACTTCACTGCCTCTTGGGAACTATAACAGACTGTAGCGTAGCTCTGGTCAAAGCAGAGTATAAAAACAGATCAAAGGGCACTCTCCCCCTCTCTTCTGGTGGGAAACAGTTTCCCTGTGATGGACAGAATCATGAAGCTGACTATAAGGACCTGCTTATGACAGCCACAGAAAAAGGCTGATGCATTTACAGGGCAGCATCCTCCTCATGGAGAGTTACCAACCAAGCGTGCAGGGGCTGAAAGGCTGGGATTGGCTGAGCTGAGATTATTTTTAGGACAAGGTGGGGTTTCACCCCAAAACAATCCACAAATGCTTTCAAGTCTTAAAGAAAACAAAACAAAACAAAACAAAACAGACAGATGTGCTGGCTGACACTAAGGGTAAGACACTGGGTTTTTTCCAATTGAGAAAGCAGTAGTCTCAGAAAGAATAGATTTATGCAGTAAAGCTCTCTAAATGCCATGTACTGCACTTCTCCATCTCATGATAAAAACAAGAAGGATGCTTCTTTCTGAGGAAATTCAGATGGCTGATGTATTATTCTTAATCTCGTCTGTCATGCTTGCATTGGACAGTGTTTCTTTCTCTGTGTATGTAATGCTTTTCATCTGCACAGTCCTGAAGGCTGTGGTGTGCTCTGGGTGACACGCTTTATCAGTGTGCTCTAAAGGTCAACTGCTTTGGGCTATCCCCAGCTCCATGTAGTACGAGTACCAAGTGCTGACATAAAGGATTACTCTCATGGGAGGCCAGGTTCTACCTTTCAACAGATAGAACTGGAGCTTGAGCATATCAGCTGATTACAGCTACAGCAGTGTAACAAATGGAGAGAGGAAAGCTCTCAAATTGGCAGATCCCAAACCAGTTACGATGATAGAGTTCAAAACTAACACTTCCAACTATACCCGGTGATCAATCAGTAGGCACTCAGTATACAGAAGTCACAGCATATAACCTCATGTGCAGATGGGAGATTGGCAGTAAAGAGACACAAGCTTTTCCTGTGAGTTAAAGAAAGAATTACTACATAAATTCTAATGTTTTCCTGTCTGCAGTTTAATCTAGGTCAACACTATCTGACCTCAGATCGCAGATAATTTTAGAATGGCCTATGCATTCATAACTGGGTGAATAAAGAGCAAATTATTTTTATCAGTACTTATGATATAGTGCTCCTCTGACCTCTGAGTCTCCATTGCCGATTTTTTTTTCAGTTGATTGCAGCTTCAGTCGAGGGGTCTGCGACTGGAAACAAGATGTTGATGATGACTTTGACTGGAATCCTGCTGATCGGGATAGAGGTATTTAAGTATCTGTCCTCACTATGCCTTGATTTGATGGCTCACCCCCCCAAAAAAAAGGGGGATGGAGCAGGAAACAGAATCAGGAATTAGCTTTCCTATTATCAGTGGGTTATCTTTATGTAAGAAAAAAAGGAGGCAGAGAACGCTGGGAGTGGAAGTTGTTTCTTTGAAATATCCAGTGGCAACTGGTAATCAGCAACATATTTCAACACAAATGTATCAAAATATGAGCAAAAGGATTAGAATATAACTGTTCAGAATAGCAAGGTACAAGGCAATGGAAACCTTATTAGTTACGCGTTGTGTCTCTCCAAGACTGGTAGGGCATTTAACCACACATCTGCCATGCAGACGGATGTGGCAACATAGTCACTCACACGGTTTAGACAGCACTGTGATAACTGCTCAGAAATCTCAAACTCTGCAAGACAAATTGGTGACGGCGTTCCTCAGAATGAGCCAACAGCATGGGACTATTCAAGAACAACCGATACCTGACATGGTGCCGATGGCAGGCCTGCTAAAACCTGAGAAACAGCTCCGTGAGCGCAATGTGTGACTGCTGTGCTGGTGTATATAAAAAGGCTTAAGAAACTTGTTTGAAAGGATGTCTCTTCCCCTGTGACAGAGGAAATGTTGCAGAAGCTGTGGCAGTTGGGACTGGTGGATCCTGCAGATCCTGCAGGCCACCTGCTCCAGTTCCTACACACTCATTCTCTCCCTCTTCCCTCACAGTCTCTCCATCCCAGTCTTTCTTCACTAATCCTTCCTCTCCTGCTCTATATATTTCCTTTTCCCCAAGTCCCTTCTCTGTCCTGTCACTTCCAGGAAGACTTTACCCTGACTTTACCCCATCTCCCCAAACTTACATCTGCTGATTATGACTTTATTTACTGGACCAGATGTTTTAGCCCTTTTATTGATTCCTGTGTCTCTGTCATTTCATTGGTCCTTCGGGATTTGGGGAATAAGCTACCAGTTCCTTTATGAGTTTGTCATCACTGCAGAGGAGAGTGGAGAAAGTAATGAGCTAGCTCAAGTACTGGAAATGGTCTGACCGCAGATGCACAGCAGCATGTCTCAGGCTGTTGCATTTCAAAAACTGAGACGATTCTGCCTTTGAAAGATAGCACAAGGAAGAATGACTGTAATTGCCAGTGAAATATGAACTTTTCTCCTCTGTAAACTTATCTGACTTCCAGCAGTGCAAGCTTATTGCTTGTAAAATACAATCCCTGCTGCTTTTCTCCAGTCTGATTTTAAAATGTTCAAGTAACACAGCTTCTACATATTTTCTCAGCAAATACGTATTCAATTTGCTAATAAGTAACACAAGTCCATTAAAGTCCATCTTCCTTTTTTTCGTTACAAGGCGATGGGTACTACATGGCTGTTCCAGCCTTTGTGGGGCACAAGAAGGATATGGGGCGTCTAAATCTTCTCCTCACCGACCTCAAACCCAAGAGCAGCTACTGCTTGATTTTCAGTTATCGGCTTGCTGGTGAGAGAGTGGGGAAACTTCGAGTGTTCCTGGCAAACAAAAAAACCACTCCTGTCTGGGAGCAGAACAAAGGAAAAGATGAAAGGTGGAGAACTGGAAAAATAGATATATTTCAGGGGGCTGAAACAACCAACAATGTAAGTGTAACACAATTTATAAGCCAGCTACCATAATCAACATAACAGCTTAATCTTCTCATACTCAAGTGTTCCACCAACTGTTTTATAGGCATCGCTTACTGGCAATTGAAAGGCATATCTGAAATGGGAAACAGGAACACAGTTTTAGGAGGCACAAATGTTACTCTCTGGTTGTAATTTCAGAACTGAATTACCCTAGTTGGTTAGAACACTGATGCCAGTAATCCTGTAATTTTGTAAAAACTGCATCAGATCATAAATTAACACAAACAATGAAAATCTCTGTTTAATATCTCATGCAACAGAAGCATACGTATATTCCTGGAAAAATGAAAATTATCCCTGTTTCATAGAAGAAGATGCTCTCAAACCACACTAAACCAGATAATTAAGGAGACATCCTGTATAATCAAAGGCGAGCAATCACCCTAGGAGCAGGACATGCGAGCCAACAGGCAACACTGTGCACTGATGTATGCCTGAAAACTGCCTCAATCATGGCTTCAGCAAGTTTCTCCTTGAAATTCTAGGGACTGGTTTTCATTTGTGTGACTGAACATTTTCAGGGCTCTGTAAAGGCTTCTACTGTGTAATTGAATACTGTGAGTATAAATGAAACGCAGCCTCTTCTCCAGGTTCTTTGCACTGCTGGAATGATGTAGAAAAGCCCTTACATAAATGAAAATCCGACTATAAAAGAAAAAACCAACCACTGTATTCATAAAAATGAACCTACCCTCTGTATATACTATACATACTATACTATATATATACCTACTATAAATAGAGAGTAAATATATATAGTATATATGCTATATACGTAGTGTACATAAAGTATTCATACCCCAAAACTAAGGATCCAGATAGATCAAAACCAAACACTTGTAATGCCTTCAAGAAAAGGAGTGCACGAACATCACATACTGTGATAAAATGACATTATTATAATAGGATTTCACTCAATTTGCATTTTCTCTGTACAATGATAATAAGTAATCTTATTAAAGGAATCAATTTGGTATTGTAAATCTGGGCAGAGGATTATCAGTCTAGTTCAAATAATACACAGAAGCTCTAAAAACTGCAAGGATTTAAGTCATTAAGTCCTGTATTGTGATAAAACATTCCTCAAATACAGCATTATAACTAATTAACATTAAGAGTTGCTAAATGGTTGGATAAACTACATTTTGACTGTTAATACATCTGTTTTCTTATGACAGGTCACTTTTGAATCAGAACGTGGGAAGGGCAAAACTGGAGAAATTGGAGTGGACAATGTTATACTGATTTCTGGTCTATGCCCAGAAAGTGCCTGATAATGGATATTTGAGTATAATGGACTTAATCCTATTTTTAATATTTGCCTTACTAGTAGTGTATTTTTGTATCATTTTCTTTATAAAAAGCAAAACCAGAAAAATTGTGCCTTGAACTTAGTGCAGCAATGCAAACAGAAAAACTGACATGTGCAAGAAGCAGAGTACACTTTTTTATGAGTTATTCTAATACGTGCTTTGAGTGTAGCACTACTGTATTTTATCGTTCAAGGTCAGGGTTTTTAAAGTATTGTTTGTCTAGCTTTTTACAAATTCTACATGCTTTTATTCCTTAAAGTTCTTTTCAAGAGTATTCTTAAGTCTTCTACTTCATTTCTTCTACTTCACAAGAACATCAAGCAGTATTTAAGAGGATGTTACTACTTCTGGTGACATAATTTTAACTTCCTACTTAGTTTGTAGATATTCAATCTATTCAACAAGTAAGAGAAAAGAGGAGCTTTCTTTCCTTCTTGACAGAGCTATGCAAGTTGTAAGTGAAGTCATGTCTTCGAGGCATATTTTCATTACTAATAAAGAATGTAAAATACCTTGTTTGTCATCAATGTCTTTGAGTCACAGAAATCACTGATTAGAAATGATGCCTTTATATTTTTATAAGTGTGTAATGTTCGTCTTTAACAGGTGATGTTACCAGCTGGCACTGAAAAAAGGACAAAAAGAATGACCCATTATTAGCACTTAAGAAACTTCACATTACGTACTGGCCATCAGGGACGAACTGGTTCCTGTTGGATTGCAGGCATACTTTACCCCACAGAGGTGCGAAAGAATGGTTTTCATTTTCCAGTAGACGCTATAGCCTAGTGGGCACACAATAAGGTTCCTTCTTACACAACCGAACAAAAATCTTTGCTGTGAGTCCCTTTGCGTTCCTTCAAGTTTCAGCAAAAGGGATGGAGACAATCCACGATCCCCAGGAGCAGGGAGGTGAGCAGAACCTCTCCCACAAACTAGGAGCTGCTGCCCTGCCACCCCCGGACATGCTTTCCCATGAACACATACATATACACATACATGTACAGGTACACATACACATTTGAGCAGGGTCTAGAATCCAGGTTCCACCTTTTCTGAGAACAAGTCAAATGACAATGCTGTGAAGGACAAGACCATCTTCTGTCTTGTGATCTCTTCCGAAACTACCTAACAGTCTGCATCCCCAGAGGACAGATGCCCACGGAGAAGCCCTAGTTCAGGCAATGCTCCGTTAAACTTGCATACATATGTTTTCCTCTTGGTTAGCTCTGTATATCCCCTTCTGGGTTGACTGCTCACTGTTTATTATTAGTGACTCTTTTTATTTTATTTCTTGTATAAAAAACAGGACATCCAAAACAACTGAATAGAATTTTATAGAGAAACACTAAAGAACCCTGAAGAATTCAGCCTATGTGAACCTAAGCTTTTTAACGAAATACAACTCCAAAGTTAACATCTTGAATGCACCTATGAAGCAATTCAGGGATGCTTGAGACATTTCTTGTTGAAACACAATATTTTTGCACTTTGCACACAGCTGAGGAAAGGGTAAGCAAGACTGGAAATGTCTGGAAAGTTTACAATAGCCATGTAATCAGGAAATGCTTGTGCTTTGTTAGAACTGGTTTGTGTTACGAAACAGGTGCTCTGAGAACTGTACATGGACTTCAGCTTTGACATATGAATTTCTTTACTGGTGTCTTTGGAGGTGCTGAGGAAATTACAGAATAAGGACTTCAGAAAACCAAATTCTCTTTAGTCTCAGGCAAAGACTTTGGGAGTTGCAAAGCGAGGGGAAAGTAGTAGATCGGATGGTGACTGTGATCTCAGGATGCCTGAAGAACCTGGTCAAGGTGAGGCAGTAAAGTATTTTTCTGGACTCAATCCTCCTTGTCTGACTCTCTGAAGTTGAACTACCCTTACTGAAGAGTAAGAAAATGAAAGATCAATTTTATTGAAATCAATTCTGTGTCTAGCTTCAAACAGCAATAGTTTACACATACACAGTGCCCCTAAAGCCTAAGAAACCTAAGAACGGTTACAGTCTCGAGCATTACAGTTCAAATGATATATTTGTAATATATACATGTGGAGCAAACCGAGTCTACCTAAAAAAATGCAGCTAGGCATTTCTTGCATGTGCAGTTATTTGGCATGGAAAGATAAATACTGCGTGTGGAAGGCATAATGTCTAAAGACTATTTGCTCAATACACAAGCAATAGAGAGTAAACACAATGAATGTGGTCTGATATGGAGCCAGATATGCAAATATTTATTTGTTGTTGGTTGAATCGTAGCCCACCATGAATCCTGACTGTGACAATTACTTTGGTAGTAGCATTCCACCCAAAAGACAAGATGAAAATATTTTGCATTTCATGGAATAAGTAAGAAAATTATTTGTACAGATCAGTACAGGCTGCAACAGCTGCCATAAGGCTTCCCGTAGTAGATGCAGAAGTTGTTTCTCATTTGTTTGCAATGGATTGTCAGATACAAGACAGCTTACAACACAGCAGGTCATAAAAATAATTCTAGCATCATAAGACCTGAAGAGCAAAACTGAAACCTTTTTTATTGTGAATAAATTCAAAGATAGCTTCTGCAGAAGAAACAAAATAAATCCATTATGCATAGACATTCATATAAACCACATCAGCACATCAGCAAATTAACTGGTATTGTTTGCAACGTTCATTCAAGAGATGCAACTGCTCAGGGAAAAAGCTACATGTTTCTCCTTCAGATGAAAACAGTTAAAGGGCATATTATGCGCACAGTCATTAATGCCTCAAAACATTCCTGACAGTTTTCCATTACTGTGAAATGTGAAATCCATTATCTGCTTGATTATTTTAGACAGCAAGGAAACTGCACGGGGAGTATTTGAAAATGTTAAAAGTATGCTATAATCAAGTGGCTTGAACTTTGATAACATCATTTGCAGCTCTTAAGACTGATAATAAACTTGGGAGACAGTACCCTGCCTACAAGTTAATGGAAAAAAAGAGCTTCTAGCTAATTACCCAAATCTATACTACAACCTTCAAAAACTACTCAGCGGATGTGATCACTTAATCTTGAAGGTTGTATAACGAAAGGTTTCAATCACTTTTCTTCAACTGCCAAAAGAATTAAAGGAGACATTTCATTTTGTCAACCTTGAATACATGGAAATGCTGAGGCATGTTCCCACAGGATGATTATCTTGTAACCTGCAATTGAAAGGAACTTAAAACATTTCCCAGCTATTAGATGTTATTTTTATACATTAAGTAAGGATTCCCCACTGCAATTTTTAAGGATCATAAAGTTGAAGATAATAGAGAGATGTTTTCAATGACTGATTGCCACTGGTATTTACTTCATAATTGCTATATTTTTAGGACAGAGTCATACACCTGCATGTACTGGAAGTACCAACATTCATGGCAATATATTAATGAAAAGGTAAATAACAAGAAAGTGTGGATAATAATTTATTTGGTCATATGTGTACTGTTACATAAAAGCTCATCACAGCAAAAGATTTTTGATGGAAAAGAATTTCTAATTTTGATAGTTATTAACCTCTCAAATATCTGACTTTAAAGTTTGATTTCAATTAACTTAGACATTCAGTCTCTCTGACTTTCCCCCTTCCAAACTCCAGCTTTTCAGGAAGTGCACATTATAGCAAACACTGATTGTTAATTTTTTATTTGGGGAATATTTAGTCTTTAGTGATTCAGTAAAGCATAACTGAATGTTTTAGAAGGTTCTTTCCTTTTCCTTTTTTTTTTTTTTTTAGGAAATAGCCTAATACTCTGTCTGAAAATCTCTTAATTTCTTAAAATTTGTGTAATGCATTATACCAATTCCTATTTCCAATACACCCCTGCAAAGAATATTCTCCTTAGACAGATTTGAGAAACATTTGAATAGTGATCCTTTTAGGTCCTCAGATTAAAGTTATCTTTAATCCCACATTTAAAGTGTTTTATTAAGTAATTTTAAAATGAAAGAAAAATATTTCAAAGCTAAATATCATCAGGAATAAAACAATTATTATAAACAATCAGTGTATTTGATGCCAATAGAAATACATATTTGAGTTGAAGGAAATAGCATCTCCCTAAACTTGCTTTAAAATAGTATTTAATTCTTTTCTCTTCATAAACTTCTTTTTACTTCCAAGCAAAGATGGTGCTTCTCCAAAAAGCTGGATGGTGTGCAGGAGCTCTGAATAGCTCTACAGACATGCTTTGTCAAGACCCAACTCCAAGCACTCCCTCAAATGATTCCCAGGCAGAGTTTGGAAGTCAAAATTCTCCAGGAACCACTTCCAGGAGGCAGTTTGCTTGCAGCAGCCCTGTTTTTTGTTGCATAGAGGAGGTGGCATGTTTAATTTGCTGCTGTTTGTTCTGTATACAGGCAATAGCAAAGCTGGCAGCTCATTCAGGCATTTTAAATCTTCTTCGAGAACTGAGTGCCCTGCTCCATTGCTTTCTCCTGGCTGTGCAGGGAAAATTGGTGCCTAAATTTGATGCCCAAAATCTGTTTGCAGAATTGGACACCTCTGGGGTGGAGTCAGTAAATCTGATTTAGGTGGGTAAAGCAGGCAATCAGAATCTGGCCCTTGATGTCAGGCCAATACCAATTTAACATTAAATCTCTCTGTTTTGACTCACTGCAGCTTATTGGTTTTCTTTTACAGCTGATAGCTTAATACATGATTTTTTTGTGTACTGCATGAGGATTTGTCTTCTCACCTGAAAACATGACTCAATTTACCATTATATAATACCATAAAAAAACAGAAGTCACAAACTTGATAAAATGATAGCAAATAATGATAAACAACTTCGAGAAATACATGCCATAAAGTGATCAGGAACAATATATTTCAATATATAAACACACACCCCCCAACCTATTCTTCCTTCAAAGACTAATTTTATTCTAAACTAAGAATGTTCACAGCAGATTTAAAAAGTGGAAGAGCAGGTCCTGTACTCAAGAAAGCCACACATGCACTTACAGTGAATTACTCGTTAACATCACCTTCTTGCCCAGGATGTAAACGTATGGCAGTCCTCATTTTCTTTGTCTTCTTTGAAACTGCAAGAATATTAAAATACAGAGCCACCTTTTCTAGAGGCAAGGGGGCACTCATAGAATGGCCCAACTATGTGTGCTATTGAAAATTTCAGTGAAAGTGTGAATAGTAAGGTGAGAAAGTTTGCCTTCGTGGTTCAAGACAGTCAAACCAAAAGGTGACTGCTGTCACTGTGCCAAGACACAGGAGAGGAGACGAGCTCTTGCTTCACAGTGCATGAAGACGTGAAGGCATTACCCTCGCTGGCACAGACTAGATGGTGGATGGCAGTTGTATGACTGTCCTACCCAGTGCCCAAGAACAAGCTGGCGTGGGTTTAACCCAGAGTGGCTGGGGCATGTGGAAATAAACAGCATGAGCAGCTATAAACAGGAGAGGTGAGCAGCGTTACTGCCAATCTCATCCACCGCCCAGTTCTGAAGGTTTTATCTGATCACACATAAACAGCAGCAGTTCAAAGCTGGCCTACGGAAATTCAGGCCCTGAGCTATCTCCCTCTCAAAACTGGATCAGACTCTAAAATCGTGAAAGTGATCCTCGAAACGAACGGCCACCCAAGGCATCTTTCTTTGTGTGAATGAACACACTTGAAATGCTGTGAGGGGAGGTACTTTCACAAAATGAAATCTGTAGAGTACCAAAGTATGGCCCATTTCTTGCATTTTCACAGTCTATGGACATGAAATTTGTGCAGGTTTCTCCTCCACATATCATTAAGGATGGAGGAAGAGGTGATTGTTTAAAACACTTTGGTGCCTGTTTAATGTCATTATGATTCACCTACTAGTGCTCCCATTATGTAATTTCTTTCCATACTTGCTAGCCTTTCCATGAACTGAATTATATGTCTGGATCGTAGACAGATTTGGGTTTTTTTCCTGGCAACTCTAAAAACAATATAAATTCAAGACTTATTGACAACATAACCTTCAAACGAAAGAAATCTTAAACTGAAGAAAGCTTCCCAGAAAGAACTACAGCACTGGACCACAAAATGAATGCCATAGGGAGGGCCTCTCTTTCTGTGAGCCTTTTTTTATTTCTTTCAGAATTTGCTAGATCTGAGCGCTTCTCTTAACAGGGCACAAATCTTGTTATTGTATCCTCCCACTGAAGTAAACTGGCCACTACCTAACTCAACACTGGAAGAAGTCGACATTAGGCAACGCGAAAACAGGAAAAGGAACTCAGGAGAAGGGTCACTAACCGGAGCATGGGAGAAACATTAAAGCCAAACCTTGAACGCAGATATACTGTGAGGGGTATTTTTCTTATGTCTGGTTATTACTGCTCCCTTGCCATATTCATGTTTCTTCTTACTACAAGATTTGGTTTCTCAATCAATCAATTCAATTATTACATAAACAAACCATTTTGAAAGTAGTGCATACTTCTGCTTTTCCTGCTATCCCAGCTGCCTTCCTACACAAGATGGTAATTACTTTGAGGGCTTTATGCTAGGATAGATACAACTGTATACTTCCACTCAAACTGCATACAAAGTTAAAAGTCATCTTTTTGATGTACATTCCCCTGTCAGGAGATGGATGCCTCATCTGGCTAGTGTCTGTTGGATTCAGGAGACAGACAGAATTGCAAAGACGTGAAGTCTCCTGCCAGTGACAGATTGAGGCATGAACAACATATTGGCCACTCAGGGCTCCCACAGGAATTCAAGCAGTTGGAAAGACGTCTTCAGAACCACCACAGGGTATTTTCCTAGTAGCCCCCCACACCTACAACTTCACCAGTTTACTATTTGCAGTACCTGTCTCTCTGCTTGTTGCTGCTCTTCTGCTGCTGTGGGAACATCCCTTCCCAAACACTAGGCCATCTGGGGTCCTTCTCCTCAGTCGGTTGTGATTAATCATTCTTGGCTTTCTATATTTTCAAGGATAATGTGATCTAATTCTTCCTAGGCAGGAAACACATAATAATAAAAATCGTGCTTTAAAGTCAGTGCCAGAAAACATCCATAATTCTGAACAAATCCATTTTATTCAGCCATGCTAATAAAGACTTTCTGAACTGTTGCCACCTTTCATTTTGTCTTTACAGTCATATTACCACAGATATTTAATACAAAACTATCCTGTGGCCAAATCGGTGCTTTACAAACCTATAAAAAAAGGCTGTGTGAGGTATAAATCAAAAAAGATTATGGTTTTCTATAGGATTAATGGTACTTTTAATAGTTATATTTGTAATTCTGCCTTTCTTTGATTTTCAGTCAGGAGGCAAGAACATTTTTAATAATTTATCACAACCTTAGTGTTCATGCATTTTGCTGAAGATACAGAAACACATTCTGTCCTCAGCCATGTTTTTGTCAATCTTTTACTCATCCAATTTCATGACTGACACTTTGATTTACGCTGATGTTATGGAAAGCTGACATTGACTTTGCCTTCCTGTCTAGGAGCATTTCTAGCAAGTGACCAGTTCCCTTTCAGATTGTCAGGGAGGATACAATTTCCTTTATTCCTCTCCATATGGAACAGCTGCTGCCATTACCTGTGCTCAAGATTTCAGAAATTTCAAACCACAGCTCCTGTGCCTGTACCCAGGGATTTTAGAGGAAATGCCTGTCCATCAGTCCTTCCCGCCACAACACATTTTGCCTGAGCTATTCTGAAGAGGCAATTGTTACAATTCCAAGAATGGACAATAAAAAGGAAAGACTAAACCTTATCATGTGAAAAACAAATTTAAGAAAGAAGACTTTAAGGGAGCTCACATATATTTTATTTCAAATAACTACATGACAATTATTTTGCAAATGGGAGTACATTGCTTCAATATTTCATTGCTAATGTATTATCAACACACAACTTCAAAACTGGTAAAAAAAAGCTTTTTATTTCATTAAAAGAAACTGTGTATCACTGTTCTACTTCCAGTGACTGTGATCTCTTTCATAGATATGGGTATAAGTTAATAAATATAAAAAGTAATAATTGTGGCAGTTTTGCAGGATGTTTTCAGCTTGATGGAAAGCCAGAACTTTTCACATGCATTCTTATGCTAACATGGTCTCCTATGTAGATCACATGCAGAAAATGCAAACCTACAGCTCATTTAAACACAGAAATGTTAACTTTTTATAGTATGTCCAAAATTATGTGGTGTACCACTATGGGACTATATGACAAAGCAGTAAATGACATCACAGAATCACAGAATCACAGAATAGTCAGGGTTGGAAGGGACCTCTGGAGATCATCTAGTCCAACCCCCCCGCCAGAGCAGGGTCACCTACAACAGGTTGCACAGGACAGCGTCCAGGCGGGTTTTGAATGTCTCCAGAGTGGGAGACTCCACAACCTCTCTGGGCAGTCTGTTCCAGTGCTCCACCACCCTCAAAGTAAAGAAGTTCCTCCTCATGTTAAGATGGAACTTCCTATGTTCAAGTTTGTGCCCATTACCCCTCGTCCTATCAATGGGCACCACTGAAAAAAGACTGCTCACATCCCCCTGGCATCCTCCCTTCAAGTATTTGAAAGCATTAACAAGATCCCCCCTCAATCTTCTTTTCTCCAGACTAAAGAGACCCAAATCCCTCAGCCTCTCCTCATATGAAAGATGTTCCAATCCCCTAATCATCTTTGTAGCCCTTTGCTGGACCCCCCATGATAAATAGCAGCCTGTTACGACATTATGATATGACATAATTTAAAAAATAAAATAAAAATATAAAAAAATAATTGTACAGAATAAACAATACCCAAACATTTTGTTTTGATTTTGTTTTTCTTTAAATAGAACCATTGTTTTAGAAAAAAAGAAGCTTATCTCAAACTGATACTATACCGTGCAAGAACCTTACGATGAACATTGCTTGACCAACATTTTTCCAACCAGTTCTGTGGACATTTAACACTTTATCAGCTGGCAGAATATCTCACTTTGTTGAATAGAAGCCTATGTTTTTAGAGAAGCAGATTAGCACAGTCAATACTGAATTCTCAAGGAAGTTGTCGCTGTTAGCACTGATTTTATCCTGGAAAACCATGCAAACACAAAGATGTACATATATATCATTACAAGCATATGCACATATGTATGATTATAATGGGACTATAATTTTTGTCTGGGTTTTTTTTTGTTGTTGTTTACTTCAGGGGTAATTGAGAAAGAATTATTGTCTCTGTTTTATAAATGGGGAACTGGAATAATGATCCCTTATACATTAGATCAAAGACAATTTAATGGAGATGCCCAAGCATCGTTTTGAGTGAGGAACCCGCCTCAAGGAGGGGCACCGTCAGTTTTGATCTCTGCTCAAAGGAGGGCTAATCGTGAGAAGCAAGTCACGCTCCTTCTTGCAACTTCCTGCCAAGGGAATCTCTGTGCCTCTGCAGTAGGCAAGGCACTTTCAGCTGAGGATATAAGGAATCCTATAGGTATGTGCTCACAATTGTACAGATAGAGAAAGGTTGAAGAAAACTTAGCATTCAAGAGCCTTATCCTGGGAGCTCCAAATAGAAACTAAACTGCAAACTCTTGAGTATTGCAATGATAGCTGCTGCTGAGCTCATGACATACATATGCTGCAAAAATACTTAAAAATATGTTAGACAGGCTATTGGATGGCATTGCCATATTTGGACCTGGAAGGCTTGGACTGTGTTCTTCTCCTGCTACTATTTTATTGTGCCAGTTCTGGACAGCCACATCATCTGCTTCAAATTCTTCATCTCTTGTTTCATAAAACTACGGACTCTTTGGGATAGCTTTTGTCCCACACTTTGGTTCTGTTTGAGCCACAAAGACAAGGCAAAAAGGAAGCCTAATCTCAACTGTGGCCTCCAGCTAGCCAGGGCTAACCATTGCACCACCGTGTTCAGTCACTGATGAATTCGTGAGTTTGGCACAAATACATTGCAAGGTAAGCATTAAACAGAATTAGTAATCATTTAGGGTTCTTCAGTTACCTCTGTATAATGTAACTACTGCAGCACTAGCAAGGAAAAGTACGATACCACTCAGACGAACACTGACCACTGGTTCATTACAATAATTTAATAAATTGCTTATGTGATTTTTTACATCCTATACAATGATGCAAGGTGGGTTTTTTTATTTGTGATTAGTACTGGTGATGTTCATTATGTGAAAATAGGGAAAAAGAGGTGTGTCTGCTGTACATGATATTCATGCTGAAACATATTTGGCAAGTTCAGGTAGGTAAGTACAGTTTACTGTCAGCAGAGGGCAACATAGGCCTCATTAGGGAATAAAACCAAAAACGTATTAAAAAATCACATCGAGTTTTTACTGTATCTGAGAATAAACCCCTGTACATAGACCTGTACGTTTGCTGTAGAGATGAAGTTCTAGAAGTACTAATCTTTTACCAAATCATTTTGAATGTCCTATGTAAAACATACATGAAAGAGGAAAGCACAGCAGTAAAGGCAACGACAAATATGCTTGCTTTGACTAAAATGCATCAACTTTTAGGTGTTCACTGCATAATCTGGTATGTCCAGCACGCTTCATTTTATCCAAAAGCTGTTACCCACATGAAGTAAGTTTTGTAATATTTATGTTCTTTAAGCCTGTGTATACCAAAAGATCTGTTTGTCATCCAAAAGACTAGTTGGTTATACCAAAAGTAATGCAGTACAATGTTGAAAATGAGAAGTTTTACAATATTTTTTCTATTCTCCGTTATCCACATCTACGCTACTCATTCACCCCACTTGGTGTGTCACACTGCCTTTCCCTAGCTGCGTTTGCTCGAGAAGGACCATGTCACGACTGGGGTGAAAGTTTAAAACTATGTGAATATCAACTACTTTTTCATCAGGCTCAGGGCTGAGGGCAGCCAAAGAGCTCTTCCAGCTTTCCCAAAGCCCCTCTGGCCAGGCCTGTGTCCAGCTCCCTCTCCACCAGCATGGCGGCCGGGCACCAGGGGAAGGCTGTGCCCAGCACAGGGTCTCCAGGGCAGGGGCATCCCGGTGCCCCTTTGTCCTGGTTTGAGGTAAAAGAGGGCCAGTTTTATTCAGTAACTTTACTTCTTAGCTGGGCCTCTTCTAATTACTGAAATTAACAGCATATTGTGCAGACACTGTTCGCTCTCTCAGTGTCAAGACCAATGTTTATAGCTGATGCCCAGGCATGGTATGCAGAGGGGCTCTTGCTTATACTTACGGCTATAACACCCAAGGGCAATCAAATTTGTTATTTGCCCCGTTGGAGGGTCAGAAGCGGAAAAGCGCAGTTGGGGTCCCACCTGTGGAGAGGAGTGGACAGGACAGGTGACCTAAAACTGACCAACAGGGTATTCCATCCCATCTGCATCATGCTCAGTATGAAAACTGAGGGATCAAAGGGTCAGCCCTCTCTCTTTCTTCAATGGCTGACGTCTGAGGAGGACTCTTGTGTGTTTGTCTGCCTTTGGTCCTGACCCTGAATGCAGATGCGGAATCCAGTTCCCATCCGTCACTGAGTCCAGCCTGGGACTGCCCAGTGCCAGCCGATGTCGTGACTGTCATCCTGGGAGCCTGATATGGTTTTGTATATGTTTCATTTTTTTTCCTTTTATTATTAATATTTCATTAAAGTAGTTTAGTTCCTTCTAAACTCCTAAGTCTCTTTTTCCCTCCTCTGCCTCTCTCTTTGAAGAGGGGTAGACGGGAGCATCTGTCGGTCCCATCTGGGGTCCCCCATGTCCCCAGCGGCCAATTTGGCATAAACCACGACACCCTTTCACCCTGCGGCCATGTCAGATGCCAGAATGCAGCAATGCCCAAAACGTGGCGGCAGCCCCAGTGGAAGCTGTGCCTTCACACCTGAGCCTGCTTAGAAAAGCAAGTTTTTTCCACGGTAGCTGCTTTCTCCGGGATGCTTTCAGCCCTGCAGTGGCCCCAGGGGAGGGCAGAGGAGCTCACACTCAATGCACCCCCCGCCACCTTCGTAGCCGTCTGGCAACGGGACGCAGCTTCTCCACCCGGGGGCAGCTCCCGCCCACTCTCTGAGGCCAGTCTCCGCCTCGGGCTCGGCGCCCGCACCAGGCCGCTCCGCCGGCGCTGGGCCTCACTGGGAGCCGCGGGCCGGGCCCACCGCGCAGCCGCTCGCTCCCGCGGGCCGGCCGGCTGGCAGAGACNGCGCCATGTTGAGGCCTGCTGCGGAGGTAACGGTGCTGGCCCCGCTGCCGGGGTACGGGGAGGGGTGGTGGGAGTAGCGCTGTGCGTTTCGCCGAAGGGCAGCGGGAGGGAGGCGCGCAGCTTCCCCCCTCCCCCCGCCCGGCGCGGGGGGGGGCGGGGG
>VZSZ01002952.1:249802-270082 GCA_013398815.1 Ibidorhyncha struthersii | reverse complement strand
CGTAAACGGCGCCGCTTCTCCCTCGGTCCGGTTTGCCCGTTTGGGTCCGGTCGCGGGAGCCAGAGGGGAAACGGTGCAGCGGTAACAGCTCCCTGAGGAGTGAGGAGACGTTGGTCGGTAGGTTCGTGCTTGTTTCTCCTCCTGCCTTGGGTGTGCCAGAGGTCTGAGGAGGGGCGACATGTTTTCCTTAAGCGATACAGCAGCGGGTCTGACTTAAGCCGGGTGGGCCTGAGGAGATTTGCATAAAGGATTTGGAGAAGAAACACGGATTTGGCATACCCGTGGCATTTTGGAGCACAGTTAACTGTGTGAAGTGGCCCACCCGTCTTACGGGAGGGAGGGAGTGCAGGCCGATTTGCAGGCCGATCTCCAGCTAGTTGCTTGGGCCGGTGTCTGAGGTGCAGGTGACGGTGGTGTTGGTCAGCTGCTGGCGTCGTGAGGCCGACTCCAAACCTCTTCCAGACAAACTGTCATCTGCGTGCAGCTGACTTGCACCTCAGGCAAACCTCAGCTACTTTCAGACAAATACATACGGCTGGGCTGCTGCTCCCAGCTGTTGTAATTACCCTACTGTACTGATTTTTATCATAAACGGCTGTAATTCCCACTCACAGAAGAGGCTGACCTTGAAAATTGCAGGGTGGGTATCTGTGATGGTAGTATTATGGCAATTTTTAGGTATATATTATATTGGTCTCCATGCAGCATTGATGTCTTGAGATAAGTCAAATGCTGGCATAAATACAGAAAGGAATTTGAGAGTTCACACTTTTCAATGTAGTATTTAGTAACTAAATATATAAAAATCCATTCCATTTCAAGTGTATTTCACATCTTATTTTAACCAGTACATCGGGTGTCTTGATTGAGACTCATTAAATGTTTAGACATGGTATACTTTCATATTTAAGTATTCATGTTTTAGCAGAAGGAATGTTAGCAGACACTAATAGTAATTTATAAATACCCTTTGATTACATCATATACTTTCTCTGTAGAGGCATCAGGAACATATGTGCTCTTCTGCATAAAAGCATTTATTTTTAAAGGGGAAAAGTTCTAACATTCTTCAGTATAAAACCTGTAAGAGAATGATAAAGCAATATCTGATATAAGTATGTTCATGACAATAGAATGACAGATAGAAATAGTATTGAGCCGAGGCTTAACCAGAAACAAAATGTTGAAGGAATAAAATGTCTTTGTTCATCAGACAAACAATCAAAAACTCACCAAAGTTCATAAAACATGTTTTTGTTACTTACATGTTCCATTTTTATATTAATTTGTCAGCATAATTTGCCATAAAAAGACATTGCAGACTGAACATTTACTTCTGCTTATTGTGTGCTAGAGTTGAAGTATTTGCTAGCTCTGTATGAATAAGAATAATCTTTAAAGGTATTTTGTCAAGGAAATGTATTCCAGAGAAAGAATTGCTTGTTCCTCTCCAAAGTGATTCATATTTTGCTTCTAAGGTATTAAGTCAACAAATGTACTTTGAATAGATACGCTTAAGTACATTTTTACTTGTTGATTTAGGCTCCTATCAGCAAGCCAGTCTGTTTTGTTGGACTTTTGTGCCAATGCAGAAGCTTACTGAAAGGAGGATATGAGATCCACCTTAGGAAAGCTTTGTTTGGATTGAGGCTGCCCAGGTTTCAAATCAATACATCTGCAAGAGGATATAAACAGTATTTATGGAGACTGAAAAATAAGTGGACGTGCAAGAACGTCAGATGACATCTGTCACTTAAAAGCCAGTTTTAAACCTGCAGCTCACAACAAGTTCTTTACGTCAATAGGTTTAAGAAAACCCTCCCAATTAATTCTACCTAGGTAAATGAAGAAGAAATTCACAAGGAAGTTAGAAAATAGTGGAGGAAAGCTCAAATACCAAAAAGGAACATGAGAGGTAGCGTCATTATGATCATTATAGGTGAAGAGGGAAAGTATTGTCAGTCTTCTGCAGTTACAATAGAATGCTCAAAACTCTGATTCCTTCAAGTACTGGTCCTTGGAGCCACGTTATACATGATAGTGTAACCTTTTTCAAAAAAGTAAACTAATCATTTTGTCTGTGGTGGAAAGATGGAAACACTAGAGGCTTACAGCCTGAAAAGAAATGCAGAACAGCTCCCAGTTTTTTACTTCTGAAAGCATTATAGTATATAAGCCAATCTCAGTGTATTGGGGATTTTGAATTACAATTTCCCAGTGTTTGGAGGACAACATTATGAATACTTCTTGTGCACAGACGCTGAGCAGAGGGAGCAGTCCAGATATCTGATACAATCCTAATGGCGTCGAGAGAGAGCGAGCTTCATGAACTGTAAGTGTTACATTAACTGTATTGCCTTATACAGTTAATGCTATGTTGAAGAAACCAGCTTCCCCTTGGAAGATGTTGCATCCTTGCTGAAATTATTCACCTGTTTTGCTGTCGTGAGTGACTGGAAGTATGAAGTTGAACATTTGCATCCATCCAGATGAACAGATTAGGAGACCAATCTATTGAATTAAAGTAGTTCATTAATAAACAATGACACTAAGCTGCTTAAGTCATTGGTATTGCCTGGTATGTTTCTTGACTGAGTAAGAAAGTTTATAGCATCCTCTTGCTGTAGGAAAATAGTGAAATATTCTTCATATTATCTTTCAAATTTAACAATAATAACAATACTTTTTGCTTTAAAATCTGTTACTGTTGGAAAAACATGAATGTTAGAAAATGAAGCAATCGTTTCACAAAGTGTGAATAAAATAATCAAAACTGCACTGTGTGAAATTGGGTACTAAGGTAAATGACGTGGTAGGAATGGTATTTTGTACTTGTCCCAGGTTAAGCTTTGCTCTTCATGACAGATGTATGTTGGGAGGATGCCAAATGTATTCCTAGCAATCTTGGATTTGTACAGATAATAAGCTGTACTCTTTAGTTTGCAAGAGACTCTGTTAATTTATAATCACCAAAATTACTGTATGATTTTTGAAAAATTGTGTGCAGCCGCCCCAAAAGCCTGAACCCCTTGATAAACTTCACTCTAGCAGGTCAGCTTAATTAGTGCAAAATACATATGTCACAATCTGTCCCTACCATAGCTAGGTAGCATTAATTCATGTCAGAGTCACCTGCTTAAATTTCATTCAACACCTCTCCTTTCCCATGTGATTTGTCACTTGTTGCCGGAATGGTAGTTCATGTTTTGAAAATGTGCCCCATGTGTCAAAAGCTTGACTTTTGACCTTCTGGAAGCTCCAGCTAGTGCCTTATACTGGCAAGTAGTGCCAAGTGGCTGAGAGAAAAGGTATTCCTCTGCCAGCTTTGAGACAGCTTTGTCATAAAAATTTGAAAAAACAGAGAGCCCCATGGAAAATCTGTATGACCAAACTTGAAAGTATGATTTTGAATGAAGTTAGTTAATACTGAGAAATAGCTAGTTGTAGTTTAGCGAAACCATGTAAGTGTTTAAGTGAAATGGTGCCAGTTTTAAAGCAAATAGCAGCAAATAACATGTTATTTATACATAATTTCAAATGAAACTGCTAATGAAAAATCTCTCTGAACTATATATGCATTTTATAATTGCCCCATTGAATCATTTTGTGTAAGATTGTATTGTGAATCTGTATAGCTATCCTATTGTGGAAAAGGTTAGCTAATACCTCCACTTCATAGTTGGAATCTGTAGCTTGTTAAAACTAAATTTTGTCTCTTTTTCTTAACTTCTAAGAAGTATTTTATTAAAAATATCAACCATATCAATAGAAATAAGGATTTCAAATCTGTGCAATAATGCATTACTTGTAACTTTTTGGGGGTTTAAGGTGTTGTCTAACTCAGATAACCAGTCAGTTCAGTAGAAAAATTCACATGGGTAAGGCAGAAACAGGAAAAGCTAAAATATCTTCCAGTGAGAATCAGTTTAAACTAAATTATTAAAAGAAGCTGTTAGCAAGGTAACATTTCTGCTGGGATGTGTGTGTCCACTGTAAAATCAGCTGGAGCTTCCAGAACTCCAAACAGCTGTAGCTGTTCAATTCTTAAAGATTTTTTTCGGCTACTTTTTGCTGTGAGACAAGTTAAAAGTTAAAATGTTATTCATTTGGTGTAGCTGTAATATTTTGAGTCTTTTCCTGAGCTCCGGCTTGTGTACTGAGGTCAAATGAAGCCAGTGGCTCAGAAGCCTGGCAAGGGTAATGACTTTTCCTATCTCACTAAGTCCGTGTGTGTTTGTTTGATCCTATTAGAAAAATGTGCTGACAACTCTACTTGGGGGTTGATCCCTGAGGCTTGATAACTTCATTATGCAGTCTATTGATTTTTTTTCTAATTATTTTTCTAAAGGAAATAAGAATACTATTTTAATTAAAAATGGGGGTTCTAGGAGAAGCAACTCCAAATCAGGATTAAAAACTTGCTTTGTAAAAGAGGCTACTGTGTGCATCCTCACACAAATGCGATGTACTCTGTCCTCTCTCCCCTGCAAACTCCCTGTCTTGGGAAGAAAGCTGTGAGAGAATGGTTCCAGTGAGAGAAACACAGGGTAGAGACAGTATATCTCCAGAGTAGTTAAGAGTGCTGTAGTTCAAGCAGTCACTGATGTAAAAGATGCAGAACAAAGCTATTGCTCTATCAGACTACTTTCCATTATGCCCAAACTCTTTCACCAGATGTTTTCCTGGAAAATTTCTTGAAACAATGTCTTACATAGTATTCTTACTTAATTTTCCTTTTCCTGCTCACTGTAGCTCTGTTCTGTTGTGTACAGAAGAATCAATGATGCATTTTGCCTCTGGCACTACAGTGATAGTGTTCTGCAAATGAAGTATACATTTTTGGGGAATGGTTTTGCAGTAATGCTGAGCTCATGTACACTGCTGCTTCCGGATCCTTGGTCAAGAGGTGACTCTTGGTCAGTGAGGTGTCAGTGAGGTGTCATTGATCACGGACATCTGGCAGTAGTACTGTTCTGTTTTCTCAGTTATTATTGTATTCATTTAGCTTTATTTATGTGGCAGTTTTTTGAAGATTAATTTCTGTATAGTTCAGAAATTTTTAGGGGTGGGAGGCAGTTCTGCTGACAGGCAGGAAGAGCTCTGATTTTTGCCAAGATGGAATAAAAGCCTTGGAAAATGATTTCTTGGTGACATCTTTGATATTCGCTCTCCTGCTGTAGATACAATGAAGGAATGTTTTGGGTCTGCAGGCTGGCTGTGAGAGTTCTATTATTTCTTCTTAGGCTCTGAATATAAAATAGCAATTGATCATGTTAATTTTTGAAATGGAATTTAGGTTGCCCAGAGCAAGAAATCTTGTGTTTCCAGGACTGTGCTATGTACCATCTCTGCTGTAGCATTAACCACATTTTTAGCAGAAAATTTATTACACCATTAGGAGTACTTGGCTGCTTCTGATCTTTATCTTGGCTGTAGTCTGGATTTTCTTCTGATTACATAGAATTCCTTGGAGAAAAAAATCGTCCACATCTGGGTTGGGATGGGAAAGGAGAAGAGGGCTGGTGTTCAACCTTCTCTACCCTTCCAAGACATTCATCCACACTTACTTGAATGTGTTCTGAGTTTGTCTTGGTTTATCAGGGGGAGTTAGTTGTGCTAAGGCAAAATAGGCTATGGCTTTGAACCAGATAAGGCATGTAGCGGAGACAAGGCATTTACCCCAAATGGTTTTGGAGAGGGCAGTGTTTCCCAGCAGCTGGCTTTGCTTGCAGTTAGCAGCAAGTGTCTCCAGCTGGGTTTTTTTGTTTGTTTGTTTTCTGCTGCTTCATCATTTTACTGTTAAAAAAGTTCTGATTCAACCTGGTATTATTACAGGATGAACATATTTTGAACATATTTTAAATGTGAGGTACCTGATCTTTGTTTCCTTGGGAACAAACTGACTTAGAAGATTTTTGTTGATTGCCATCATTTATTCTTGTATACACAAGTGACTCATTATACCATGCAGTCAGTGTGAGAACTCCTAATGATTTGGCAAGAAAGTACCTCATCAGCACAGTACTACAGTCTCATTGTAAATACGAGTCAATCTCTCTACCTCGTAACCTTCAGTAGACACTTGGAATTCAGATGGATGTTCTCATGCATTGCTGAAGTTAAGCAGGATGGAAATGCCTTGTGTAGTTGTAGGAGGGATGAGGATGTTTATTTTGTACTGCACAAAACCATGAAACTATCATTTGTACTTTTGTTCTTGCATCTCTACAATAACAAAAATGCAGATTCATTTCATAACTTAAGAAAAAAAAAATCCTTTTTTCTGAGATTTCTTACCTCTTGGGACTAGTAAGACAGCAGAACAGTGCTGACTGAGTACAATTCAGTTAATTTTACAACTATTTGTTCAGCAGCTTTTGCAAAATAACATTAAATCAGGTAGTAAAGTGGTCAAATTCTGAATTTAAAGTGTTGAATGAAATAGCAACGTACAGGACAATGACTGGATAAGGGATGCACCCTTTCCCTCCTGTCTTTATCCCAGCACCTTTGGACTTACAGAGGTTTTTGCCAAATTTAGGCAAATAAGTACTCTAAAAATATGAAGTCTCCTGAGGGTTGTAGGGAAGTTGTTTTATCTTTCTTCTTAATAGGCTGGAATTTCTCATGCACATTTCACAAGATTCCATGGGTTTGCTGTGCTACAGCTCCCTCAGGTGGTAAAATAATTTCTCGTTTGGAATTGCAGCTTTGTTTCTTTGAGACACTTGCTTTGTCTTCAGAAAGTTTTGAGGCTTCCCCAACTTCCTCTCTGCTCTGTCTTTTTCCCCTCAAATATTGAACATTATGAACAGCTGCTTAGGACTGTGGGGTTATCAAAGAAGTAGAGCTGTGGGTTAATGGGTTGTGATCATGATCTTCTTTCTGCATCTGACCTGTTGAACCAGCTTGGGCAGGTCATTTCACCCTGTAAGCCTCACTTCTGCCATCTGAGAACTAGAGAGAATGATAAAAACTTGTAGACTACCTAGAGTGTTTTCAATGCCTACTTATCAATTCTTTTTAAAAGTAACTCTTATTTCAATCAATGATTTTGCGTATCTGACATAGCAGAAAACTCAAAAATCCCTTGTCAGTCAGTCCGAGATCTGGCAGCTGTCTTGGGTATCACAGACTTTCACTATTCTTTCTACAAAGGAACAAAATAAAGCATACCCATACCTGGTGGTTTTGCTATCATTTCAGAAGCAGCAAAACCCTGATTTACAGCAGAAGCATTGGAGTTCAAGGAACGGGAGTCTGAGCAAGAAAGAACTCAGGCTTGCTATAGCTAGGTTCCCAGTGAACTTTGGCTAGAAAATACACTCTAGTATTACCACTGCATCAGTAATTTCTTGTTTCTCCCTATAAGAACATGAAAAACATGTTTTCTACACTTGTCTGAGGAAATCACGTTGTGCCTTGATTAGAGAAGCAGAAGAGGTCCTTGACACCCAGACTTAATATGAAACGCTACATAGGATTCCAAGTATTAAAGAGGAGCTGTGCCTCGTGCTTTGAAGGAAGCCAGCAGTAGTAAAATGTACCATTTCATAACCTTATATGTTCTTTATAAGTTCAGGGATCTCTGTTTAATTTCTGATCCTGTAAGATAGTAGTCTCTGACAACTGTGGTGATAAATCCAGTCCTTGCTGGATTTATAGGGCAATAAATGCACAAACAACTTTTTTTTTTTTTTCCTTGCCACACTACCTTTTCATTTGGAAGCTGAGATGAAATTTATGATTGAGTAGTTAACATAGTATTTCAGATATAGGTATTAGTTTTAATCTTGAAGGATCTTAAAATCCTTTGCAAACTAGGTACACACAACAGAGCCAGTGCCATTCCAAGAATGCCTTACCCACAGAAACCTCTGTATTGTCACTGATAAAGACATGTTTATTTCCTTTATTAAGTGGTTTCTTTGCTGGCTGTTTCTTGTACCAGTGAATATTCCACTGCATTGAAGTAATCAATTACGGATTTTACTTCTGTTCTTGTCTTATATTTTTGATGACTTATTTTTTGTGTTGCTTTTACCTAGCTTTGCTTAGTAAGTTTGAAGGGAGTCACTCAGTCCTATCTCTTTGCTATTTGTTGTACATGTTGAGGAAAGCATTCCCTTACAAGTGATTTTTTTGACTTAGATGTGAGTAGCCTGTTAGGTGGCTGAATTTCCAAAATTATTTTTAAATCATTCATATTTTGATGTCTATATTCTGTATTCAGTTTGTTTATTTAACTGCTGCCGTAACATTTATGAATTTAATGTTGCATAAACTTGAAAAATTCAATGCACGACTGAGAAGATCTTAACATTTCTAGTAATTGAATTTATTGCCTTAGCTTGTGTGTGGCAAAAGTCCTAAGGTAGAATGTATATACTGCATTTAATCCAATCATGATTGGATTAAGCAACCTTTTCTTGTATCTGGTAGAGGATTAAAAAAAACAAAACAGGTTGTCTTAGACCTGCCTATTAGAAAAGAAGCATCTTAGTGTGGGGTGATGAGTTAGCGGATGTCAGCTCCTTCTCAGTAGCTGTAGGTGTCTGGTAGGTGTAAGGTAAGTCACTGTGAGTGTGTGGCAGAATGGTTGCGTTCTTACTGCAGATGCTAACGCATAGGCTCTAGCTCCCCTCCAAGGTTTTTTGTTAGTCACCTCAGCTGTCAATGTGTGCTCACAGCTGTGGAGCCGAAGGAGTCTCTTTCAGCCGTATAATTTCTTGTGTGAGATTGGCCACAGAAACAGGCATGTCTTCACCTTGCCGCCCTGGTGGGCTGCCTAGGGTCAGTTAGGTAACCGTGAGCAAGGACCACTACCATCAAGCAGATGATATCTGTGGACTTTATGCGCCATTTCTTACGTACTGATCTTCACTCTGCAGTATTAGAGAGGAAGCTTTCTGGGAAGCATAGTACTCAATGAAAGTTCAGAACAACCTCACCTTTGTTGCAGGGTAAGAGTATATTCATGGACAAATTATCAGCAGAGCATCTTGTCTGTAGTAATTTCTTTGCATGTTCATAGTCCTTAATAGGGCCATGCATACTGTATACTAGTACCTGCATACTGTATACTAAATCTTGAGAATTCATGAAGTCATCTTGCATTTGGACAAGTACATTTATGGTATGTGTAGCATAATACAATACATACATAAATAGGTACAAGAACTGAAGAAAATTACGTTTGAAGTGGAGTATGTTGGAAGGAGCAGAACTGATTCTAAGGCGTAGGGCAATCATACTGGTTGAGCATATAACTGTTTTGCCAATTCTGCCCTAGATTGCATGAAAAACAGTAAATGCCAGCAGATCATCATTTTCTAATGTCAGCTGCTTAGTATTTGGGAGACAGGGAACCATCCTGCTGTAGTGATGGCTGCCTACATAAGAAAACACCTCTTGCAACTCTCACAGCCTCTGTGTTCCTCCAGCAGAACGGATGCGAAGGTGCAATTATGTGTGTTTTTCAGTATAACAATGCACAGAGTTTAACTTCTGTATTTAAAAAATGCATCCTGTTTCTTTGATTCTGAAACTTTTTGAGCAGATCAGTTTCTGTAATAGCCATTATTGAGGTTTTGCAGGGCTTCAAAATGTCAACGAATGAGCTGTTTAAATACATAATAAGTGAATGCATAGATCATTCGCTGTGGAGGTTGGGTTGGTCTGTGGTTCAGGATTATGGAAACAGATGAAGGTTTATGTGCGTGCTCTCTCTCTCTCTCTCTCTCTCTCTCTCTCTCTCTCTCTGTCCTTCTGTTTTGTGGAGCTCTGAGGCCATACCTAAAATTTGAACTTACTTCTGTGTCCTGGTTTGAGGTAAAACTGGACCAATTTTGTTCAGTAACTTCACTTCTTAGCTGGGCTGCTTCTGGCTACTGAAATTAACAGCATATTGTGCAGACACTGTTCGCTCTTTCAGAGTGGTAAGACCTATGTTNCCTCTCTTTTACGCTCTCTCGCTCTCTTCACTTCAGTCGTCTGCCTTTGGTCCCAATCCTGAAGGCAGACCCGGAATCCAGTTCCCGTCCGCCACTGAGTCCAGCCTGGGACTGCCCCAGTGCCAGCTGGTGTTGTGATTGTCATCTTGGGAGCTTGATATGGTTTTGTATATATTTCATTATTTCCTTGTATGTTATTATTAATATCTCATTAAAGTAGTTTAGTTCCTTCTAAACTCTTAAGTCCCTTTTTCCTTCCTCTGCCTCTCTTTTTGAAGAGGGGTAGAGGGGAGCATCTGTCGGTCCCATCTGGGGTCCTCCACGTCCCCAGTGGCCGATTTGGCCTAAACCACGACATTCTGTCATGCAGAAAACAAGTTAGCTGGGCTGGTGGTCACAGAAAGCAATAGAGCGTGCAAATTATCCAGCTGTATCACTTGTCCTTTCTTTACCCCATTGTTAACCCTTCCCCAGCAGAAGTCCCTGTGGGCTCTCCCTTCCACCAGTATTTCCTTGCATGGGTTAGACTAGCATGTCCACTTGCATTTTTTGAGGGCCCAGGCTCTTCTGCATTTTGCATTTGCTCCACTAACTCTACTCTACACCAATTTAAGAAAAAGCTGGCAAAACCAGTGATCACAGAATGGTTTATGTTGGAAGGGACCTTGAAGATCATCTAGTTCCAACCCCCCTGCCATAGGCAGGGACACCTCCCACTAGACCAGGTTGGTCAAAGCCCCATCCAGCCTGGCCTTGAACGCCTCCAGGGATGGAGCTTCTACAACTTCCCTGGGCAACCTGTTCCAGTGCCTCACCACCCTCATTGTGAAAAATTTCTTCCTGATATCTAATCTAAATCTACCCTCTTCCAGTTTGAAACCATTCCCCCTTGTGCTATCACTACATGCCCTTGTAAAAAGTCCTTCCCCAGCTCTCCTGTAGGCCCCCTTTAGGTACTGGAAGGCTGCTGTAAGGTCTCCCCGCAGCCTTTTCTTCTCCAGGCTGAACAACCCCAACTCTCCTGTCCTCATATGAGAAGTGCTCCAGCCCTCTGATCATCTTTGTGGCCTTCCTCTGGACCTGCTCCAACAGGTCCATGTCTTTCTTATGTTGGGGGTTCCAGAGCTGGACACAGTACTCCAGGTGGGGTCTCAAATGTGATGTATACAAATAAAATTGTGTAAAATAACATAAAATAAAACCAGTGAGGTTATACAGAAAACGAATTAATGTCACAACTGCAATAAATATGATAAACGTTTTTTCGCTTTCAGGTTTAAAAATGTCTGACCAGAAAAATATTGTACACAGAGCCCATTGTATTGAAAAGCTACTGTCTGAGAACAATTTCCAAGATATTGAGGATCATCTTAAAGAACTCGAAGATGCTGATATTACTATAGAGTATCTTCAGGGGACAGAAGTTGCCAAGGCTGTATACAGAGTACTCAAGAGCTGCCCTTCAGCAGAGTTGAAAAAGAAAGCAAAGCAGTTATTATCAAAGTGGAAAGGACTTTACAAGAATAACTGTCTTCAGTCAGTGCAAGTTAAAAAGTCAATTTCTTTGTATGTGAAAGGGGAAATTGAACATCTCAGTGTGGTTCCTAGAGAGCAGTCGCTGTCTGAAGAACCATGTCAGCAGGAGGCATTAGATGCTACTAGTTCTAAAACTTTGGTCCCATCGCAAACTGTTAAAAATGTGGTACGAAATGACACAGAAGGCAGCGTGAATCAGCTTGCTTCTTTTGAGGAACACCACACTGATAACGAAGATTCTAAACCTCTTGTTAACGAAGCAAGTCTGCAGCAGGATCCAATGAGAGCTCTGAGGCTGAAATGTACAGGTCTTCTTTATAAGGCTTTGACTGGTTCTGCCAAAGATGAGGAAGAAACTGATAAATGGCTAGAGCTGGCTAAAGAAATTGAAGAACATATTTTTGCTCTTCATGCTAAAAGTGACAAAAAGTATAAAAATTGCATCAGAAGCAAAATCTCTAACCTGAAGAACCCTAAAAGTTGCCACTTAAAACATAACCTTTTTTCAGGGACGTTGAGTCCAAAGGCTTTTGCTGAGATGACAGTGATGGAAATGGCCGGTGATGAACTGAAACAGCTCCGGGCTCTGTACACACAATCATCTGTTCAGGAACATCAGCTTCCACAAGTTATTAATGGTACACAGACAAACAAAATAAAGTGTAAGCACTGTGAAAAATTTGATTGCACTGTCACTGTGATTGCCAGAGGAGCTCTCTTTCTTCCAGGTTGGGTGCGAAACACAAATCCAGATGAACAAATGTTGACTTATGTTATTTGTAATGAATGTGGAGAACAGTGGTATCACAGCAGATGGGTTTGTTTATAACGCTATCCCTGTTTAATAAGTGATTTAGAAAGATAGATACGAGAAGGTATTTCTGAAACTGTATAGTTTAAAATTTTGTACTGATATTACGTAGATGCTGCCACTAAAAAGTGCAAAATCAGTTTTAAAAAATTGCTGTTATTTTTGAGGATGACTTGAATAAATCTGTGTGGTTTTAAGTAATGTCAATATATAAAGAATAAAAGAAAATGGGGAAAAATAGTTAACACTGTCTGAGACGAATATTCACTAGTAAATACATTAAAAATATTCCAAGTGCTGTAATTTTTTTTCCCCAAGGTACTGAGTACTTGGAATTTTCATTATCTTCAGCAGGAGTTCTCTCACAGAACGTAAGTTTTGTTTACAGTAAACAAACTGTTTCCAAAACTGCAGTTCACATACTTGCATGCATTGCGGAATGTTCAGCATGGGTTCACTCCTTAATTAAAATCACTTTTTGCAAGTAAGTGTTAGATTGTTAAGTTGGTTTGAGAGGTAATGTCTAAAAGGAAAAAAGGAGTGAAAAATAGAGTGTAGAAGAGGGAGAAGGCAGCTAGCAAATGAAATTCTGCTTTAGTTTTTTATAGCTATTGGGAGGAAAATGTGACCTGTGATAACCTATCAGTTCGCAGTTCAGATTTACAATGTAAAATGGTATGTCCTGCAACTGTTAAGAAATTAATGCAAGATCAGACAATGATTTATTTCAGAAAGTTATGTAAATATATTATTAAATGTATTTAATAAATAAAGGCATGAAGCTAATAGGAGTTAATCACTTTCTGAATGGATATCCTCTCTTGAACTGGGACATCTGTGCTGAACTGAGCAAATTAATATTTTTATATAGTGCAGGTTACCCAGAAAATAAGGAATAGGAGGAAATCTAATAGATAAAGCTTTTATATGTGTTTTTGTTCCAGAGTCAACAGGATTCCCACTGGCTGTATACTAGAAGGATTTATTTATCAAAAAATATCACCTTAGTGTTCTTCTCACTCAAGTATTAGCCCTGGGGTTTTTTTGTTCTTTTTTTCTGGAAAACTTAAGATTACTTCACAGTCGGCTATCTGAATACTTTGAATGGAGTGTGTATCAGTAGTCAGAGATTTTTCTTTTCTGAACTGGGAGAACCACCCAAGTCCAGGTATCTTTCACAGCTGTCTGTAGAAGACTGTGTTTATACTGTGTGTCCTTATTTTGGTTTCTTCACTGTTTTTGAGTTACTGTAATGTTTAAAGGAGAGGAAGTGGGTCTTGCATTGAGCCCTCATTTTCTCTGTGTCAACTCATGGACCTCAGGAAATGCAGTGAAAATAAGTCTGCCCTGCCTGAGAGGTTAGGTTCTTACAGCAAAGCAGCAGTACTGTTTGGAAATATAACCTTCATAATGAGTTTCCTTGTTGGAGTACGGACAAGATGGCGAAATGGGTCAATAAATTGCCAAAAGTCATGCTTTGGGCACAGAGGAAAGTGTTTTGTTTCACTCTATTGTATAAACACAATAAAACTGCATACTTGGTGTTGATGGAGATACCTCACAGATGCACAACAGGCATTTTGTAGTTTGAGGCTAAAATGCATCAGCTGAGCAGAGAAACCTGATGAGTATTTGCTGGGGGAATTAAGGGCAGTTCCTGCTCCCATCTTGCCGTAACACAGCTGATGCTGGTCAGCTGCTCTGGGCACTGCCCTGGAGCTCTCTGTGGCTTGTCAGAGAAAGCAGTTAGGGGCATGAGATGAGAAAATTACTGTTAGGGAATTAAAAGCCAGCCAGGACTAAAAATAAAACAGAAGACAGGCCTTTATCTGTATGTGATGAAAACGGTGTGTAACCTGATGTTACAAAGAGGCACTTACTATTATTCTATTGGGGGAACAAAACCCAATTAAAGTATTTTCCATGCAGTGAAGTGTTAACAGTTACCTTTCAGTGATGTGATTTACTGTGGCATTACCTAGACTTTTGTTATGTGAAAAATATGTGTTTTACTGGAATTGCACTGATACAAACCGAAGTATTAGGCCAGACCCCCAGTGTTCAACTCTGTAACCACTCAGTTAGTGTCTGACCTTCCTTCCCAGCCCTTACCCGTGTGCTGGAATTGATGCTTGCAAGTAGTCCTGCTTGTTCAAGTGGAAGTACTTCTGTGCGAAGTATTATTTTTAGCTTTCAGTAAAACCATAGGAGAGCAAACACTTTGGTGTTACTGGTTCACAGTAAGCAGAGTTGTGTGCTGTCGTTTTGGAGGTTGTGGTCCTGTCGAGGAGAGCTGTATGCCAGCGCTGTGCTATATCAGAACACTGTGTAGCAGGAGACTTTATTTTAGCTGTAAACAACGTACATTTATAAATAATTTCTGCCTGCAGATGGTTTTGAAGCCATTCCCGTAATGTGCAGCAGCTCATCCAAGTTTTGTCTTGGCAAAGAGAAATGTTACAAGATACGAGTGGTACTTTTGGTAGAATACCTTTCAAGGGTAAAATTTGTAGCCATAATACTGAATACATTTGTGACATAATGTTTAAGATCATTTTCTTTTGAACTGTCCATCACTAAATGTATAGTGCTAAGCTGTATGCCCCAACATGACATGGGATTTCTTACAGATCCATACTTACTGAGCAGCTAAGAAAACATAAACAGTGGGTACCTTAAAACTTTCAAAACCTGCCTTGCTGTGGGTCTGAGTGAGCCATACCAGCAGCAGCAAGAGGGTCACTTGGTTCTAGCACTACACATCTTGCCCTTTCTTCTGAGATGTGGAAATAACGAAAATCCAGTTACTAACAATTGCAGGTGCCACTTATAGTACAGAAACACTGTCATTAACTACAAATAGTCAAAAAATGGATTGTGACCATGCCCCTTTTACAACTATCCCTTAGCTTGCTTCTGCCTGTTTCAAACTGAGAGCCATCAGAACTCTTAGGGCAAGTCATTGGTACCCTTGCAGTTGCAAACTCAGCATTTTAAAGTAGTTTTCTGTGGTAATACGTTGTGAGCAGGCATTCCTCCATTGCCTTCCTTCCCAATAACAATTGAACCTGAGAGCTGGCTTCGTAGCAAACCCAGTTAAAGCTAGAGATTAAAAGACGAGAATGTATTTGTAAATGTTGTGAAATCCAGTAACCATGAAAAGAATTTCTGTTCCTATTGAAAGAGATGGAGCCCTTACCTTTGTTAAATAGTTAGCTAGTCTGAGCTGCTGGCTGCTGGTTCAACACACACGTAGTTGCTAGGTTGTTAGTATTACCTAAAAGCCAGGCAGAAAATACACTGCTGCTTGCCCAGATTGTAGTCTGGGACAAGGAGGAGATCTGGGAATACTGGCAGAAAGGAGCAGACGGAGGGAGGGAGGGAGGGAGGGAGAGTGAACCGGGCCCATTTTAAGTATGCTGGGGACACAAATCATAGGAAACGAGGCTTTGGTGTTCCAGAGCTGATGAAAAAACTGATATAGGTTTTTGGTTTCACTTTATGCCTAATTCATGCTGCTAAACATACTGCCCGCAACTTCATGTTTAATAGTTAGTGAAACTGTATACAAAATCATTAATTATTGTATTATCTTCTTGATCATCTTAGGCTGTTAGTTATTTTCACCTAACACAGTTCATTACCACTTTGGCTATTCTATTTTTCCATCTGTGTTTGTATCCAATCCTTGTTACTTGAAAGGTTTTGTAGAAAGCAGTTGTCTGTAGTGTCATGTGCCACTATGTATCAGAATAACATACAGACATGAAGTGCCAAATATGAGAGGTGATCATTCAAGTAAATCATTGCTCTTATTTAAAAGGTGTGGTCATAGTTTCACTAAGCAAGGCACTGCTCCAGGCCACGGTTTGTCGATAGGTTATATTGTCCCTACCCAGATTGTGTAACTGCGCAGGCTTAAAATGTTTGACTGGATAAGATTGTGTACTTTGGCTCAAAATGGCTCTAAAAAGTCAACTTGCAACTACACAGCCTATGTGCCAGCAAGAGGGTCTGGATTACTGAAGGACAAGGAGTACCAGAGTCCAGAAACAAGAATAAAAGGAAAGCTTTGAAAAGTGAGATTCTCTTATGTTGTTGAAGTTATCTTTTTTCAGTTTGATCCAGGTGGGAAAAAGATCTCTTTAACTTTTTTAAGCAGAGACAATTAATTTTGATGCGATGTTTAGCATATTCATGATGCTACTCCACAAAGGAGCGTGATATTAGAAGTGATCCACACAGACACAGGACAAACGTATGCCGAGTAAGGCTAAAGTCTGTATTTGTTTTCACTGGGTTTTCCAGAGATGCTGTAAATTCAGCTGCTTCTTGAGTGCTATGATTTCATAGGAGCAATAGGGTCTTAAGCGTATATTGCACTCAAAGCTCAAGCAGCCTGTAGCTGTAGAACTTGTAATACGTGTCTTAAGATGAGAGCTAAATTAACAATGAATTTCACACAACTTTAAATGTAAAAGCAAAGACATTATTCTGAGAAGTGCTCTCTTAATTGGGGTTGATGTTGTACCCTTATCAACAGTGACAAAACTCTGTCTGGTTCCTGGAGATCCACTGCTGGACCCATTTAATTCCTTTGTGTTGAGGGCCTTCTGGAGCTCCCTCAAAACCTTCTTACTGTAGCACTTTTCAGGGAGGTACTCGGCTGCCATTTGTTGTTTATAACTCTTTTCTTCCTTTCCAAGCCAAAAGGAAATTTGTGCTGTTTATTGTTTACTTAAAATGTGTTCCTTTCAGTCTGCTGTGCTATGTGCGTTTCTTACTAAAGCCAAGAACTGCAACTCTTTAAACAAAAAAAGAACAACTCTTTTTCTGGTGCAAAGAAAAGTTACCAGGTAAAAGGCTGTGGTTACAGAGCAAATATGTTGAATTGCAGTCCTGCAGGAAATCTTCAGGGTTCATTGAGTGCCTTGAAGATAAGGAAAGAAACAAGAGCACTTTGATAATTTCTTGGATTGCTTGGGGGCTGGCTTGCTGCGTTCTGGTATTAGGAGAGCCATAAAGGCAGATGACTTCATATCCCCTTGTTTTGTACTCTTGTAATTCAGCCAGGAGGTGACAAAGTCATGGTTTGTTGAGGCCATGTCATCACTTCCCAGGACGGGACAAAGTCTCCTTGCCAAATACAGATGGTAAAAAGCATTATTCATGAGCTCTATTATACGAGAGCTTTGCTGATACGGAACTTTCTCATACACACACAGACAAAAATGCCCTTTATTTGCCATTGGGATGTTATTTGTGCCTTTTGCTAGCACATGACATCGCAACAGTTACCTCTTCATGAGCACAGCTCTGAATTAAATCCTGAAGGTGCAAGGTCAGCTTTCAGGTGAACATGCAGGTGAGGGAGCAGCAGGGGTGGGTTGCTGCGCAAGAGGAGGCGAGCCAAGAGCGGAGGAGGGTGGGTAACAAGGAGCACAGGGACAGTGACTTCAGTAAAAACGGTCACTGTCCCACAGCACCCAAACGAAGAGCAGGACAGGTCTGGTGGCAATAGTCAGCTAAAACTGTAGTGAGCATGGGACAAGTCCGTGCTGAGGTGGGGCTGGTCTCAAATGGAGGTCAGGGCATGAGGTGGGATACAGGACCAGGGCCTGAGCCAAAATGTGGCTCATGCTGGCAGGGGGGGCCCTGGGGCGGCCGCCCCCACCAGCACTGCCCCAGCCCTGCTCTGCAGAATGTAAAACAGGAGTGATTTTGGTGTGCATGTTTCAAACCACATCTTTGCTGGGCATTTTCTTCTGTCTCTTCCTAAGAACTGTCAGGTGTACTTGATGTGATCAGCCCTGTTGAGTGGCGTTATTTGTTCTACAGTTTTTGATCGTTCTGCAGCAACTATTGGTTCTGTTACATGTGTGAATAATAGCAACAGGGTGGACACAAGGGACAGGCTCGAGAAGTGGGCCCCTGTGAACCTAATGAGGTTCAACAAGACCAAGTGCAGGGTCCTGCACCTGGGTCAGGGCAACCCTCGGTATCAATACAGGCTGGGGATGAAGGGATTGGGAGCAGCCCTGCAGAGGAGGACTTGGGGGTACTGGTGGATGAAAAGCTGGACATGAGCCGGCAATGCCCCCGAAGGCCAACTGTATCCTGGGCTGCATCAGAAGTGTGGCCAGCAGGTCAAGGAAGGTGATTCTGCGCCTCTACTCCACTCTGGTGAGACCCCACCTGGAGTACTGCATCCAGCTCTGGGGCCCTCAGCACAGGACAGACATAGACCTGTTGGAATGGGTCCAGAGGAGGGCCACAAAAATGACCAGAGGGCTGGAGCACCTTTCCTGTGAGGACAGGCTGAGAGAGTTGGGGTTGTTCAGCCTGGAGAAGAGAAGGCTGCGGGGAGACCTTATAGTGGCCTTCCAGTACTGAAAGGGAGTTTCTATAAGAAAGTTTGGGACCAACATTTTAGCAGGGCCTGTTGTGATAGGACGAGGGGTAATGGCTTTAAATTGGAAGAGGGTAGATTTAGACTGGACATGAGGAAGAAATTTTTCACTATGAGGGTGGTGAAACACTGGCAGAGGTTGCCCAGGGAGGTGGTAGATGCCCCAACTCTGGAAACATTCCAGGTCAGGTTGGATGGCACTGTGAGCAACCTGATCTCGTTGAAGATCTCCCTGCTTGTTGCAGGGGGTTGGACCAGATGACCTCCAAAGCTCCCTTCCAACCCAAACTATTCTATGATTCTGTGATTCTAAATTTCCTGAAATGTATCCAACTGTCTGAGAACCACTGTTGTCTCAAGAAAAAAAAAGATGGTAGCTTCATCCCACAAGGTATCAACTGCAAAATAGAGTATTTCCTCCACTTCTAATTTTTTTTCTTTTTAAATTGCAAAATAACTGACCAGAACTTCTGTCTTAGAATTACCATCATTTAAAGAGGCTGTTTTCCTGCCTCTCCAGCACTTACTTGTGTTTTACTTTAGCATTGGATGAAAGGAGATCCCAGGAAAAAAGTACTTAAAAATTTTCAAAGTCCAGCTTTGTTCAACAAGAATGGGTCTGGTATCATCAGAGTTGCCCGTAGCATGGACTGCCTTTTAATAATCCTGCTCCCATCAGTAGAAGACATTTCCTTTTGATGATACTGAGATCTTGTTTTCCATTCCTTGGGTCATGTTATAAATCTGATCCAAAACAAGATGACTCTGCAAAGTGGCAGTTCCCGTCTGATTGCATCTCCCTTGTGATCGGAAGCATGTGATGACTGCTGGGGCAGACGGATGTATTTCAAATGCTCTTTCCTTATGCCTGTCATTGCCTATTCCTCTTGATGATGTGGGAACCTCTTTAAATACACTTAAATAGTTTCTGCCCTTTTTATTACACTTTGCCCTGTCCTCGTGGTGAGTTGTAAGAGCACAGAAAAGACTCTTTATCATCAGCCTGACTGCTCTTTCTGAATAGCATACTTTGGATTTTGGTTCGTTCCTTCATTAACACATGTATATTTTTAAATGTCTCCGCCTGTACAGCGCAGCTGCCTTACGGTCATGAGGTTGCTTACGTGGGGCCCTTGGCGTGGAGCACAGTGAGACTACTGCCTTTAATAAATAACTCTGACCTCCAAATACTATACAGAGGCTTTTTAAAGCTTAATAATTCAGCGCATTCTAGAGCAAATATAAGTTTTATCCTCTTGGAGCTGTACACTCGTCCTTCTTCCAAATGTCATGGGGCAGCCAGCACCGAGCGTGGCCCTCTGTGGACCCTCCAGTGCCCTGCGCTTGCTGTGAGCAAAGCCGGTCCCGTTCCCGTGCTTGCCAAGGCCGAAACTTTCCCGCGGGTCCGTGGTTGAACACACGCGCCCCCCCTTCTCCCGCCACCCGCGGGATGCCGGCGCCCACGCCGTGTCCCCCACCGGGGGCGGGGCTTCGCGTCTGGGCGGGGCCTCGAGGATGGGCGGGGCCAGTCGCGCCCCCGCCCCTCCCCGAGCGCCCGGGACTCGGCTCAC
>VZSZ01002952.1:230754-249552 GCA_013398815.1 Ibidorhyncha struthersii | reverse complement strand
CCGGCTCCCCGGTGCTGGCTCGGTAAGCGCCGGCCTCCGGGGCGCGGGGCAGCCCCGGCCGCCCTGCGGTGCGCCCCTTGCCGGGTGGGCGGTGGGAGAGGGCCGCGGGGCGCTCCTCGGAGGCGGTGCGGGCGGCGGGGCCGTGTGTGGCGTGACCGGGGATCCCGTGACTCCGGGGCAGGCGGCGGCTCCTTTGGGGAAGGGCTGCTGGCCGGGCGCTTCCCGACCGGCGGCGCACGGTCGGTCTGCGGCCCCGCGGTGCTTCCGCGGCGCTGATAAAGATCTCTCTGATCTGCTCGGGCGAAACTCGGGTTTCGTATCTGTCTGCAGCTTTCAGAGCGAAAAGGGGAAAAAAAAAAAANNAAAAAAAAGAAAACGGTCCCTTTATCGCCTTTTCCGGTTGCCGTATGCTGAAGAAGAAGTTCTCTATTCCCAAGGGGACCCCGAGCAACGTGCTTTGCGATTTTAGTTCTTCTTTTTCTGAACCGGTGGCTTGATGCAGCCTCTCCTCTGCAACGGCCCGTTGCTTTTCTAATCGTGGCAGATGGCTGTGCAAACTTAGATGTGGTGATGGCTAGAGAACAAAAAGGATTAGATTAAGAGTGTTCACTCGTTCGCATCTGAGGAGTTAATGAGCAGTTTTCAGTGTAAGTATTCCATGTTAAATGTAACTTGTGCAAAATAATTGATCAAATAACAGAATAGGGCAAGAAAACGAGTTTTAAAAACCTATATTAATGGCCTTTATAGCAAGGCTACATATAACTAGATACACGGAGAGCACTTAATTTTATTAACTTGGATGGGGTAGGCAAGTAGGGAACTCCTTGGCTTAATTTTGTTTTGGAATTAAAACCCTTGCTTGTGTCATGCAGTCTGCCACCTTACGTGTTGTTTTCCTTCCTTCTTTCCTTCTTGTCCACAATAATTTACAGCTCTACTAAATAAACATGTGGTTTTTATTTGTGTTTTCAAGTGTACAACACTGAAGTTGTCAGCACTTCCTTTTTTTTAGAGCAAGGGTGGTTGTGTGTGGCTAGTTTTTTTGGGGGACTTTTTTGTGATGTTTTAGTAGCTTATAAGGTAACAAGACATAGGGGCAGACTGGAGGGAGAGCTGTTTCTTAGGCATACCCAAAATAAATCCAAACCTTTTTTTTTTCCCTAGCACTTTCTAGAGAAACCTAATCAAAGAATGGTACAGCTACATCTGTGTTTCAGTATCAATGTGGAATTTATAATTAACTGTTATTTTTCTCTGTCTTTCGGGTTGTATGGAGCTGTGTTTGTTGCCTTAATTTTAGCAAAGCCTTTTCTGTTAAAAATAGGGAGTATGGAGTGAAAAAAAAAAACAGGCTCTAGCAGTCCTTGTTTTGCTTTTGAGTGCTCAAACAAACCATCAGTTTCCTTAAATTGAAAATATGTGAAAAAATTGCAAAGGGTCAAATGAGGTATTTAGATTCAAGCTGTATTTTATTTTGTGTCAATTTAGTAATAGGTCACGAGAAACAGATCTTTCAGCTCCTTAGGACTGGAGTTTTACATAGATGTTTCGCAATGAATAAAAACTTTCCAGCAAAAAGGCTTGTAAGAATTCCTTAAGTTGTTGGTTTAGGTTTGGGGTTTTTTTTATTTGTGTTTTTTATAATGTTCATTCTCCTTGGTGTTTTGGTTTTGTTTTCGTTCTCTACAGAGCAGACAGTACGTTGGCCTGGTACAGTGTAACCCACTTAATGTGACTTTGGTCACATAGTTGTATTGGGAAGAATATCAGTGCACAATGTAGCCTGACCGACAGAGGCTGCTATGATTGCTAGATAAGTTATTGAAAGAGTGGAAGCAGTAGCAGAGAAGTAGGTTGCAAGGAAAATGTCAATTAACTCATGAATTGTTAGAAATGTTGGACCAAGAGCAGCAGCTCCTAAGGGTGTTTTGAAGATGGCTGAAAGTAATAGAATATTTAAGTTGGGAGATGCTCAACTGTGAGCTGCTGAGAAATGTCAACTCTGATTAAATCATAATAAACAATAGTTTGCTCATGCTACTTGAACACAGGGAACAAGATGGAAGGTGAAGGCCAGGTCTCTGCAAGATTAAACTGCCAGAGGTATAAATGTAGATATTTCTCCTGACAAGTTTTGCTGATTGAGTTTGTGGCTAGATGTAAGTTAAAATAAACAAAGTGATTCTGGCAGTAAGTACTGGGATGATTTCATGATCCAGGGGTTATGCTGACTTAAGGATTCCTTCCCTTGGCTGCTGCTTCTTTCATAGTCCTGAGTCATGCCAGGCAACTGTTTGAACTAGAGTCCTGCACTACATAGGAGTTAAAAATAACCTTATAAAAAAAAACCCAGAATACAACTTTTTGGTATAAAAATGAGTGGCAACAGCTGTATGACAGTTCAGTTTGGGTTGTGTTCGTATTACAAATTATTATGAATAAACTAGTGATATTCTGGTGTTAGATGAAGTGTGTCTAGGCTGCTTACAACTAGAGGCAACTTTCAGATAACCTGTCATCAAATTATTAAAGATTTATCCAACAGAAAACACAAACTACCTTCACAGTGCAATGGTGAAATCGCAGATAAAAGAAGGGAGACTGGCAAGATGATTGGGATATCAGTAGGTCGGGCCATATGATTGAAGGGCTTCCAGAGAACTAGGCAGCTCACAAGTGGCTGTCAATAAAGGGGTGTTGGTAACGCACAGCTCTTGCGTTGGTACTCCATGGAGGGGAAAGACAGTTTGGAGCCTGATTAATGTGTGAGCTTGTAATGCACTCAAAGGTACAAAGTGTGTAGCCTCTTCATATCTGTATGTTTGCCTTTGAATTGAGAGCAAAATGTTTCACAGTTAAACAGGCTTGTGGCCTCTTACACACTAAAAAGCCATTTGTGTGCCACTTAATTGGCCAAGGTGTAAACCAGTACCTTCTAAATACAAGAACAAGGATTGACTAAACAGAGAAAGAGACGAAAACTTGCTTTTGTCCTTTCTTTTCAGAATCTGGAATCTTGCAAATCTTCTGTAGGTGACAATTACACTACTCTGTAGTGATTGAGGGCTGAGAGATGTAAGAACTCCACAAGCAGTAAGTGTAAGTGTTGCAAACTACTTTCCATAGTTCTGGATTCTGTCCCTTCTGCTGCAACTCTGATAGTTCTTGGGAGTCTTTTTTCAGACGTTTTACAGAGAAGCAATTTATGTCATTTTTTCGCAAGCCACTGCAACTAACAAACCACAGGAAACAACTTTTTTTTTTAATGCTAGCCTGGTAAATATTGTCAAATGCTTTGTTATTGTTAGGAAAAAAATTACTAATGAGGGAGTAAGTTTACAGTATGTTATTGAAATGCAAATGTTGTTGTCAGACAAAATACTTGAAGTGTTGGTGTGCCTTTTTAAACTATTAATGTCTGATACCTGCGGTTTAACAAAATAAGATAGCTTAGCAAAGAAAATTGTGAAAAGCTTCAGAGCTGAAATGGATGTGTTGTATATGTGTAAATCTGAGAACAGATAGGAAGTTATGAAACATGATCAGTGTTATTGTTATGCTCGTTATGGAACTGCTAATTCTGCTTGTTAGTAACTTAGTGTTTTTCCTTAAATCTTTAACAAGGATGCCCCCTTTTCTAAGAAGTCTTGGATGAAAGCATATTAGGCTGTAAATAAAATGTGATTAGTTGGAACAAACTTGAGTCTGCCTTACCTTGGATTTTTTTTCCTTCTCCGAGTCAAATGGGTGCTCTTCAGCAACTTTAGTTAATGGACAGTGTACCATGTATCTTCAAGGAAAGCTTTGGGTTTAGTCTTGATTTCATATAGCAGGTGGTTCATCAGTGACCACTGGCTGAAAATGGTAGTTGAAATGAATTTTTTTGCCTATTTCCAAGTTAGAAAGTAGGTGCAGGTGGAGAAACGAGTTTGGGAATTCAGTGGTGCTGTTGCAACAGATACAGGTTTTGGTGTGTTTTATTAAAAAGGTGGGGTAGGGGTGAGATTTCAGTTGCTATGTGATTATTGGTTGTTTTGTTTATGGTGTGCTGCTCTGCCTGATATCAGTATGGTAAGAGTGAACTATAAATTGGTCCAATTGACTCTCTTTGCTTAATAGTTCAAGTGGGGTTGTAGCTTGCTGATGCCATAGATACAATGCAATTACTGTGTTGGCTGACACTGTTTTTTCCATAGACAAAACTTGAGTTCAGCACCTGTCTTCAGCCTTCAGTACTTGGGTCTTCCTTAATCTATTAAATGATTTTTATAGTAAAAAAAGACAAATTCCTAAACTAAGTTTTCATGTTGCTGCTATGGTTTCCTAGGCCAAGAATCTTGCTTTTCTTGGAGTGCTGCCTCAGTACCTAGGTGTTAAAAGAGGTAACTGCACTCAAAATAAAAAGGCAGCTACGAAGCTGAGAGTCATGGAATTAAGAAACTGTAGATGGATAGATTGGACAAGGCAGTGGTGTTTCTCTAAGCTTTGAGGGGCTGGGAATCAAAGATGTTGTAATGTACACTGATTTGGTTTGGGGNTTTTTTTTTTTTTTTTTTTTGAAGTTGCTTAGCGTGTTGTTTTTAGTCTTGCCAGCAGATGTTTGGACTGCTGATGGAAATATTTGACTTGCCATTCAGTTCACTGCTTAAAAGGGAGATTCTGGGAAGAGACAATTAAATTACTTTTTATGTTATGGTACGTGTGGAGGCAATTCAGAAATGGTTATCAAAATGCATCAGAGTAGGGCTGCTTTTTATTTGCTCTGAATTTCTTTGAATATTGAAACGATAGGGGAACATGAGGGAAAAATCGTCTCTTTACAGACTCCTCTGTGTACTAGGTTGAGACTACTTTTATATTAAACTAATTGTGCAGCACAGTAAGAAATAACTGGAGCAAATAGTTACCTGTAATTCTGTGGTGTCTTGCAGTGCCTGATGTTGGTTAAAACAGTCATATGCACATTGGAAATTAAGTTTTTGTTTTGTTTTCAGATGCTGAATGATGATTTAAACTGAACAATTAAGGTAATAAATGTTCAGAAATGTATCTGATGTTGACTGTTCCTTCCAAAAACATTGTCAAAAAGCACATTATACAGATAAGTTTGAAGTATGTAATAGGAGAAATAACGTTAATTCTCCAAGTCTGAAGGATTTTATTATTATTTTATTTGTTGGAGTGCTAAGGCTTCATAACTTAGGAAAAAAAAAAAGTAGAAAAATTGAGCTCTTCAAAAATCTTAACTGATTTAAAGATGTGCAAGTGGAAAAGATGCAGCAGCCTACCGTGCTGAAAACGTCCTGGTTCTGCAGATACTCTAAATCACATAATCAGTAGGGCCTCAGATGAGTCCCTTATGTAGTCAAAAAACCTGTAATTGTATAAAGTCTTTGCTGCTTCCAAACAAAGATGCTGCTTAATGCGTTAAACATGCTTCTTTGCTGCTTCAGATTCAGCTTATAAGCATGTATTTAAATGACTGAACAAGTATGTCATTTATTTTGGATTAAAAACTTCACAAAAACATAAACTGCTAGCTAAGCATGACAGCTTCTACTGTGGAAGCTGAAAGTCCTGAAAAGTGATGTTGCGTGCAACATCCCATTGAGATACTTCCTTATCGGACCTGGGGAGACTGTTTCTGTAGCCTTTGTGTAGAAGGACCAGTTTGGTTCTAGTTGAAAAGACAGTTTTAATGGTTTGTGGCTGGTCTATAATTGTCTGCGCAGTAGAAGTATTTTTATGGTCATCAGTCTCCTAGACCTCACTGTAATGGCCCATGTAGTTGAAATTGTGCAAATTAACTTCTCAGCTTCTGGATGCACAAAAGTACTAGATACTGTTAACAGAGTTTCCTTACTTGTATTTTGTTTAAAATGTGGCTTCATGGGCAATTTCATGATAATAACTGCAGTTCTTCAAACTGTCAAAGCTACAGAAACAAGTGCATAGTACCAGTCAGAAGGACTACTTACGTCAGTTATTTATTCACATTATGTCTTTTAGGGAACTTGTGATTTCAGTAGGACAGAAAAAATAAATTGTAACTTGTTCCCTACATTGAAGTGGAAGAACAGGAGAACATTCAGTACCCTCTGTTCTCGTGAATGTATTATTTATTAAGAAGATGCTCCTATCTAATGGCGTAGCTCAGATAACTTATTAAGCAACAGTTGGAATTAGGGAGATAAATGAAGACACTGGACCCTTTTAAAGATTTCAGCACGAACCTGGAACTTGCATGCAAGTAGTCCAGTGACTCTAATGAGGCTTTTCACATACATAAAAATGTATGTGTTCATATCCTGAGCCATAGCAATTATCCCATAGCTCTCTGAAAGGTAAATGAACAATCCACTTGTAGCTCCTAAGCAGTTTTAACATTGTTGTGATACAAAACTGTACAAAATTAAGGCTTTATAAACATTGTTTTTAATTACACAGTATGAATGAATAAAAATACTTGCTCTGAACAAATTTTTAATGGAAGCAGCCACTGTTCCTTATACTTTGAAATGTCTTTGTGTTGAGGCTTCAGCTGCTCTCAGACTATAAAGCATTTCTTCTGTCTTACTGTAGATTGTCTCTAAGAAATAAACATTCAAAGATGGAGAGTTAGAGATAAAAAAATTCCTGAAATTTCTGGCTTCTAATATAGGCCTTGATTCTAAGGCAGCAGAGTCATATGACTCTCATGCCAGCTTGTATCAGGTATTAATTCCATAGCCATACTCTGTGGGTGATGTATATGCCAGTAACGCTAATTACAACTAGCAAGACTGCATTCCGTCCTTCAGAGGAGACGGACTAGGCAACTTCTGACCCGTTTCCATTTTAAATAGACACTATTTTCAGAGAGGCCTGTTTTGGCTGAATTGCTTTGAGCTCTTTTAGTATCAGGCAGGTATAGGAGCAGTAGTTCTCCTTATACAGAATAAGTTTGGGCTCTTTAAAAGTGAGTGAAACTTTACCCCCAAGCAATTAAAACACTTTTATGGTATTACTCCTGTAATGAGGGCAAAGCTTTGGCTGGTACAAAATGCTAATGAGCTAACTACTTCAGTGCAAAGGATTTTTTTTTTTTTTTTTTTTTAAGTCTGACAGTAAAAAAGCTTTATTGGTGCACTATCCCTGTGCTGGCAGCTAGACTGTTCACTAGCACTTCAGGCTTTTTGACAGTTTTACCACGGGAAATTGACACCTACTAACTGAACTGTCAGTGTAGGCTTGGCCTCAGTATTTGGTATCTTGAATACCATTTGAAGCAGCAACAGCGAATTTGCTTTTGTCATAGTTGTAACAGTATCCTACTCATCACAGCTGTTCTGCAAGGAGTAAGCTGTAAAATATTGAACGTTTGTATACCAGTACCTCATCACCTGACTTCTAAAATAAAATTACAGTATTTGCATTTTTTCTGTAGATAACTGTTTCCTGTGAGTTGATTTAAAATTTGTCTGGTTGCAATTTTGGGTGAAGTGCAGCAGTTATTCTGGTGTAACAGATAGTGTCCTGCTTTATTCCTAAAGCTTCCTCGTCACTTTTACATGTTGAAAGGTAACTTTGCTAATGAAATACAGCACTGAAGTAACTAGTTCAAGGCATGTCCTCTATAAAATTCTCTCACCCCACTTTCTTCCATGCATCTTTTTCAGCGAACCTCTATGAATCATTGCACTCATTGAATGTGATGCAGTACCCCTTCTGCAGAAATGCTGAAGGCTTTGGGGGTTTTAAGTCTTTTAAGTGACAGACCAGTAATTCATGCAGCGTACTGTTTAGGCTGCCATACAGATTGCAGTCTGTGGAGGAGACACCTCTTAAACACATGGTATTCTTGAGTGGGTTTTCTTACTATGAGTATCTACACTTCACCTATTTAGCATTGTCCTCTTGCTTTTGTACATGAAACTTGATGTTGGTGGACTTTAACACTTTCTAGATATTTACATGTGTAAAATTTTCTGATTGCAACTCTTTCCTTTTTAATGATTTGCTTAATCTTTACAGGAAACCAGGAGGATCTACTCCCATAACAATGGCAGCAAAATCATCACTCCTTAAAGTAATACTGCTAGGAGATGGGGGAGTTGGGAAGAGTTCCCTTATGAACAGATATGTCACCAACAAGTTTGATGCACAGTTGTTTCATACAATAGGTGTGGAATTCTTAAATAAAGAGTTGGAAGTTGATGGACATTTTGTTACAATGCAGATATGGGACACGGCAGGGCAGGAACGTTTTAGGAGCTTGCGGACTCCTTTCTATAGAGGTTCTGACTGTTGCCTGCTAACCTTCAGCGTGGATGACTCTCAAAGCTTCCAAAACTTAAACAACTGGAAGAAAGAATTCATTTATTATGCAGATGTCAAGGAGCCTGAAAGTTTTCCATTTGTGATACTGGGTAACAAAGTTGATATTGATGAACGGCAAGTGTCTACAGAAGAAGCCCAAGACTGGTGCAGGAATAATGGCAACCATCCCTATTTTGAAACCAGTGCAAAAGATGCCACTAATGTTGCAGCAGCCTTTGAAGAAGCTGTTAGAAGAGTTCTAGCCTCTGAAGACAGATCAGATCACTTCATTCAGACAGATACAGTAAACCTTAATCGGAAACAGAAATCCAGTTCATCTTGTTGTTGACTTAAATTTATTTTTTTGGCCAAATTACTTTTGAATAGCTTGCTCTATAAAAGGATGGGGAAGATGTAGTACATAAAATAACAAACGGGTTTCACTCTAATATTAAAATTGTAATACTCTGCTGCTTTCTCGGGGGAGCAAAAGAAAAATTTCCATTCATGAGTGACCCATTATTGAATTAGTGATGCTTTCTGTTTAGGAAGGTGTCAAGTAAAAACATTAATATAAGAATGTAATTTGCCAACTTTATTAAATGATAAATAATCTGAATATAATTAAAACTTGAAAGTTCTAGAAGCACTACTTTGGAGAAACTGTTCTGGAATTCAGGCACAAAGATACTTTTATATGTGTATATTTTTTATGAAATCAGCATTCCATTTTTGTTTCATTAGAAGTCAGTTTCTTAACAATGCTAGATATTAAACTTCAGTCTCACTACATTCCTTTGCTGTGAGTGGTACTTCGTCTCTAAATGTGTTTATTATAAGTTAATATAAATTACCTTCAGGTGTTCCCTAACTGCCTAATGTTGCTATAATTTGTGTAGGTTTTTAAGTAGGAAATAAATTTCCTACATATTTAACGTCCAGTTTCCTTTCACTTACTACTCTAATGCTGTACTAACTTCTCCAGCAGTTTAATGCAAAATACTGACAACTTTTTAAGTTAGTATGTCTTTGCCTTATGTCCCATTCTAGCATGTTTCTGATCAATAAGGTAAAAAATCTGAGTAACTGAAGTATAACCATTTTTAGTGATGAAAAAGATATGCTTTATTCAGTCAGCTTTAATAGCACTTGAAGGGATCCACATTATGACAAATTTGTAAGAGAACTTTTAGTATACAGCCTTAAAGTTCCAAACTTGTTGTTCCTGTTAACCTGAGCTATGAATGTGTTTACCAGTAATCTCTGCACTGTGAAAATAAGGATCGGCAATACGTAGAGAACTCAGGAAGCTCTTGACTTAAGTGGATTGTGACAGCTTTCAGCCCTAATACAAGTAAATACCTACAGTTAGTGTTTGACCTGAATTTGATCCTTATTTAATTTGCCGTTTTAGGATACGGACTTAATATTAAAGACATTGTCTTAAATGTTTACTGTCCTCACTACATGGTGATGAACAGAAGCAAATTCTATATTTATAGGACAGTCTTTCTGCAGCAATGCAGATGAAACCACAGCAGGTGTATTTTGAGGCTCTCCACTGCAGTTAAATGGTAGAATACTTGTTTGAGAAGTTGTTGGATGTTGGCTCTCGGAGTACCCACTGTCCTTGTAATAGCAAACTTGATAGTGCACTATTGCTTCAATGTGTAATCTGACCGCTAACAGGCATGCACGTACACACGCCGTGGACTTCAGAAGGAAGTCTGAACCCTATAGGACAGGCCATGTTATCTGCTAAATATACAGACTCTGCTTTCTGTACAGGTGTTTTGTTTTTTTTTTGTTCCAATAGAAAAGCCTTTCTTCAGAGTACAGTAACAGCAAAGTTTTCTCTTATCTTTTCACTCTGTACCAGGTGTAATTATTTGGAAGTAAAGCTTGCAAAACAAACCCTTCTTGTTGCTCTTTATATGCTTTTCGGAATGTACTGTATTCTTACTTGAATCTGTCTGGGACAACTTTACTCCACAGATCTGCTGCTCCTGCCTGAAAGTGACATCTTTTTACCTTTATACATTCCTAAGTCTAATTCATTCTTACAGTTCTGCATATACAGCAACAGAACTGTTTTAACGTTCAGTCACCTAACAGCTCAGTATAGGTTGAGCTGCTACTTCTGTTATGTTTAATTTCTAGTCAATGAATGAAAAGATCCGTGAATTCCTCTTAATCTTAAGATGAGAGTGCAAAAAGTTTTAAAAATGAAGACTGCTTGTGTTGGGAGCTACCAAGCTAGATATGTGAAATTGGTGTAAAACTACTACCTTACTACTTAAAGCTTCCTTTAATGTTCATTTTAGCAGAGGTTAAGGTTGAAAGAAAACAGATGAAATTACTGTGACTAGAGTACTATACATGTGATGCAAATACGATTGCTAAAATGAAACAACTAAGAACGAGAACCGTTGTGGGTCTTCCTTGTGCCAAAGCATCCATGTGTGTTTTCCCATCTGTCCCCTTTCCATGTAACATCATCATTACCAAGCCTCCATCTGAGAAGCAGGTTTAATAAAGGTAAATAAAACTTAGTATGATAGAAGAGTATTACTTGTGCCCTGGGAGCTGCTGTACCATAACTGTACACTAATCACAAAAGTGGCTAGTAAAGATATGGGGGAGGTTTATGTGCTATAGAAAATAAGGCTATACAGGAATTATGTTGAGGTCAGGATTTGGTCTCAGAAGATGACTATTAAGTACATGAAAAAAGCAGAAGTCCTATGACAAGCAGATGTAGATGATAGGTACAACCCCCCCGCCCAGCTTAACAACAATCCAGCATTCCTTTACTTTGTGAAAGCTTAGTATGTGTCATTCAATATGGAGGTAAGGTAGGCACTTGCAGCTTATGTTTCAATTCACTGACTTATTCCAAGTACTAATTGTACCTTTAAGTATTAGGGAATCCTGTTAGCAATATTTAGGGTTCTGTAGCATGACAGAGCATAGTATGTAATATATATGCAAAGTTCCACATGTCCTTTAAAATGAGCAAGAAAATACTGTCATAGCAAATCAGTGGGAATGATGAAAGCTGTGCATATTAGAAGAGGCAGCAAAATGGGAAGGGGCAGAAGGAACTAGCTAGGACACAGGTAGTAGCTCATGTTACAGCTGAGTATACGGATGCTTAGCATAAGACTGCTGCTGGAACCAGGCTGCTTGCTTTAACAGTTGCTGTCTACCTCAAACATCTTACTTGAAGTTAAGTCATATGACAGGTTACCTAAACAGTAAGAGAACCTTGCATAAAGTTGAGTCTAAGTTGCGTTTTCAGCCTAGATTTATTAAGGCTGGTTCACGTTCTCAGCTTGTGCTAATGTTCTCATTTCCTTATGCATGATTTTTGTACTGTCTGGAGTAATTCCAGTCTTTTTAACTCATAAACATTTTTGTTGCCCTTATTGCATAGTACAGGTTATCTGCTGCTTTCTCATTCTGCAACAGATTTCATTTGAATTCTTATTCCTAAGCCTCTGAGATAGGGCATGAACATTATACTTGCAAAGGAGGTCTCGCTTCAGCCTTGTCTATTGAGGAACTGTTCATTGTCTGATGCATGCTAGAACTGCATCTTTCAGACCTGCAGCAGATTTGTGACTACAGTTGATCACAAGACAACTTTCACCTGTCATTTCCAGCCTATTGTAAAAAGTCACAAACCAATGCTTAAACAAGTGTTCCTCTGTACCCAGGGAAACCACAACTACCTAGCCAAGGTCCTTCAGAATTCTGTCACAAGACAACGTTCCTCACCACAAACATTATAATTATTCCTGTAATGAGTTAGGACATAAGTCTCCCTTTCCTGTGGCCAGTAACAGTCCGTTTTCGTAAAGCCTAGGTGGACCTATGAGACTGCATCTCCCATTTACAATTCCTATATTCAGAAGAGAAGGGGAAAGACATACGAGGGGCATAACAACAGGCACCATGTGGCTAACTGCCTTCAGCCATCAGGTGAGAGAGAAAATGCTGTCATTTTACATAACTTCCTGCTGTGCACTGGCAGAAAAGAATACAATTACCAAGACCCCCCCAGTTTCTAGAAGTGGTAGAAACTCTTAGCACTAATCCTTCATCTTTGCCAAAACTTTTCTTACTGCCACACATATGATTATTTAACGTAAGTATTTCCTCAGAAAAATCTTAACTGTTCATATTTTTTCTAATCGTGCTACTGAGGAGGAGGCAGGAGACGGCAAAACAGCTCCAGCTTAGTGCTTTCTTATCATATGAGTGAGAACACTTTACCTCAAGTGTTTGTGTTGCTTTCATGTATATAGCAAAAAAAAAAAAAAATCAGTTGATTTACAGAAGATTTTATGACTATCAAAATGCTGTACAATGCAGCTTTTATGAAATAATACTCCAAAAACAAGTGTTCCCATCTTCACTTGCCACCCCACCAGTAAAGGCAGCTTTACCACAATCATCTAGTTTGCTCCTAAATCAATTCAAGTACACTCAACAGGCATCCACACTGCATCATTCCACGTTTTATTCAAGGTAAATACTGCAACCTTAATATCGTGTTATTTTTCCTCATGGAATATTTTACAGTGACAGTTTAGCAGTAAGTGTAAATTACAAAGAAATAATGACTGACTGTACATTTAAAGCACATACACACATGGCCCCTTTAATTATACAGACTATGCAAAAAAAAAGTCCTTCCTAGAACAGCACGCTACTTCCTTTGGAAATTACTTTTCAGACATTAAAAAAAAGAAGCCCAAGCTGATAGTTTATACAGATTTGTTGCAAAGGAAACAGACTACTAAAAAGATTGTGAAACCAACCAAAATATTAGGTACATATATGCCAAGTAACCCATTTAAAAAATTCTATTTTGGAATGATGGTAAGTTTTGCAAAAGGGTCCCAAACCACATTTTACAGTGGAATAGTAGCCAGACAGGCCAAATAACGCCTTTCTGAAACCTCAACAAATGAGTTTCATGTTTCAAAGATCTTAGTCTAAATATATTTTCAAAAAGAAAATTTTAGCACTTGCAGAGATAATGGAAAGAAGTGAGTTTAAACATGTAAATTTAATTTATTTTTTTTCCATGTGTTAATTAGGATCAAAGTCAGGGCAGATGTAGCTGTTGTTGTCTACTTTATTAATTCATTTCATTGATGCAACACTGCAGATAAATAAGTATTGCACTAAACATGTGGTAAATTTGCAATTTTAAGCTTTAAAACTTTAAGGTTTTTTCTCAAAACTTCCTGAAATACTGAAGACAAAACTTTCCTGATATATCCTTTTTTCTTTTTATTTAGCACTTTATAATACATACTTTACACATTACAATATTAATATAGACCTGATTTAATACCAGGAAGAGTAAAGTTAGTCTGGTTAGTCTGCAAAGTAAGTTCTCTAGCAAAGGACTGTAAATAGAAAAGTTTGCAACAAAAATAACCATTTAGGCCAAACAGTCAAGAATTCCCTTTTGCTCATACTAAGTCACATGACATTTTGCATATGCATGGACACCCTCATGTCTCAGTTTGTACCTATTCAGCCTCGGACATTTTTAAACTTAGTTTTCATAACACATAAAAGAAAACTTTTGAAGATACACAGGTTTAACCAGAAAAGTTTGGCTGTTCTTATCGTATTAGAAAAAAAACCCAACCTTCTTTAGCATCCAATTTGTCAGTCTTCAGAAAGATGAATATCCAACATACTGAGAACTAACCAGAAGAACTACAGTTCAAATAATCAGGAAAGTGTGGAAAAAGCGCTCAGGCAAGTTATTTACTCAGCTTAAAAGGTGTTTCTTCCCAAGGAACTGTACTTTCCTTTCAAAGGCACTGGATCGAATAGGAGAATTGAGTTCATAAAATGGATTCATTGCAAACTGAGGAAAGAAGAAAAACTCATCAATAAGCACAATGCCCAGCACTGGAAAATGTTATTTCAAATGGCAACTACTATTAGCTTTCAGCCCACTGAAGTGCCACTTAAGAAGCACAGAGCTCCTAACAAGTCATTTGCTTTCCAGGCCCTTGCATTCACCCCATGTATGTGCACAGCCATCCCTTAGTTCCAGCTCCTCAGAACAAATCCATCATGACACTGGTGGAAATTTCTGTTTTGGAAATTAGCATCATTTGAGTCCCGGTAGGAGGCCAAGACAGTGAATCTCCCTGTTGGTGCCTGTGATTGCCACGTCTAGCGGAAGTACCACCGGGCTGTGAGAACATGGGCTACTGTTCTGAGAGCCAAGCGCTTCGACCAGGCTCCTGCAGAACAGTCCTTTGCTTTCATTATCACCATTAACAACAGAATACTGCCCCAAAATCACTAGACTAAAGTGAAAGTAAATTCCGGAAGAGCACAGTTTATAACAATTTAGAAAAATCCATTCTGTTAATAGAAAATGAAGCCTTTATGTCACACGTTATCAACTCTGGCTACTGTGGACTGCACGGGTGCTTCTCCACTTCCACAGGCCCCCATGAGAAGACATGCTAATACAGGCATGCCTGAGCATGTACAGCATAACACACTTAAAAATACCACAGTGAGATCATAAGAAGTGGGTTCTTACCTTTATATACAAATCATATACATCATTAAAGAAGTTCTTAATTCCATCTTCTTGCCTTACATCATGAAGCATTATAAATCTCATATGTAAAGCAATTAAGGAAAATTAAACTTTTACAAAGATTTAGATAAGATGTTAGGAAGAAATTCTTTACTGTCAGGGTGGTGAGACACTGGCCCAGGTTGCCCAGTGAGGCTGTGGCTGCCCCATCCCTGGAGGTGTTCAAGGCCAGGCTGGATGAGCCTTTGAGCAACCTGGTCTAGTGGGAGGTGTCCCTGCCTATGGCAGGGGGGTTGGAACTAGATGATCTTCAAGGTCCCTTCCAACCTAAACCATTCGATAATTCTATGAAAGAAGAGAGACATTTAACACATCCTGAGAGAAGCATTTACACCTAATTCTGCATATACGTAACAAGTTTAGCTGTACATGAAATGCAGTGACTGTAGGAGGAAGCATTAAAAGAAGTAACCGGAGCAGTAAAATTTAGAAAGCAAGGTTATTCTTTTTAAAGCTAGACAATTCTGAATGTGGACGATGCTATCAGCATCTTCGCCATATACTCCTGAAGTTAAAATGACATTCAGTGTTACTTCCTATGTATAACAAATGTTTCACAACAAACACTTCTAGGACTATCCGTACAGAAGTTCAAGCCTTGGCACCACATTTTCAAGTGGTGTGATTGACACCAAGCATGTTTATCCCTGCTTCTCCTCCCTAGCACTATCAAAAGGATGGGAACAGAGAACCTCATAAGCTTGCTCAGACCCTCTCATATTATTCCCCTCTCATTCCTCTTTCCTCTACTCCAGATGAGCTCCACATTTCATTAGTCTATTTCAGCTCCTCCAAAAGGAAAAATCCACCTTTCCAATTGGTCCCAATTTCCAACACATGCTGGGCCTCCCAACTTGCTTCATTCTGAAGCTGGTGACTCTCACTAACAGTAACAGTAGTGAATAGCCAGAGAGTTCCAAACTTATTTAATCTAACTTAACCCTTTCTGGCAAAAGGCTTTTCCTATATAAATATAAGGAGAGAGAAGAGGGAAGGATATGTCCAGCTGTGACAAAAGCAGAAACAAACCATTCGTTAAACTTGTCCACAGTCTTCAGATACATGTTGTTAGAAAGCCACATGTTCTCATCTACTAGGTCAAGAGCAGCATGGGCAATGAACTGGTTGAGATGGCGATGATCATCCTAATGTATTTCCAGAAGACAGAGGATTAGTAATTCAGTGAAAGGAGTGAAATATAAACAATAATTTGCTCAAGTTGCTAAACAACTAGCGCTCAAGTTATGTAAGGTTACATATACCCTTATTTTCTGCCACCTATGTGCCTGTGATTAAATGAAACTAGTATATATTGTCACGATACTTGGTTTCAAGGGAGAAAAAAGGCCATAATAAAAGGCTCATCACAAAAACAAAAACGGTCTTGAGAGCAGCAAAACTAATAAAACCTATATTTAGAGTTCAGGAATGAATTCAAGCATGAATTCTTTTGTTTACCAATGGGTAATATCCCACTGCAAGTTTATTCCATAACTGAGGCCCTGATGAACATCTTTTTCTCTGCTTTCCAGTCACCTGTTTTTGTGAAATTTACACCAACTTAGCATTTTTTGGACCATAACGTCTCTGTCAAATTTGGCAGAAATTGAACAATAGGTGACAGTGTGTAAAAGTTGGGGGACAGATGGGGAAAGCAGAGAGATACAGAGGACAGCTATACTGATAACATTACCACCTAAAGATTCTGTTCTCTCAGAACAGAACGTTATTTGCCTCGAAACATAGAATTGTTTTATTGTTTTTGGGGGGGTTCTTTTTCCTAATAGCCTAGTGCAGAAAAACATCCTGCAACTGTTTTTAAATATATGCTTGCAGATGTAAATTGCACTTCTTCCTATAACAAACACGAATGGCCTTCACAGAGCGATCACAGTGTTTGGCCCTTAACACTACAGGAGCTGTGTGGAGAAAGAGCCATTTACTTTGTATACTAACTAGAACACTGGAGGACATCTGCCAAGAAGAAACCTGGGACTAAATCATACTGTAAGTTTCTATTAGACTGGAAACATAAGCAGGTTTGCGCTGTTTCTCAAAATATAGGGATGCTATTGATACCATTCTCACACCTCTCACTGCACTGTTTTTTCTCCCAAATCAAGTTTGGCTCAGCGCATTAACACCTTTGCAAGTTCCATTAAACCATACTGAGGATGAGATTAAATAGTGAAGTTTAAGTGGCAAAAGCTCGTGCTGATTTACCACGTACGTTATGCAAACCGCTCACTTCAGGCAGCTGTGCATCTGCACTGAATTCACTCTTAAATGGCATGTCTCCGAAACAGAAGCAATAGTTGCCAAAACATATCAATGTCTACTAGTTGTCCTTCAGTGCACATCAAGTTTAGATTCTCTCTTATGAGAAAATTTAGTACTTTAACCTCAGTCAGACAAGAAGCTTACCTGAGCCATGTTATTTCCATTAGTGGAATGCAGAAAATGAATTTTTCCACTATCTGACACATCCTCACACTCACTGTCTAGTCCAACTAGCCTTACTTATGGTCGTTTATGGGACACTAGTTCAAAATACAGATGACGCCACGCTGTTCAAATCAGTGGCAGCACGTACTTCCATTTTTGGACACACTCACAGATGCGTGCACTTCTATTCTGAAGTCTATTTTTTCTTTGATGTAATATCACAATGGACAATTTGTTCTTTTCCCACTGGAAACACTACTTATTGAGTAGTCTTACATTTTCAAACTCGTATTTATCAATACAAGTTTTAAACCTTTCTTACTTTAAAGCAGGACTATTGAAGATGATTAAAAAATAAGATTTCTTTATAGCACAAAAAATAAAGGACTTATGTTCCTTACTTTACCTTATTACTGTATACAGATGCCTTAAAATAGAGAATGACAATATGCAGCATTAAATAATGAACAGCTATTATAAAAGCTCTACACACTAAGAGCAATGACCAAAGCATGACTAGCATATGTATTCTTCACCATACAGCATCAAATATTTCAGGAAACCATGTGTTACAAAGAACTAGTATGATCCAGCAAAGAATATTAAGAGACTCAAGAACTCCAGAGTTCTATTCCCTATGGCAAAGTTTCTGTAAAAAAACAGAAAGCAGTAGTTACTAGTAACACTTTTAATAACATGCTGGTCATGCTTCTAATACATTGTAAAATTATAAAACAAAACGCACCACAATTACATCATAGGAGTATCACGGGGGAGAAAAACATACCTTGGACTCTACTTTTCCAGGAGGCAGAAATTCCATTTCAAATATGGGATTATCATGATGACCAACTATCACAAAGTAGAAACTTCCAGACATGCTTCAATATAGTGTTCCTTACAAGAAAAAGACAGACACCCTTCACTGACGAGTCTACACACAATCTCTTAATCCAGCTGAAAATGCTCCTAAAAATCAGCCAACATGCTTCCTATCCGTATTTACCAGAAAGAGAGAAAACCACTTTCTTAGGTACGCATGTTTATAATTAAATAGAGGGAAAAATACCCTTAGAAAGCAGAACATCTCCCGGAAGTGAATCTAGTTACTGTTACTACTACTACAAACTCTTTCTCTACAACTGACTGATGATTTAACCCCTGCCGTCCCTCCTAGTGACCTGGGCAGCAACCATCCCATGAAGCAACACGGTGTACCCGTCTCTGAGGAATCTCCTCACCTGCCTCTGGCCGGGGGGCCCTACAGACAGGCACTAGAAAGGGGAAGGGGTGGCAAACGACGGGCACCGTCCTCCCTCGCACACAGCGGGCTTGGGACAGTCTCACGACCCGGTTCCATCCCCGGGGACCCCAGAGTTTCCCGGGGGGCGGGGGGGGGGGGG
>VZSZ01002952.1:172162-230281 GCA_013398815.1 Ibidorhyncha struthersii | reverse complement strand
GCAGGAACCGGAGGGTCGAGGCGCGGGCCGGGGCCTGCCGCCCTCCCTGTGGGTAGGGGGAGGCTGCCCCGGCAGAGCCTGGGCCTGCCTGAGGCGGGGGGCTGGGGCACTCGCTGTCTTGCTGGCCGGGGATTGAGCTGTGAGGCAATAATGTCCTTTCTTTTTCNTTTTTTTTTTTTTTTTTTTTTTCCTCCTCTGATGTTGTAGGGCAGGATGGCTTCGATTGAAAGGGAGACGCTGTCCCAAGATGAACTCCGGAAAAGGCTCTATCAGACTTTTAAGAACCGAGGTGTGCTGGACACACTTAAGGTGTGCTTTATTTTCAGCAGGTGCTGCCTATGATTCGCTATACTACTTAGCATTGAAAGCAGTGAAAGTCATGCCGAGTAACTCTGTTTCCCATATTATTTTTGCCACAGCCTAGTTTGTATTCACCCTTTTTTGGCCAGATGGGAGGTTCTTCCTAAACAGAAGTGTTTTTCATAGTTGATTAGTCTCAGAGTCTTTTTCAGGAAGGTTAAAAGCCTGTATCAGGTCTTTGAAAATTTCCATCCTTGAGGAAAGAGTCACACAGGGAAGAGAGGAATAAATGACAATACAGGATTGGAAAAGATCTCTTAGGTCACAGTCTATTACCATAAGTAAGCACGCTTTATGAATTATCCCCCTAAAATATTTCAGTTCTGTTTTAAAACTATTTGAGCTGTTTTCTCCTTGTCTGCTCATTGAGGAGAATGTTTTAGAATATGGTTGTGTTCGAGAGTAAAACTTTGTTCTGATTTGTAGCTTGGGTTTATTTATGTGTGCTCTGGCCTTTTTTCTTGTGTTGAAAGTATCTTTCAGTTTAGGTAGCTCTTGCTCCTCTTGATGAATGTACAGGCAGCAGTCATACCTTTTTTTCAGCATTCTGTTCTATGATGCTAAGCAAGTGAAGGTGCAGTAGTCTCATTGCCTGTTACCCTAGTAGTCCTCTGCATCACTTTGAAGTCTTTTTCCCCTTTCTTAAAGGAAGTAGATCGTGATTGTTGTGAGCTTTCCAGACAGATTTTGGAATGGTGTTAATTCTTCCCTGGTTTTGTGGGAAAGTGTGGAAGGCATGCCTCTCTTTTTGAGGCATGTTACATTTGTAGCACTAGTAATTGTTTGACTGACACATCCACATCTTGCTTTTTCCAAACAATATATCCCTTGTGTTATAGCAGAAATTTGCATCAGGCCTTTGTCACTGTTGCATACCTGCTGTTGAAAGCTTAAAATACTGTTTCTGATGTGATCTTTTAGTATGCTATAAACAATTTGTATAATTTTATAATGAAAATTACTATTTATTCCTTTTACAGGAGGGAGACTTTCTAATTTTAGGGTTTTTTTTCTCTATTGTAACTCATTGTATGCAAATAAATAATAAAAAATGCAATTTCATTATTATTAGTGCCTGTAGGCTTTTTTGATTAGTATTCTTTTGCTTCCCTACAAAATAATTGATATCAAAGACATTGAAATTCCTGTTTATTTTCCCATCTGCTTTTGTGATGGCATTAGCAGATTCTTGATAGGAGACTCAGAAGAGGAGTAGTGAGTTTTCCAAGTACTCCTGAAATTGAGGCCACATCAGGCAGGCTTTACTTAAGCCAAAGAGAAGTAGAACAGGAAAGCAGTGATCTAAAAATGAAGCTGGGGGTGCTAAAGTGGAGTTCATGTGAGTTCTTGACTGAGAACAATACTTCTTTTCAGTCCCTCATTTGATACATCTTGAGGGAAAGTCGAAGATCGCTGGAGCCACCGTTAGTGTTTTGAAGAAAAGCACGGTGTCCCAAGCACTTTTCTAAATTTTGCCGAAGTTAGTCTGCCCATTTCTGTTATGTAGGTTGTAACAGAACATGTACAAGTAAAATAAGACTCCCTGTGAATTTTGAAAAATAAGAACTTATTGAATAACATGTAAACTGAGAATATGTCTTTTCTGTATCAGACACAGCTCCGAAACCAGCTAATCCATGAACTCATGCACCCAATTTTAAGTGGAGAACTTCAGCCACAGGCTGTTTCAAGTGATGACAGTTCACTTTTGATCACAGCTTCCAACAGTTTGGTGGCAGATCATCTACAGAGATGTGGCTATGAGTATTCACTTTCTGTTTTCTTTCCAGAAAGTGGATTAGAGAAGAAGAAGGTAAGTTCAGTAATTTACCTCTTCTAAGACTTCTAGGAGCTTTGCTTTCTGAGGGTTGTCATATTCCAACAGAATTGAAAAAAATCCCCTTTTGTGATAGTGAAGTACAAACACAAGTACAGCTTCTGATCATCTCCATAAAATATTTCATTATTCAGGGTGGTTTTCATCAGTATTTTAAATTGGCAATAAGCTAATGATGCTGTTCTGGAAAGACATAGCACAAATCTTTTAACTTCACACTTACTTCACTTATAGCTGCAGTCTGGCATGACCGTTTGTGAGGCTGTGTGGGACAGCACTTGGGGAACTGATCCCAATTAAAGCTAGCTTCTTGTTTGGCCAGTCAGTTCCCTGAAAATGTGATTCATGGTCAGTTCAAGCTGTTCTAACTACAAGCTGTGGCTGAAAAAGGCAGTCCTTGCCCTCTCTTTGTTTCTCCTCTATGAGTATGTGATAGGGTGAAGTTGTTTCTAACTGAAAAATATTTTTTTTACCTGGGGAGTAGTTAGTTGTCGTTTGGGTTAGTGAGCTCATCTGATTTGTATGATAAAACAAGAGAGGCAAGGAAAGTAGCGAGAACGTGTATCCAGGATGGGGAGGAAACAAAACTATCTCTTTTCACAGCTTCAGTTGGTCGTGAAACTACACGCTGGCTGTACGTCTTTAGTAGTGGAGATAAGTGCATATAGTACTAGAACAGCAGCCTTTGAAAATGGTATTACAAGGTGCTAAATAGATCTTTCTCAAATGGAAAACATTCTACAACTGTAAAATAGTGCCTGTTACATATTTGAAGTGATTTTAAATTAGTTAACCTTTTCAAACTTATCTTTCCCCCCCCCGCAAAGTTGTGGACTATGCAAGATCTTCTTCAATTAATGAGGATCAATCCAAAATCCAGTCTTTACAAATCACTGGTAAAGTTATTTTGATTTTGAAAATAAGCTTAAATTACAGTTGTGATGAAATAGACTGGCTAAAACATCTTTTGTTTCTTAACAGACTTCGGGAACTCAGAAGGAGAATAAAGGTACAAGATACTTTTACATGCTGCAAACAAGGATAATTGTGTCAGCTTTGTTTTTATTAAGATGCGAACAATAGAAATTCAGATTTCTTGAGTGTGTGTTGGTATGGAATATCGATTTGGTCAGATTTTGAAACTTGCAATACGCCAGGATGATGAATATTATATTTCAGGATTATCCAGCTCCTGTTTGTGGTGTCGATTACATGTTAACATTCACCTAAAAAATAAATTACTTGAATATTAGAACCATGAAAAACATCTGTAATCAGGTATTAAATATAATGCTCTTTGGAAGCTTTTCACACTAACTTTGGCAAACTCAGATTTTGGTTTGTGTTTATAACTGACTGTATTAGCTTAATGTACTTCAAAAACTAGTTAAAGATTTATTTGATTTTTCCATTCTTTTATGTAAGAAATAATTCTTATGTCTGCACGATGAAACCTAGCTATATTGTATAGTCTAAAGTAGCTTGATCTTCAGAAACCCCTGTTGCCTAATGACCTCATCATTACAGTAGTAATAGTCTGCTATTTCAAATGACCTTGAAAGACAAATGAATGAAAGGAAAAGCTGCAAAAGGACGGCTTTTGCAGAATAAAATGGACTGGATTATGCTTATAATAAAATCTTAACAGTTTACTAGTACTGATTTTTGCTTAAATACTTGGTTCTTTCCTTAAATCAGATAAGGTTTTTTGTACAGTAAAAACTACTTCCTAAATTACAGGTTCAAATTCAGTTTTGGTATGAAATCAGGACTAAACTAATATACTGGATCTTGATAGGTTTTCTTATGCAGATTTTAATAGGACTTACAGAACATCATCTAAGTAAGGAAACTCATGACACAGATACTCAGACAACCTCAGTGCCTCCTTACAGAGAATCTCTTGGTAAGTGCAGCCTCTGCAAGCAAGTCTCTCCAGGTATTTTCATATTGGTAGATGATATGGATTTATAAATTGTATGAATGGTATTCATAACTTACTCAAATGCAGCCTAAAGTAATAGTAAGTAAAGGTCATACCTATCACTAGTGCATTGATTTTTCTAAGCTTTCTTAAATAAGGCAAAAGTCCTGTTACAATATATTTTTTTTTAATCACTCAGATCTATTTTCTTAGGCATTTAACTAAGAGCTATAACATCTTAGATAGACTATAAGTTATGTGCTGAAATATGTTCTGGAAAACATAATTGTAAATGTGTGCCTTGCTTCTCTCTCTATGATAGTGTTTCAGTGAAAGTTAGGCATAGATTGGGAGTTCTTGAATTATAATATGTGTACTATTAGTAATACAAAAAACCTAAAAGTTGCACGCAAAAGAAAATTCTTGTCCATCCATGATAAAGAGGATGAATGACTATGTAATAGCCCAAATAGTGCCTGAACAGCTAAGTGCCTCCTCCCAGGTGTATGTTGTGTGGCATAAAGCTGATAAATGGCATTTCTGTACTGCCTCTGCTTTTGTACCATACAGGTCTTTCTATGGCAGTGCTACTTAGGTAAACTAAGGAAATTCATACAGAGAGACAGGTTCCTACAGTCTTTGGTAGGATAACTGTGGTGACTGTTACTAAAGTATGATGGATATGTTGCTTTTTTTTATAGCTGAGAAGCTTCAGCTGATTGATGAACAGTTTGCAGACTCTTATCCCCAGCATCAGAAATACGAATCTTTAGAAGTAAAACTTCATGAATATAGAAAAGAAATAGAGAAGCAGCTTCAAGCAGAAATGTTTCAAAAGGTATAACTCTGGTCACTGAATTTGAGGGAGACGTTTGTTAATTTTGACTTTGCGTGTTACAAACTTTTAATACTTAAGGTAAAGAAAAGATCTAATGGTTACAACAAACACAAAAGGCTAAGTTAATCCAATATCAATTGTTAATTTGATGATATAGCAAGTGTAAATTTTCCATTCCGCTTTTTTGTTAAATGTGCACAGAATGTTAAGCTTTTTGTTCTGATGTTAACTTGTAACACAACTTTTTTGTATTTTGGTTGTCTTAATTTGGGAAATTTTATTTGGTCTTTGATTATTTTTTTTATGGAGAAATGTTTACTCTGCTTAGCCATACTATTCATTTTCCTTCCCAGTTAAGATTTTGAAGCTTGAATTTCAATATAATGCATAGCAACTGAGAGGTGTGAATTGCTGCTGTGTAGCTTGACAGATAGTTGAGTTAATTTTTAATACTGATGACAATTTTCTACTATTTTCAAACATTACACAGAAACACTAAACTCATAAAAGCCAAAATTGAATTATTTCCCGTGGTTTTTTTTTCTTCCTGTAACTGAAGACAGCTCTTTTAGAGAATTTTCCTTCATTTTTGGAATAAAATTAGATATTGTTTTTTGGTCACATAATTCATCGGTAATCCTTATGCCTGAAAAATGGAGCAGAGAGAATATATTACAGTTCATTTAAATAGAGGGGCTTTTCCCATAAATTTCTGTCAAGATCAACAGTTTATTGGATAGAAAAATTTAAATTAACTGTAGTTATTTTAATTATGTTTTTTCCATTAATTTCTGTCAAGATCAATAGTTTATTTGGATATAAAAATAATAATCTGATAATCGGTTAGAATTCTTAGACACACTTTTAAAGGCACTCATCTGCATATAAACTGTTTGAGGAAATTGGCTTAGTCGTATTTATTCAGCTAGACAAGTAGAAGAAGAGAAAGTTAAAACTGCCAATGTATTTTACCTTCATTTTTCATTTAGTCTTTATTCCCCAACAGGCACTGTCTTTTTAGTAGGTAAAACACGTTAGTGTGTTGTTAAGTTTGTCTCAGTTTAAGCAAAGCAGTTGCAACAAAGGAGATTGGAATCTTAATTAGATATAAATCACTTCTAAATTCAATTCACTTTGCATGGATTCCTTAGCAATGTGACATGAATTACTGTAAGACATTTCTAATCCAATTTGTGTATGTACAAGTGATGCTGTACTGTCTCGCCATTTCTTTAATTTGTCGCAAAATTTACGCCCACAGACCTAAATGCCGTGATCAGACTTTCCTACTGTGCTTTTGCCCTCTCTTTAACCTCATTTTCTCCAGTCTCACAAATTTTCTAGCATTCTCTTTTTATTCTTTTGCTCATTTTTTTCTCACATTTTGTCTTGTATGCTTGCTTTCCATTTTCTTCCAAATTTTTATTATAATTCTTTATAACCCCTTTTGTTCTTACATATACTGTACTTAACACATTGTATGGAGGCGTGTTGCCTATGATTCTTCTGTGCAGTTGTAAGAGGCATACTTTCCTGTTTGTGTGCATTTACTTTTTTTTTAATTTGTGCTAGGAAGTCTGTGAATCAGACTTCTCTTTCTGTAACCCTCTTTATGTGGAGTTACATCTTCTGCAGTTTTTCACGTGTTCAGCATTTTTTTTTGTGTCCAGATGAATTTCTGTTGTGCCTGAGTGATTCAGGACAGGTCTGCTTCTTCCATTTCTTGCATCACCACTCAAAAAGTGGTTCTTTGGGAAAGGGGCAAGAATGGAGACAGTATCAGAGGAGGAATTAAATGGTATGGCCATTCCTTATTTGCAAGCAGAATATCACTCCTGCAGTGTGTTTTTCTTCATAGGCCTCTGGTTTGCTTTTGTCTGAAGTTATTAGTTTTGTGTAAGATCTGCTTTGGGATGCCAGATAAATGCATGAAAGCTATGTAAAGCACGCAAATAGTATGTGTGGCTAAGATACTTTTATCACAGTAATTTATTTTCCTCAAATTATCATACATTGCCTGACAAGAATTTCTAAGTGAAATTAAGAATTGTCTGAGGAGGGATTGTCTTTGTTGATTTGATGATGGCTCTACTTAATCCACTCTTTCTCCTTTATGTAAGCTAGAACATTTTAAAGAAGTTGAAATAGCAAAGATTAAAATGGAGGAGAAAGTGCAGACCCAGAAAGAAATCTCTGAGCTGCGTCATGAGTTAGAGAGGACACACCAAGCAAAGTCCGAAGCCTTGATTTCTCGTGAAAAGAATGCTATTGAGAGGCTTCAAAAGCAACAAGAGGTAAAGTTTCAAATATTTTTTCTTAATCTAGTATAAACTGGTTCAGGGAGTTGATTAAAGTGTTCTTTTATCTTTGGGAGATTTGCCTTCAGATCTTACTTGGCTTATTAGTGAGAACTTTGAATTTACTTTTGTTCTCATAAATAGTGGAACGCATATAACTACTGCAAGAATGAGTATGGGTAAATATCTAAAGTAGAGCTGGCTGGAAAAGGAACACTTCTGCAAGCTAGGATTGAAGAATTTAAATGTAATAAATACTTTTAATTCTGTTTTAATAACTTTCCTGAATTCAGATCACAGATCTTTGTTACAGAAAGTTGAACATAGCTTTTGCTTATAGTATAAATTCTTTCAGTTGCTAAGAAGGATTCTAAGCTAAATGGAATATATAGTCTGTGTGGTATGAATATGCCATTACTGTGTGTCATTCTGTGTTGAATATTATTAATAGCCACTGTCTCTACTGTAAGCTAGCATCTTGTTTTGTTTTTTGAACACCTTTTTGTTGATGAGTTACTCCTGGTGTTTTGCCAGAGAGCCGAGTAACAGAGTGCTGTTACTGCAGCACATGGTAGTTTGTATATAGTTCTAATTGCTTTTGCCAATCTCTGTTACTTTTCAGTTTTTGGAAGAGCAGTTTCCTTGCTGTTTTGTTGACTGTTTGCCTAGTCATCCCCGTGCTGTCTGCAGTAGACCTTCCTATCCAAATAACAGTCACCCACAAATGCTAACCACATTTTTGCTCTGGTGTGGTGGGGTCTTTTGTTGTGGTGGTGGGGTTTTTTTTGGTTTTATGTGTCTCCCCCCCAAGAGCACGTGGTATTGGTTAACAAAGCAATCATACACATCTCTATATACGTTATTATATACTTGTCCTTTACTATTGACCACCTTGCAATCTGAAAATTAAACATTTTATCACTATGCTATGAATTACTTTCATGGTTATGTCCTTAGAAGCTTACAAGAAAACCATCTATTTTATGTTATCAATCTTCTTCTGTGGATATGAAATTAATTCAGTAATTAAAAAAAAAGAAAAAGAGACTAGATCAGTATGTCCCTGAGGTATTGTTTATGAATATTTGGTTGCTCTTGTCAGTTTCTTCACTTCCCTGAAAACTATATGCTTTATTTACCTGGGGACTCTTTTAACAGAGACCAGGAGCTCTACTGAGTTGAGGTATATTTACATTAAAGGTAGAAGGTCATTTAACCCTTTACTAAGATAACTGTATGCCCAGGAAATATGGCTTGACAAACTGTTCTATTTTTTGCACCAGGAACAGCAGCTAAGTCTTTCAGCACTGTCAAATGCACATGGCTTGCAAACTTGATATAGAATCATAGAATTGTTAAGGTTGGAAGGGACCTTTAAGATCATCGAGTCCAACCATTAACCTAACCTGACACTTCTAAACCATATCCCCAGATACCACGTCTACCCCTTTTTTAAACACCTCCAGGGATGGTGAATCCACTACCTCCCTGGACAGCCTATTCCAATGTTGAATAACCCTTTCAGTGAAAATTTTTTTCCTAATATCCAACCTAAACCTCGCCTGGCTTAACTTGAACCCATTTCCTCTCGTCCTATCACTATGAGCACCCATATGGCAAAATCATAACTTTCTTCTTTGGCAATTATTATTTCTGTGGAGAGAAATAATGCCTTGTGGGCTTAATGACAAGAAAAGCTGTTTTTGATTAATAAGACAATATGTAACTTTTGGTATTAGCATGTCCAACACTTGGAGAATTCCTTTTACAATTTGTTTGATTTCTAAGTTAAACTGCAAAACTGAGAGGCTGGTGGTTTACTCAGTTTCAGTTTTAAATCATGTTTTGTCAGGGGTTTCTGGCATTTGTTTTTTCAATTTTGTTTTTATGAAGAACATACTATGTTCTATGTAAATTATTGTTTATGAAAAAAGTCAAGTGTTTGAACATGTTTATTCTGTAAATTTTTTAAAACAATTTTTCCTTTTACGTAAGTTTTAATCAGTGCTATTTCTTAAAAGTGTTTACAAGTAGCCAGTAGGGACTCCATCTAAAGCGTTTTTACTCAGAGTAAAAGGAGAAAGGGAGTAAAAAAAAAATATTACAGACAATTCTGGTTGTTATTTCAAATTATGACTATATAAATAGTATTTATTGGAGTAGGACCAATTCCTGAAGCAGATCCTTGAAAGTTTGAACGTGTTAAACAATAAATACCTGTATAAAGTGTGAAGTAAAACTAGAGATAATATTTTGTGATTCAGATAGAAGCAAAGGAAGTGTACGCTCAGAGACAAAGTCTACTGAAAGATATTGAAGTCATAAGGACCAGAGAGGTGGAACTGAAGCAAAGAATTGAGGCATTTGAAGTGTAAGTTGCTGAAAGGCATATGCAATGCTAAATGATGCTGTTGTCCTTTTTTTGGAATGAGTGCTTCAAGATGTTGCTGCTTCTATGACATTCAAATAGATTATATATCCCAGAAGTTGTGTTTTGCATTTTGAGCTGTATTGTATACTGTCTCTAGTAGCAGGGATACTCCGTACAAAAAGACCTTTTGGGTTTTTTTTCTATTCCACTTCGTGCAACCAAAACAGTGCAGCATCGCTTTGGATGCAAAGAACCAGATGTTTTTTTTGGAGTGCTTAAATTAAAAAAAAAACAAAACAAAACCCAACCTCTGAACAACACATGTAATCCAAACACTCATGAGGCATGTGTATGATACTTTGCTTCTTTAGTCCTGTGTTGTTTTTTTTCTTTTGACTTGTCCTTAGTAAGATCACTTTTCTTTCATTAAATAAAAAAGTAAGTAAACCATTTTTGGCCAGGTTTTCAATACTACTTTACATCATTACTTCGTCATCTGTTTGTTATAGAAAAATGAGTATCCCGCTAACAAAACCTTGGTGCTTTTTTTAACAACCCAGCAGAGGGTGCTGATAGAATAGCATGCTCGGCACTGTCTCCTCTGAAGCCTTTCTGGTGTGGGAGACTGAACTGGGGTTAACCTGGGATAGCTGCATAATTGATTGGTACTGGTTTTTAAATAGGGCCATTTAGTTTGTGTCACATCTCCTTGTTCTTAATGTATTACAGTGACAGATTCTGATGATAATTTTAAATTGCTACAGTGTTCCAAGCAAGCACTTTACCTTTTGATGTCTCAAAATGTTATTTAAAAAAAACCCCAAACCTGCAGTTTTGGCTTTATAACTGGTCATTGTCTGTATATTTATGGATATTTCAGCACTCAGAAACTTCAAGAAGAGAAAAATAAAGCGATTGATGATGCACTTCGACGTCGGGAGGTTGCTGTGAAGAACATAGAAGAGACATATGATCAAAAGCTGAAGACGGAACTCTTAAAGTAATTTTTTCTTTTGTCTCTAATAGGATGCATGCTACTTTCTATGAAAACAGAATAATAAATTCTATAGAATTTCTTTTGAAAAGTGTAACAAAGTAAGGACTTTAAAATTTGTACTCATGTTTTTGTCTGCTTGAATCCTTTATTGCTTAGCTTTTTGCTAGTAAGACAAAATGTTCTGTCAAGTTCAGAAAAAGCTTGCTATAGAAAATAATTCTCTTTTGATTATAGGTTATATTATTGTTGTAGTTTAAATTCTGTGTTGTTATCTGGGAAAGCGAGGTGACATTAGTTGTATGTTTAGATAAGAGGATCTGAAACAGTATTGGTGCTTTCCTTTAACCACAGTTGAAAGAATTGACCATTTTATGAACGCATAAAAGGCATGGAGGGGAAATTAGCATTAAAGAAATGTTATAGGTTTCTTGGAAAAAGGGTGAGAGGCACACTAGCCCATTGTGCAGATAGATTGGCTCTCACCTTAACCCCTCCCCATTCTTGGAGAGGGATTCTCTGTTACAGATCACCCTCTCTTATTGACTATCATCTGCTTGAACGTGGTTTCAAAGAGTTTGCTTAGAAATGCTCTTTGAAAGCGAAAGACACCATGTGTGACTGCTTTTGAGGTGTTGCAGTGGGTATATCCTAACTCTGGTTTTGTACTTTCTTGGAGTGCTTTGGTCACTTGAAGGGTTACGTGATGCTTCAATGCAGACAGGTGCTCTCAGCGTGTTATTACTTGTGTGTACTTGATGGCATGAACCAATCTTCCAGTTAGGCAGTTAAACCAAATGACTGATGTATCGTTACTTTTTATTGGAAGACAGTGAACAATAAGTATTATCTGTGTTAATGTGTCTTCATTTAAATTACAGAGAAAAGATGTAAAGAGTAGCTTTTAATAAGAATGATGCCTCAGCTGAAACTGAGTAAATTGGAGGGTTTTGCCAATAAAACGCAACTAATTGACGCAAAGTGATATCATATTTTACCTAGTACATAACAGCTAGTTACAAATAATGCTTGTAAAGTGCTTTTCATTCATGAGGAGAAGCAAATTATTTTAAGGATGAACTGCTGCTTATCTTATTTTATCAATGTACAAAATATTTTAGACATGCTGTAAATGCACAGAAGCTTAAAATCTCAAATCCTTGATGAAAAATATCAAAGAGCTACTATTTATTGTATAGCAATAATGATGCTTGTTAGAAAATCAATCTTTTTTTATTTCTATGGTAAACATTAAATGCGATAATTCAGAGAAAGATCTGAGGGGCCTGGGTCGTTTGCAAAAATGTAGGGGGATGGATATGGCAGTATCTGAAAACATTTATAATCTACGTCACAACCATGCAAAATGCTGAGCTTTCTTAGCTCCTGTAGATTCCGGAAGAATGGAACGGTAAAGTTGGATGATGGCTGGGCTGTGAATATTACTGTACGTGGGCAAGTGCTTGGTGTCTAGCCTGTGTCTGATGACAAGCAGAGAACCCTTGGGAACAGTACTGTAGATTTTGTTGGACCCGTACTGTCCAATACTTTCATCCATGAATGTGAATGATGACACAGGGCATCCTCAGCAACTTTGGATGTGAGGTTTAATTAAGGGGACTGGCTTCCATAACAAATGGCAGAGTTTCAGTGCAGGCAGACTTTGATAAACTTGGGGATTGTGCCAACATAAATCTTAGGAATTTTAACAAGGGGAACTGTAAAGCTCTGTGCTGGGGGCAGAATATCCCTATGAAGTAGTGTAAATAGGGAAAAGGAATTGCCCAAGTGTCTGCATTTCTGAAGACAGGACATTAGAGGTACAGTGAATGCCAGGTTGACTACAATTTAGCAGCACACTCTGGCAAATAAGGCAAACAGCAGGATAGGTGATATTAGGAGCAGCATGGCCAACAGACTAAGGGAAGTCCTTAATCCCTTCAGGTATTGGTAGAGGCTGTGCTACGAATACCATGCCCAGTTTTGGGCTCCCCAGTTGAAGAAAGTCATGAAGAAACTGGAGAGGGCCTAGTAAAGATCTGTAAAGATAGTTACAGGACTACTAGATGTGACTTCTGAGGTCATATGGCAGGGGCTGTAAGTTGTGGCTTGAGAGGTTCAGGTTGGACGTGGAGAAGAAAAATTTTACTGGGAGGGTAGTGCAGCACTGGGACAGGTCATGCAGGGCGGTGGTGGAATATGCATCCTTGGAGGTTTTCAGGACTTGGCCAGGAAGAGCCACAGCTGGCCTGCTCTAGAGTTGGCAGTAGTCCTGCTTTTTGAGCAGGTAGTTGAACAAGGTGATTGGCAGGGCCCTTTTCAACCATTTCAGTGGCTCTGCGATAACTAATTTTGTCAATAAATAATTTTGTGATTATAGTTTAGTCTAGGAAAGACTGAGTTTACACAAACACACATGCACGTGCACACATACGTACTTTGGGAATAACTAATTGTTTTTACTTCTAGATATCAGCTTGAATTAAAAGAAGAATACATAGCCAGAACCAATAAAGTTACTGAAGATGAGAAAAAAAATAAAGGTAACCATCTCTCTGAGGTTAATAAAGTAGCTTTTTTTTCTCTACAGCTTTTAATAACACGTATCAAAACACTGTTGTTACTAAACAGTCACAGTGTTCAGTAATACTGGTATAAGTAAAGGAAAAGTCATCAAAACAGATTTTGAAAAACATGTAGCAGGATCTCATGACAGGTCAGCAACTCCTTGCAGTTCGAATTCAGTGGGGACCGTGAGCTGGTGCTTTGCACGGAGGCTGCAAAGCATCCTGCTTTTTCAATTTCTCAGCTCCTTCTGAAGTCCTACTAGCTCATTCATTCTGTAATTGAACTCTGGTACAATCTGGTATCATACCCTTGAATGGTTGCCAGTTTATATGTTTGTTGTGTTCAAGATGTTTAACTGGAGCTTGAGGAAGAGAGCTGAGACAGATAAACATATTTAGACTTTTAAGTTAGGGGTATGTGGAAGAAATGATATATCACGTGCATGTGAATTTGATTTACTTAATTCTAAAGGACTGTATATATGCATGTGTATGTATACACGCAGTGTGATTTACTTAATTTTGAAGGAGTGTGTATGATATTCGGTCATTTTTATGTCTTGAATTAAATTGAATGTTGGGCTTAGCAGCTTAACCTGCTTTTTGCTGATACAGTTTTTTACTGTAATACTCTACTAATTTTAATTCAGCATTTATAATCCTCCCTGCAGAGAAAGCTGTGCTTTTGCATGAAGAAGCCATTGCTGTTAATTCAAAAAAGGAGGAACTCAAGCAAGCTGTATCACGCACGAAAGAGCTTGAGGTAATTGTAAACATGATTTTAAAGAAGCTGTATTCTAATCAGTGCATTTGAAGTACATTAAAAAAAAGAAAATGTGAAATAAAAATAATTGTTAAGTCATACAGCACTTTATAAGCTTCTAAACTGTTCTTTATTTGCAGCTGGATTTGGAGTCAGTGAAGGCCCAGGTTCTGTTGGTAAATCAACAGAATCAGTTGTTGACAGAAAAACTGAAAGAGGTATCAGACTATCCTTTGCTTAAGGAAGAGAAATTGGAGCTCCAAGTACAGAATAAACTACTTAGGCAACAGTTGGATGAAACTCGCAGTGAGAACCAGCATCTTCGAGACAGTCAGTGTGAATGATTTAGTAATTCTCTTGCTCATGTTTCCCTACAGATACTTGTTTAGAAATAAATTTCATTAAAATATGTTCTTTGTATTATGTTTACTAGTAGTTTTCATTAAACCCCAAATAATGTTGGTATAAAATGAAACAGTCCTTGACATTATAAGCTTATTTTCTTTAATATGTCTGTATAGTAGAAATCCTGAATTAAGTGGTAGCTATAATAATATGAAGAATATCCCTTTCACACTTTGAAAAAAACAGTGCGATATTTCTAACCATAGCATTAGTATGATTAATAATGGTGAAAGAACATTGCGTTATTATTTTTAAGTGCTTGCCTGACTATAGTTATAAAATGCCAAGTATTTTTAACGTGCATTTGAGATAATGGGAGAGTAGAAATGTACACCCAGTTACATAAGGTAGGGATACGTATCTTCTTCCAGAATAGGACAGTCTGGGTCTAATTCTTAAATCACTACTCCAACAAAAATTTCGGTCCTTTGTAAAAGGAAGAAAAAAATCCCTAAGTACTTCATTCAAACATAGTCTTGTTATGTTCCTAAAAACATATCAGCTTTACATTTTGAAGGATTATCATGTAGAAAAGTGCACACTCATTGTTCTACGGCTGAGTGTCTAATATTTCTGTTTCTGGGTAGAGCTGTCCCAGCCCTCAGCGGAGCACCTGGCCTGCCAAGTGGAGCTGAGGAGAGTGGAACATTCTAGGAAGCTGGCGCTGGATGAATTTGAAAGTCACAGGCAGATTCTGGAAAAGCAGCTACAAAGTGAGGTAAATTATTCTTTCTAAATAATTTGAATCCTTTCTTTTTCCTGACATCTTGTTCACGTTTATGTATGTACCTGTGCAAGCTGTTTAGCATGTAGTTGCAGGGATTGTTTGTAATCTGCTGATTTGCATGATAACAACTCTAAAGAACTCAAAAAAACCCAACACGGATCAAACAGCTCTCCAAAACCCAATATAACCAAAGTAAGTATTTCCAAGTCATTAAGTTGTCAGCAGGGACTTTCAATAGGATACTATGTGTATGTTGTTTGTCTGGACCTGAAAAACATCTAGAAACACGTATTCAGCTAGTTGAGATTATTCTGTTTGTTTGAATTATATTTTTTGGTTTTCTTTCGATCTTCTGTAGGTTGAGCGTTGTGCTCAGTTAAAGACCCAACTGATGGACTCTGAAGCTACTGTGAGGAAGTTAAATGTGCAGGTTGAAGAACTGAAACTGCAGGTGAAACAAACACAGGCAGGTTTGTGTCTTACACCAGAGCAGCCCTTTATGAAGTTCACTTACTTAACCAGGCTAAGAATCTGCAGTTGCATAGAACTAATATACCACCAGTGAGTAGATTTTAAGTTTAAAATAAAATCTATTTAAAAAGTAGACTTATTGCAACTTCCCTTCATTTCATAAAACAAACATAGGAGGAAGAGAAAACATTCCTACTTGCCTGTTTTTACTTTCTGATTTTCCTCAGTATGAAGACTTTAGTGTTTGGTGATAACATAATCACTGTTTTTCAGAATGCGAGTTGTGCTTTAATGCACTTCGATTCTTCAGTGTTCATAATAAGAATAATCAATTTGAAATTGTATCGCATACCTTCCAAGTTTAAATCTAACTTTTAAACAGTTGTTGTCAAGGCTAATAACTTACGAACCATGTATGGACATTAGAAAGAAAGAGGCACTTGCGTAAAGCAATTCAGTCTGCTGAAGAAATGTAGTTCTAAAGATGCCTTTCTGTCAAAATACAGATACCAAGTATGATAAATGAAAGTTTTGGGATGTGTATTTAATCTAAAAATATGGAATTGAATTCTGCAATGATTATACATTACGACATTACGTACAGCATGTGTTGCACCATAGTTGAGTATATGCAATACTTTATATTACTAGACCAGTATGTACATTTTCATATATGGTGCAAGTATTGGTACCATTTGGAATTGGAAATTTGTTAGTGTCAAAATAAAAAATATATATTTTAATTAAATGACTGGAAGTACTGCATGGATTTTTATTTTGCATCAGAGTTAAGGATGTCATTGAAGAACAAAAAAAATTAAAAAATGGTTGTCATTTTGCTGAGGAAGGTACGGCCCTATAGATTAGTCTTTTGAGCTTCCTGAAGTGTCCAAGTGCAAGCCAGGAAGCATACAGCCCCAAAACACACAATTTAACTAACAATTTTTGTGAAGTACTTTTTTAAAAAAACCAAACATTACCTATGTGCAATGTTGTTTTTCTCCAAATTTCTTTTTTGATCCAAGTCTTGTGGGCTGCCCTGTATCCCTCACCCTTTAACAGTATGATTGGATATAATGTGTCCGAAGTGGTGATATTTGCATTTTTATTTATTTATTTATTTTTTTAAACATAATTTAAGAAATAACATTGCAGAGTGCATACTTCAGGTAGTTTTACATGAAAGGATTATATATTAAAAAAATATCAGTGATGATTTGCAGCTGTGCAGCTACATTAAAAATACATTTAAATCAGTCCATTACATTCTCAAAATTTAAGCCAATTCAATGTTAAAATAATTTTGATCAAATTGGAATTTAAATGCTGTGTTTTAGTGTTTCTGTTTCGTTATGGGTCTCCCTCTCTCACTCTTTACTGTCACTCACTTGCTATCATTTAGCTCTGGAAAATGAAGTGTATCGGAATCCAAAGCCTTCACTTGTCGATCGCTCTGTCCTTGACTTCACCGGTGACAGATTTGTACCTCATGATATCTATGTGGATAGCACGTTCCTGAAGAATCAGGTTATGACCGATGTGATGAAGGTAAATGCTGTGCCAAGAGTTGGCTATCATCAGCAGTTACAGGCACGCAGTGCTTCTCCGGATTCTGACCTGGAGTACATGGCACAAACCTGGGCTAGGATAAAAGAAATAGAAAAAGAGGCAGAGTATTTGGAAGAAGCCTACAGGAACTACCAACACAGAGTCATGCAGGATGTGGCTGCAAGCAGAATGCCGAGAAAGATACAGTCCCCTTTACTTCAACAGTGTGATGTTAGTAGACCTCCCTTGACTACCCAGCATGAACTTCAAGAGGGTAGTCCCAGCTCCCAGCATTCCCCCCTGAGCACTCCAAGAGGTGATAAACACATCAGAAGAACTGGGCAGGTTGATGTCTTTAAAAATCCCTTAACGCCGCCACACAGAGGAGCTTCTTCAAGACGGCTTTCCTCTACTCCCGTTTCCAAATTGGAAAGAGATCTCAGTAACAAGAAAATTTCAGATGGTAAGTTCGATTGTTAATGTGGTGTGGTGTGGGGTTTTACTTACCGTTCCTCTTGTGCTATGGGAAGAAAGAGATTTAGCAGTGATAGTCTTTCACTCATTTGTTATCTGCTAAGAGGCAGGAGAAGTCAGAGACTATGCTAGCTGCTTGGAGTGTTACTGCTTCATGGAAACAGGTACTGGAGAAGTATATTGAGGGAGGCTAAACATACTGCACTTAGTTCAGGTAGCTTTACAGGGAAGACTACACCATATAATTCACTGCAGGTGTAACCTTATGATATGCTTTCATTCAGAAGTTGTTATTAAGTATAACTACTTTGCAACATTAATTGTAATTTCGTAGTTTTAATAACCCTCCCTCTCTATTCCTATCTTTTTATTTATTCTTAGTGTTTAACATGTGCAGCAGAAGACTGCTTCGTTTGGTTTCTCTTAAACTGAGCTTTCCAATCCGAAAGGTCCAGATTTGCTTTTGTTTATTCTTTTTGCTGTGACATCATTATCAAATATTCCTGAGCAATTGTGAGGGGGAGGGGATTAGTGTTTGGTCATGACTGGAAAATTGTAATTTGCTATTAATTTCACAGTGTCTAATAATTACTTAGCAGTTTTTTTTTTAAAGGGGCAGTACTCAGAAAAGCAAACAAAATAGAAAATAAAATTTTAAAATAATTAATGTTGTTTCAACTCTGCAGTACATCTGCTTTTTGAGTCACGCAATTCTTGTCACCCTAGCTTAAATTGGATTTAATAGCATGAAAAAAAGAGATAGTAACAAAAAAAATAATGATCAGCTTCTGTGTGAGGAAAGGTTAAATATAAGAAGGGTAGCTTAGTTTGGAAAAGAGTTGGCTGAGGTGGCCTGTGGGAAATGTGGAAAGCAATGAATGATGTGGAAAAGATGAAAAGGGATCAATTAATCACAGCTTCACAGACCCCAGAATTCTGTGAAACTGAAAGGAAAAAGAAGGAAGTACTTTTTCATACCATGAGTGAGTTGTGGAATTTATTGCTTCTGTGGCAACAAGTATAGATGCAGGAATAAAACTTCCCTGTCAGGAGGGCCCAAGTATTGATTGAGGAAAGGTTGGGGTGGATATCGCCAGAAGTAATATATCACTGTTCTGCTTTTTGAATTTTAGTTTAGTTTTTTTTTTTTAGTGATGGGCACTGTTAGGAACAGGTTACAAACACTCTGATCTGTTGGGGCTGTCCCCGTGCTCTGTTACTGAAAACATGTTTGAAAAATTGTCCTTCCAAAGCAGTTTTTTATGTTTTTTTTTTTTTTTCTGTCAGCTCCTGTGTAAACTTACAGACTATCTGTTTAATAGTGCACACAGACAAATCTTTCATAGAAGCAGAGTTGTGTTGTAAAATTACAAAATTTCAAAATTAAAGTTGCATGCATAACCTTAACAATCCTTCCTGTCTTTGTACCTGTCAGAGGCTAGTTACATGGTGGCTTATTTGTTTTTTCCATTGGATCTGTTCTTTGTTTAATGCACAGGACTGACTTATTCTGGAGAGGGATAAGAGTTGAATAACAAAGGAGGGTATTACCTGACTTGTGTTGTAGAAATGGAATGGTATGTAGTGTAAGAAACAGTGTTGCAGCTAGATAATATGTTCTCAAGGTGAACTGGTGCAGTACTTGCCCCAGTAAGCACTGTAGTTTCAGTGCTCATGTGCTGTGGTGTGATTTATCTGCTTCCAGTTACACTGCTTCCCCACTGATACGACGTCTCTGTTTGAAGAGTCTTCTGAGAAGGAATGCTTTTATACTGGTATATGTGTTGTCATTTGTGCTAGAGATAGCTGATGCACCAGATGCATTTTTGCTAGAAAACCGTAAGTCATTCTGGAAGCTTCCACAGAGCTTTTCAATGTTGTTGAAGAAGCCAGTGTGAACAGGTCAGAATAAATTTTAAGAGGTAAAAGATATTGTGGATGTGAGTCTGAGATTTGATTTTCCTTTAAGTGAGGTATACCACAGCCAACTCATGTAAGGACAAACTGCAGCTCAGTTGTCAGCACCTATCTTCCAAGAGTGAAAGGAAGAAGTGTGTCCTCCTGTAAAATACTTGTTTGGCAGATCTAGCAGCTGTGTTACTGCATACTCTGCCAGTGGAAGGGTATGCGGTTTTCTGTCTTTCTTTAAATTAGTCGATGTATTTGACTGTTTTCTATCCCAAGCCCATGCATGTTGAACATCTTTCAGGGTTTGTTTTTCGAGTGGGAAGGAATAAGCCCATTTCTTTAAGAGCAAGTGAAAGTAGGACAGGGTCCTTTTCTGTTTTCCCCTGCTTACTGTCTCCAATCTCTGGACAGAAACATGGAACAAGAAATAGTTACTGAGAAAAAAAATTGGATTGCTCTCTGACCCATACTCCCTATTATTTGATCAGTACTTTTCACCGTGATCATTACTTGACCAAACTTCATACCCTCTGATGAGAATGAGCAAAGCCGATGAGTCTGGCAGACAGCATACTGTGAGCCAAAGACCTCAGCTGTTTGTCTTTTAATAGAAAATCAGTAACTTCAACCTTAGGTAATTTCTAAATAGTAGTAGATTGTAGTAAATTACTGTATGAGATGGCTGGTGTGCCACCTGTGTCCTGGCCTGCAGCATGTGTTATGCCGAGGAGGTGCATGCGGTAAATACTCCATGCTGTTCTGGTCCATTTGTTCTGCATGTGAAAATTTGACATGTCATTTTATAAAAGATTGGATGTGGGTGGGCCGAGGGTTCCCACCACAAACAGGTACTGCTGATACATGAGTACAATGTAACATCTGGGTCCCATTCTGTTAGTGCTCAGCTGCCTTAGAGGGCATTTGTCGGAATTACATGGGCATAGAGGCTGTCTGGAGATAAAATTAATGGGCAACCTTGGTCTGAAACATCCTGACTTCTGCAGTGTGATGTGCCCCATGAATGGGTGCACTTCTATGCAACCACCTGAAAGAACTTCAGGTATGGGAGTGTTAATAATGGCTTTTCCTCTGTCTTTTGAGACAAATTGGTAAAAGTTATTTAGTCAATAAAGAGAAGAAAACCAACTGTACCTACTTACTGAGTGAATACCAAATCTCGTGGAAAAAATAATAATTCATAGTCGAGTAATGAAAGACCTGTGCAGCCACACAGGAAAGGAAAATTAAGATTGCAAAGCAAAATTTAAGCAGAGTGCTGGACTTTGCAAGTTTGATTAAAAGCCTTTTTAATGCAGGGGGTTTGTTTTTCACCTTAGTTTCCTAGGAAACTCAAAACTTCTCTAGTCATACTGTCTGCCAGTTTTCCTTCCCTGATAACTTTACAGCTGTCAATATGAGGATAAAATCTTCAAAGATTTTCTTCTTTGTTTCATCAGCCATTTTAACAAATCTATAGAAAATAAAACCTCCAGGTTAACTTTCCTAATGATGAATGGCCTTTGGGAGACCTCAAGCATTATCTTTGCTGGCTACTAAGCACATCCCTAGCTTGAAATCTGGGTCTGTAATTCCTTTCTCTAATGCCCAGCATGGGAGAAATTAATCGGTGTTTGGCAGAGGGGCTGAAGTTTGTGGGGAACATGGATGTATTATGGGGTGATGATAATCATAGGCTTTATGAGGAGTAAGTTTATGATGCTGAAGGCTTATAGAGGAGAATTGCCGTGTAGGAGGGATAAAAAAAAAACCCAAACCAACAAACAAAAACCCCAAACCAGTGCAAGAAAGTTCATGTTAATCCTGGTAGATTTGGATGTTAGTTGCTCTATAGTGGTGATGCCTGCACTGTCCAGTTATACATATGTTGTAAAAACCAGCCTTGTCTGAGAAGTGGTAGAACAAATAACTAATACGAATTGTGGGATTTTTATTCTACAGACCTCAGTGGCTCGTACCTTGCCTCTTCACAGCAGAGTGTTGACCAGGTGCTTTCTCCTATTTCAAAGCCACATCTCCTTTCATCTTCTGAGTCCGTTTCTTCCTCACCATCCAGTCATGGCCAGAAAATCAGGTAACATTGTTTACAAAGCAACATTTTTAACCTGCTTTTTAAAGAAATGTTATCTAACTGCTCATGGTGATAGTTGCTTTTACAATTCAGGTAAGCCATCAATTTTGTAAGTGAGAACTTTTCTACAGACAGATGAGGATTTCCATTCTTGAATATCATGCCTCAAGAGGAAGTTAGTTTTAAAAAACCCAAACAACACCCTCCCCACCGCCCCAATCCTTATATTTCAAGAGAGCTACAAGTTCTGCAGTGCTTGAAATCTATTGTATCAGTGTAGACCTTCTGTTTTCATTGTATTTCCTTATACAGTGGACCACTTTGGGACAGCTGAATGAAGGATTCATGGTTAATAAATAAGTATTTTGTTAATCACTAATTTCAGAAAACATGATTTCTAAAAGTTTCCTAAAAATGTAAAATCTGTTCCTAAAAGTAAATCTGAGTTAAACAACAACTGACTTGCATGCCTATGTATAATACCTATGAAAAAATCTTATTTTTTCAACGTATGAGGAATGTATGTGTATTTCAGAGATATGTCTGACTTTTCCTAGTTTCCCATAACTTTGGACCATAGTGTTAATTTAAAAATTTAGACTGTATACTTTTTTGAGTAAGAATAATGCCTGTACTGTATCGCAAATGGGAATTTGGAGGTATTACAGTGGCCAATTAACTGACTATCACTTGGCATGTCTAATTTACAACAGTCCTATCAGAGATCCTCACCCTCATATGAATTACCTGAATGTGAATATATTCTTAGCAATTTGTTGTCATGGGCTCTTTTGGGATTTGACAATTTTCATTCCTCTAGTAGGCTTCTGTGCCATCCATATAAATGTGATCCTGATAAGGTTAACAAGAACTCCTGCTGACATTGTAGACTAATTAGAGAACAAACTTCATTTCCAAAGACAATGTTGGGTCTTTAGAGGGGTAAACTTCATGTTTCAATGACTTGAAATAATTTTCCAAGAAAAAGGTGAAACTATAAGCTCGTAACAAATTCCTGTCCAAAGTAGTGATAATCTCTCATCTTTCCCTTATCAGAACAGGCCTTTTGCACACGCTTGATGTTGAAAAGCTATCAAGGTTATATTTGATGCACTCAAAAACCTTTAATAAAAAAAAAAAGGCCACTTTGAAGCTTGGTAGTTTCTGCTGCCTGAGAACTTAAATAAAGGCAGTTGTATGTTCTCCCTCCACTCATTACCAAGCTGTAATACTAACTTTTATTTTCCTCTGAAGAGCTTGTTCATGTGCCTGTGTAACTGTTTTCAGAATAGGAATCTCCAGTCTCCTTTGCAAGTGGAAAGGGAATGGGTAGCAGAGCTTTTCCCTTTTCCTTTTCTTTTTTTTTTTTTAGGATCTCTTTTAAGTAACTAAATAACTTGGCAAAATTAAGCTGCATAAAACCGACTTCTCTTTCCTCTCTGTATCTCCTGTTTCCATGTATGAAGTTCTGTTCTGAACAGTTGCTGGTGCCTCCACTCACCAAAACTGAGAGTCCTGAATAGGTGTCTTCAGAAAAACCTTGAGTATTTGATTTTCAGTGTTTCTCTTCCTAAGAAGAGACACTTGAATTGCCCTTAACCTTCTAGCCATCATTTCAGATCTGATGGCTGAAGAAACATGGCTTGTCCTGAGGCTGCTCTAAGCACACGTTCATAGGGCTTTGTTATTTTGTTGTTATGAAGTCCTCAACAAACATTTAATGTAGAGAAGGGTCTCTTTTGCAGTTAGAATTTGGGGAGAGGCTTTATGTTCTTGGCCCTGAAGAGAAGCTGTTGGGATTTCTAGGGACTGGGAGGTTGGTTCATTTAGGTGGCTGCCTCTTCTTTCACTGTTCATTCACATTTCCTACAGTGTGTCTCAGATTTGTGATTCCTGTGACAGACCTTACAAAGTGAAGGTTGAGTCTTAACCAGTATGTTAAGGTGATATGGGAAAATGCTGTAATAACTGTGAGGGACTGTACATCTTTGAAGGATGTTGTAAAGCCCACACTGCCTGAAAAATGAACAGTATGAGTAAGTTGTGTTGCAAAGAACAGGCCAGGGTCTGGGCAGGCAGCTATGGGTTGTAGTTGCTTTCTTGGGTTCCTCGTGACAAAGCAAGGGTATGAAACCCCAATAATTTTCTTGAACTTGCTGCTTTCCCAAGACTTTCTTAAAGGGAAAACATTCTTTTGTTGAGTATTTTTTAATTTCTTGTGCCTTGGGCTGTTTTCTGTTACATAAAATATTTGAGAAATGCATGTGTGGGCTTTTCCAGCTATTTACTCTCATTATTAGGCAAATGCCACATCATTGATGTGTATTGTGGGATTAGTTTATGACCTGTAGATTTTAAGTGGCAATGGGAACTTCTTTAAAAAGGAAGGAAAATACGATGCTGTAATACCAGTAAGTCATTCTAGTTAGACCTCTGTCAGTGGGGAAGAACAATTGCTTCTGTGACTATAGCAGCTCCTTGTTTGTTTATATTTCAAGACATGAGTGGTATGAAGGAAGCCAATAAACACAGACAGGAAGACTAGAGTAATAAAGCAGATTATTATCTAAACCATTCCTCTTTTGTTCAAGGCTGAAGAAACCGATTGTGAAAGTTGTTACCAGTTTTAGGCTAAAAAAGGAATTTCAGACACTAACAAAATAGTTTAGATGGTGGTGGTTGTTTTTTGTTTAAGCTTTAATGGCAATTTTAAACTTAACTCATGCAATTTAATCATTTCATGTTGGTTGGTACGTCAGTACTGTTTTATGGAATATTGACATTAGGTACAGTTCAGCTTCTGGTTGCCAACTTTGATGAAATGAATTTTTTAGAACTGTTTGGAAATATGTTTATTGGTCTTAATGAGGCAGACCTCCTCTGTTTGCTGAATCCAAGGGAGTGTATTGACTGTCTTTCTAGCAGGACACAGTATTGAAGAGAGTGACAAGCATGCCCTTTAACCTTGCATCCTTAAGAATTATTTAACATTTAACCATTTCTGGGAATGAAAGACTAAAAACATGAAGTAGACGTCCAAAAACTTAAACTTCCATTTATTCTGTTGTATTTAATTTACAGGGTATTTTTCCCCACTGTCGTTACTGAACTATCTTTCTGACAATGCAGATTTGTTTGTCCCCGGATTTAAATTTTTTGTCGAACATGTTTCATTGTTGGGGTGTGTTTTGTTTGTTCTTCACTTCTGCCCATAGAAGACCTGAATTCCTTAGAAACTGTAAGCACAAACATTTATGCCGTGGTGAAGAGCACCAGCTGGTGTGAAGTAAGCTCCTTTATGAAGTGCTGCTGCTGAATTTCATTAGGGACCTGAGCTCCTTTTGCTATTCTTGTTCTGGTCAGTTTAACAGCTGGGTCATGTGGGAGATATTGTTCTTTCACATTATCTTTCTCATGAGATAAACGGAGATTTAGAATGAGGGCACTAACCCCATTTTTCATAGCACCCAGATTTTCACCCCTGCATATATGTTTTGCCAGACATCTAATCCTAATGAATTTCAAACATGTCTGTTAAGGTGATATCAAAGTGGGAATTAGACTGCAACATAGATCCTAAAAAGGAAAATTTCTTAATTTCAGTTGACTAAGTGTCACACTTTACTGTATTTCTCCTTTTTTTTTTCCTTACTGCCTTTTATGCCTTTTGAGAGTGTATTTTGTTTTAATGTAATGCCTTGATGTCATACGTAGGCCTTGGGGAAAGGCTGCAGGGAGATGGTATCAGAGAGATGGACCTGACTTCTTGAGTCAGAAACTTAACAGAATTTTGGTTGCATGGTTTTCACCTTTGGTTTAGTCTGTTGCTAAGCATGTGAGTAATCCTTGTATTTAAATCTCAGATCACTATTTGCTTAAAAGCTTAACATTTCTATTTATTAAATTATTTATGTTCTTCTTTCAGACTTCATAATCAGCAAACAGATAAACAAGAATTCAGTGATATCCCCAAACCAGAGAAACTAATGTATGAGGACCTTGAAGAACACATTTCTTCTCTTGACTGTAAGTTTTAGTGCATTTTAGACAGTTTGTTTAAAACCTTAGGGCTTAACAGTTGTAAGACAACTGTCTTGATAGTTTAAAACTGTAGTTGGAGAGAAAAAATTCTGACTGTTGTTGTAAATAAGAAAAACAAACTGTAACTGTCTCAGATGATGAGGGATTAATTTTCTTCATATTTTCATCTTTAGAGGAGAAGGGTATTTAGTAATAAGTAGACACTAAAATTGAGTTGGTTGTGAAATTTGGGAACATTCTTTTTGTTCAGAAATCTTGCAGAACCTTGTTCTGATTAATGCTTGTAGGTCTGACAGTTGTTTTAGAATGTTTTAAAATTGTGTGGGATTTTTTTTTTTTTTAAACTGCAGAGCGTACTAGTATATGAACTAACTTGAAGCTCTATTATATTTACTACGTAAAGTAAAACTCCAAGCGGTGTTCATGGACCACTAGCAGAGCAGTATTACCAAGTTGTAATTCTGAAACTAAGTTTCTACAGCCATTACATACACTCTTGTTGAGTTTTCCTTCAGTAACTGAGGCTTAAGTAGTATTAGGAATTAGAATTTATTTTAGAAGGGTGTGTAAATATGTGAAGAACATTTGCTGTCATTAATCAGCATCTCTGAGTAGTTGTGGAACATACGGTTCAGTTACTGAAACATGAATTTTATCCTATTTTTTTTTCTCTTAGGTCAGCATTTTATTTATTTACGTTTCTGCTCTCTGTTCATTACAGGAAGAACTTTGTCATTATGTGGCGTTTTGCATTGCATGCTACAAAATGTTTCCTTTTCTCTATATGCTGCAGTCAAGCCTGCAGGGTCACTTTTCAAAAAAATTTTGATATAACTAAGGTACTGCAGAAAGAAGAGGATAATAAAAGTTAATGCACTTTATTGCCATTTGTATAGGGAGAGAGAAATAGAAGCACAGTAACTGGCTTTATGTCCTAGTTTTTCAGCGTTTGAGTGGCATCTTAATGTTGGACCTGAGCAGCCTTATCTCCCATGAAACTGTAGGTTTAAAGTAAGTGAAATTGCCAATGAGAAACATGTGAACAGCAAGCTAAACACCTTTCCCATTCCCAGATTTTGTTAGGTTGTAAAGTCTTTAGACTGGTGGAGATACATCATTGGGTGGTATAAGTAAACTCATAGTTGGTGAAGAGATTATAATTACTGTATCGGAGAGTTAGAATCACTGATTTCAAAGAAAATATTCCTAACTGGTGTGAGTGCTTTCCTGGGTCTGAGACTGGCTTATTCTTTTGGTTGTGGTTAGGTTGTATGGAAGATGGAGTGATGCCCTTGCTAGCTCTCCTGAAGCCCTGAGAATATGGCTTTCAGTATTCTAAAAAACAAGCAACCAAACAAAAAAGATACTGTTTGTTTAAACAGCAAAAGTGCTGATAGTGTGTAGTGATAACTAACAGAAGCTGAAAATTCATTTGTGCCTTCCTCTGTGAAGTTTTACTCGGTATATTTGTTGGTTTTCAATTGATCTCATTTAGTTTTTTTTTTAATAAGCTTTAAATGCATTATTTGTATATGAAATGAGCCTGTAGCCACTAATGGTTTCTACTTATATTTTAATTAGATTTAGATTTATTTGTTCAATTTTGTATCAGAGACTTTTAGGAATACATTACATATTTCACTTATATTTTATCAAACGTGAGAATAGACTGCCATTTTCTTGGCAATTGGGCCTGAGTAGATGCTGTGCCCAAATAAGTTACCACTGTATCATTTAGTGATGTGTGGTAGTCAAAAGAATAATTTTAAGAGTTTGCATATGCCGATGATTTCTAAATCAACAGTACTTTAGTTGTGCCAGACTGCATCAAAAGACAATCTCAGTATGTAGAAGGAAATCAGAATGGCTAAAAAGGGGAGAAGGTAACCCAGGAGGAACTGGGGGGGTGAAATAAGAATATAAAATCTGAAAAGTAAGTGTAGAATAAGATATAATGAAGGAAGAAGTTGGTAAGAGTAGAAAAAAACACTGGAGTGAAGGAGATATCAGAAAATGTGGAAGCCTTTTAATCCTACTGTGAGTGAGCTCTAGCAAGAAAAGAATGGAATTTCTGTTGGCAGAAATTGCTTTTAGTTGATGTGCTCGTCTTAAGGAAATAATGCATCGCTTGCTGTCCACCCTTATGTAAAGGAGTGAAGGTGTACAAAGAATGTTACCTTTTTTTTGTTTGCAGAATGGTTCATGTAAAGATGTTTTGTACTGTATTGTTTTGGGTTTGGGTTTTTTTGTTTGTGTGGTCAGCAGACATTTAGAAGTTCGATATAATATTCAACAGGAACCTATTTAGGAAAGGAATTTTTTCGACTATTTAAATACTACATACCCCGAAACATACTGATGCCTCATATGGAAATAATGTTAAACATTATAATTTAAACCTAAAGTTAAAGAGAGAGGGGGAAAAAAAAAAACCCAGAATAAATTTTCCTCTGAGTGTGATAGCCCATTATTTTGGTTTTACATGAAACATATATAATATTTACTTTCCTTGGCAAAACTGGTAGGACTTCCTGTTGCTTTTGAAAGAAACTGAAAACATTCTCATAACTTAGCTAGACTGACAGTTTGACAGAAATTTTCTGTGATGCTTTCATCTATAATTCCTTTAAAAGAACTTTAATTTAAAGATTCAGACCATTCTGAGAGAGAGGCTGATCAGTTTGGGTGTCTTGTTTTTCTTTGTGCGAGAAGAAAAGGCTGCTTCTCTTCTCCAGGCTGAACAACCCCAACTCTCTCGGCCTGAAGAAGGTGGCTCCCGGGAGACCTTATAGCGGCCTTCCGGTACCTAAAGGGGGCCTACAGGAGAGCTGGGGAAGGACTTTTTACAAGATCATGTAGTGATAGCACGAGGGGCAATGGTTTAAAACTGGAAGAAGGTAGATTTAGATTAGATATCAGGAAGAAATTTTTCACTCTGAGGGTGGTGAGGCACTGGAACAGGTTGCCCAGGGAAGCTGTGGATGCCCCATCCCTGGAGGTGTTCAAGGCCAGGCTGGATGGGCCTTTGAGCAACCTGGTCTAGTGGGAAGTGTCCCTGCCCATGGCAGGGGGGTTGGAACTCAATGATCTTCAAGGTCCCTTCCAACCTAAACCATTCTGTGATTCTATGAAAATATTTCAGTTTTTTTTAAAATGTAGAAAAGAAGAATTATTGAAACCTTGATAATATTTGAAGGATGGGAAATCAATATTTTCTAAACCTTTACCCAAAACTTAAGGAGACATATAAGGTATCTAAGCACTAGATGCTTGGAACAATGGTCCTGTGTATTTCAGGTTGGCTAGCTAGAGATAGTGGCTACATCTGACTTTTTATCTCTTTTTGCTCTGTTCCATAAAACTGAGATAATAGCAGTCGGCATACTTTGCAGATAAATAATTAAGGAGCATTTGAGTATCAAAGATCAGAGGGGAGGTACAATGATTTTGTTATTATTCAGAGCCACATTGTGCAGGGTGAAGAAAATATAATGTAGAATGTTTGAGTTAGCAGTATCCATCCTCTGCACTGAAGAAGGCAAGGATCCTAATAAAGAAATAGTATGTGATCAAATAATCAAAGGTTGTTTTATGTGCATAGAAAGGATGAGCTAAGCTTGGACATGTAATTTTTCTGTGACCTGTATCTTGGTTATGTAAAGAAATGAAAACATTTTGGTTTTCTGGTGTATATTTATTCATGAATCTGTTTTGGCTTTGTAAACAGATGTGTTCCAATAGCTAATTTCAAAACTAACAATTCTGTAATTAAAGAAGCAAGTACAGCCTACGATAATTCTTCATCCTCAGGGAAATGGTCAAGTTGAAGGGAAAATGCTCAATTAGTGCTGATATTTGTGTTCTAATTCAGCCATTCCCACACTGTGTGTCCATTGCTGTGCTCCACTATTGTAATTACAAAATAATGAAGCCATTGTTCACATTTCTTCTCCAGATCAGGGGGACATTCCAGAGCAGTGTGAAAGTGATGCCTTGCATCCATCTGGGGACATCGTCAATGGAAACCATGTCACAGCCACTGTGCCAGCAACAGCCACTTCGCTGCAGGACTTAAGTGAGTTCTCAGCTCAGAAACAAAAGTGAATACCCTTTTTAAATGTCAGATGTATAACACAAAAAGCCAAATATTTAACGTTCTGTAGGTATGTATGCTGGCGTGATTGAAAATTTTTCCAAAAGTGCTAATTATGTAATAAAGAGCAAGGAATATTTTCTCTTGCTTTACTGTATGAGGATGTCTCTTTTGCCCTGGTTTAGGTTAAATTTGTTTTTAATTTAAACACTTTTGCCGCCCGTCCCACCCCCCTGTCCAGCTTCTGGAGAGAAGGTTTTATTTCTTACTTGTCTCTTTAGGATAATTATTAAATATTATTTCTGCTCTTGATAGAAATAAGACTTGAAAGGTTTTGTGTGGGTTTGTTTTTTTTGAAGTACTTTATGTACTGGTTGTCTGGAGTGTTTTCATTTTTCTTGACACTGTTTGCAAACTGTATTATCACAATGCTGGTTTAATTCTTTGGGTACATGAGGATGATTTCAGTGCAGCATATACTGCTTTTCTAATTGTTCTAGATGGAAGCATTATGATTATTTCTATTTAGAGAAGTGCTTTCTAGCTTCTAACAATTCCCTGTATTTAGTTTGCCCACCTAATTACTATCTGAATGCTGTTCTACTTCCACAGCTTTTTAAATGTACTTGTCACCTCAGCAGCGTGTCCTGCAATAATTTTCAAAGGTTTTTTAAGTCCTTTGCTTTATAAATGCAAGGAATTGTATCCAACCATATTGCAGAGAGGGAAAGAATATAGCAATGTGAACATTAGCATAACAGATTTCATGAGAAAGTCCGTGGTAGGAATGAGGAGTGCACAGGGAGATTTGTCAACTCCCTGGCCTCTACTGTGGCTCTACTGTTCAACTATTAGTGAGTCATACAGCAGACTAAAAATGTTTAGAGGTGGAAAGAAACATTACCAGATACCTAAGAATAACTTTGGTATATGTATAAGCAATATATGCAGTTGTTTTTCATTTACTATTAATGTTATGCAGGAACCTGTTACTTATTTGTATGCTGCTGTAGTAGATTACTGAATGAGATAAATCAAATCACAGATGTTGAAATAATTTTTCACAGCGGTGGTGGATCAAAGACAGATCGAAGAACGGAATAGAGAAGTTGAGAAAAACTTAGAAGAAGCAAGACAAGAAAGGAGAGAGCGAGAACAAGAAGCATCTTTGGAAAGAGCGCAAAAAGAAGTGGAAAAGCTTAACAAAGAGGTAGCGATTTAGTATTTTAATTTCTGACAGTAATGCAGCTTTGTAGTGCCATGTATTTTAGGATTGCTGTGTGCGTTACTTGATTAAAAATAGATTTTATTTGTTAAGCAAAAGTAGTAGAGGCTAAGTACTTTTATGTATTTGTGCGAGTCTTGCTAGAATTTCTCCTTATGTGACTCTTTCACTGGAAACAGATGCTGTTTCTTCCACGCTTCCTGAAACTGGAAGCAACAGTTTTATGACCAGAACTTAGAAGGCAGCTGTCACCAGGCTGTCAGACAAGCTGTACATTCACTGACTTTCTGATCTGGACCGCTGCTGGTGGGACACCACCAGAACATGTTAGTGTCCATCTGTTCATTAGCTTGTATCAGGGTATCAAGGGTACCTTCTTGGAGGTGGACGTTATAAGGAGACCTTAAGGATTTTTCTTCAATCCCTTTGAGCTGATGCAGCACGTGTTGAAGTAGTGTTCTGGACTTCTAGGGCCTGTACAAAACTTGTTTTTTGCCTCCTCCCAATTTGGTCTTCCTCTTCCCACCATTAAACCCTGGTTAATTTGATGCAGTGTAGTGGTGGTGATCAGACGTACCCATGTTATCCCTTCACACCAGCAAATCAGGCCTTTCAAAAAACTTGCATACCTGCGTCAGCTCATCTTCTTCAGTTCACACGTAGATGTCACACATCGAAGCCTCCCAGCGCCTCAGACATCCACACGGGGCTAGAGTGGGATGTCTCTTTTTGAATTGAAGCAATAGCTTAACATTTCATCTTGGAACTGCATGTCACGAATTTAATGCTATTTAGACTGGCATATTTTACTGAGGTTAACATGAAATCCTGCAGATAGTGCAGGTGTTTAGGTATAAAAGCTATTTTTCTTGAGCTGATCGGTATTTAATTTTGATTTTGTGTCTTAAAGTGGATCCAAGACTCAAAGAAAATCGATGAAGAAAAAGACGATAAGGAGGGAGGAAAATTTGAAAACAGTAATTCTGGTGCTGAAGAGGACTTAAGGGATCCTACTCCAAATCCATTAGAAAAATACATGAGAATAATTCAGCAGAGAAGAGAGCAAGAACTGGCAAACAAGGCGAGTATTCTCAAAGTGCAGACCCCAAAATATTATTGGTTGAATTTATGTCTTGCTAAAATATTCTTAGTATGAAAACAGTATTCTCATTCTTTCATTTTTTTCTTCATTCAGAAGCTTTATGTAACAACCTGCAGAGCTGAGTGTTTGGATTTGTATTGCAGGAATGTGTTTATTCAAAAGAAAAAAACCTGAAAACTCTTTCTTTTATAAGGGTTTTGGGTTTTTTTCCTAGTATGCTGGGAGTGGGTTAGTTTTTAGGTACTAGGACAGTATTTAAATTTAAATGTCCTCAATTTTTAGTTTAAACTGTATTTAAATACAGTTTGAATCTACACAGGTCAGTTTGTGTTCCACTAGCACAACTGATGATAGAATTTATTCTGGCAAAATGGAAACTTTGACCTTAAAGAACAAGTGCATACAGGGATGAACATTACTTTGATGAAGGACTGCAGCATACTTTTGTTCCAGCATTATCCAAACCTCATTTTCCAAGGCGTCATTATTCTAGATGCAATGCAGCATTTGTAGAAATAGTAGTTTTATTTTCAATTAGGCACCTTAAAGTACAGATGCTATTACTGAGTCGCTTAAACCTTGACTTGAGAACCAGTTACAGAAAGTGTATTTCCCTGTTGGCTCCCAGAATTCAAAGAAAGAAGAAAAAGAAGTATCACTTACAGAGGGACTTATATCTAGTGAAAAGGATGACAGGTAAGGCTCACATATTAATCACTTCTATTGCCACATATTAATAAATAGTTAGAGTATGAATTACAGTTGCGACATCTGCCTTCTTAAAAAGCAAAATAAGTATAAATAAAAACTAGTAATCAAAAGCGAGTGTGTTGGAAAAATTGAGGATCCTTCCAGTTCTTAGACAGGGGAGTTATGCACTACATGGTATTCGGATCTGGGAACTACATTCAATGATTTGTTTCAATCGCTGGGCAATTAAAACCTTTTATCTGCCACCGAGGAGCATCTCAGTTCCTTCACAGTGAGCTGAAGTATGAGGGGTTCTTCTTGGGTAACGGGGCTGTGAAGGTTTGTCTGCGCTGCACCTTGCAGATAGTCTTGTTATTAACATCAAATCTGGCTTTGATTTAGCTGTAGCATCGTGGACTTTCAACAAACTAGTTCAAACTTTTTTTTTCAGAGATTTTTGGCTGCCTGCACTGAGTTACCGCAGCGAGGGCATTTCCCCTGCGTCTCTCTAGACATCGATAAATAAGGATATGTAGTTTTTACTTGCTTGATAGGGAAAGAAAAAGCCCAACCCCATGTCTATCAAATCTTTCCATTTATTTGAAGATGTAGAATTGAAAATATATATGAGCAAAAAACATATAATGGTTAAAAAAAAAAACCCTAAATGCTCACACTAACTGTAGTAATGATTCAATATTATCTGTGCCTTTCAAGTGCTGTTTTACATACCAGACCGTACCCTGCTGCTCCTGAATTGCTCTCTGTATAGCAATTTTCTTTTCCCTGGGTAAGCACTACGGAAGCAGTGGCCAGACAGTACTGCTTTCTGAGAGACAGGAGATGGCTTTCTCCTCACCCAAATCCTCACCCTTAAAGGCTTGTTATGTCCCTCGGTTCACTGAAACAGCAAGAGAATTGCAACATAGGCAGTCTCTTAACTTTCTTTTTAAAACAAGTATTTATTTTTAAGATTTAAGACAAGAAATTACTGTGGACTCATACCGCTTTCTTTCCCTCCCTCCTATCCTTAATACAGCGCTGGAGGCATTTCTCACGGAGACATGGATGAAAACTTCTGGTGAACAACAGCTACCAATTATTATTATGTTTACACTGAAAATGTTTTTAAAGCAGCTTTCTGCCTGTAAAAAGTTGTAATAAATGTTAGCTCTGATGTGTTATTAATCCAGAAGGAGACCCTTAAGTGGGGTGAGAGAAAGGACAAAGCACTGTAAGACAATTAAATCAGTATGTTCAGGTAGGTTGGCTTTGGCACTGAATTCCTGTAACCTGGGACAGCTTCTCCAAGGGGCGCTCCCCCCCTCCCGCAGCCCCTTCCCTTCCAGTTGTAACAAAGTAAGTTGTCGTCGTCAACACGTTTTTAAAGGTGTCCCATGGAGCCCCTCGGCTTGTGACAGACCCAAGCGGACGTGCCCCTTTTACTGCTAGGGCAGGGGAAGCACACACTTTTAGAAGCAGCCTTATCTCGGGTATCACCTTGTTGGTATTAACCAGCCCAGAACGGAGAGATTCAAATAAAAATGCTATTTAACTCATCTTTATTTAAGCTTTGTATTTTGTAGGTAGATTATAGGCAAGATCATTAAACTTTATTTACAGTATAAAATACAGTATTTTTTTAATCAATGAAGTAATTTAGGTTGGCAGCATATATTACAACTTGCACTGCATTTGAGGCTGCTCATCTTGACCTAACTACAAGAACATGAAGCCAAGTTTGACAGAATTTAAGGGCAAAAACCGAAGCTGTCTTGCGAATTCACTGGATGTTGAAATGCAGTGTACCAAAAAATGTGACAGAAATAAACTTTGCTTTTAGAAATTAAGATGAGAAGCGAGTTGGTGGCTAGTCAGTTGTACCTGCTGCTTAATTTGGTGTCGCTTTTACAAAATTTCCGCGAGACGCCTTCCGTTTGCTGCCCGGAACGGGACGGATAGTGCTCGTTGCATTATGCTGCCCTGGAACAACTACGGCTATGTCATGCTGGGAACACTGGCTGACGTACCACGCTGCAGCGGGCACCTGCAGGGCAGCCCTTCCCCCGGCAGGAGCGCATGGATAGATACTACTGAACAAAAACGGGTTTCACTTCAGAGAGAGACATAAAGCCTAGAGATGCACTAGTAGGGAGTAGCTGTGGGTCTGTTTTCAAATAAGCGTACACAAGTGTCTTCTATTATCTACAAATATTTATTTTAACACTTGGATGTAACTACAGGAAGCCCTTGGCACTGATAGAAAATATTGATTCACTGTTAGGTTACAAAAATTTATACATAGCAAAATTTAATGCTCTTTACATAAAAATATTAGACTACTTAAACAAAACTTCAAAAACTCCCAGTAATAGCTACACTGAATTAGAAAAGAATTAGGCTTTAAGACACTGCCTCCATTATTACCCTTATGCAAACACTGGGCTAGAACATCACCTGCGTTGCTGTAGAAATGTCTCCTTCATGCAACAGGTAAGAACATACACTAGGCTATTTTGTCATATTTGCTCTACATTGATCAACTTTGCCCCTTTTTTGAAACTGTCAAATTAGACTTCAATATGTAACAAAAAAAAAAATATTTGACGTTAATACACCCCCCCAAATGCCTTTTCTCTTAATACTGACTTGAAGAAATTTGTGCTTCCTTTGATTTATATTCAGCAAACAGTCAAAACTATCAAACCACATATCAGCTTAACATGGGTATGACTTGAATATTTAATTTTTTCAAATTACTGATGTATTTTACTCCCCCCCCAACATTTATATATATATCATATAGAACAAACACCAAATATACCATCACTAATACTCAAGATACCACTGAATGCTTCTGAAAAAAACATTAATTAGAAGGCAGACTTCTATGGGAAATGACTTTAAAATGGCACCAGTTTGTGTTTTTTTTTTTTTCTGAACACCACATTTTCTTAGTGTGCTAATTAATTTGTAAAAAGGAAAACACATAAGCACTGACTATAAATTTGCTAAGCACCAAGATAGAGAAAGGTGGACATCCTGTATTCCATTTTATGGCTGTAATTTTTATTGTTTGTGTAAAACTCTGCAAACTTTTTCATCCGCTCGTTTGGAATAGTCAGATCAGTGTCATTTTAATAAGGTAACACATTTCACTTACTTAAAATGTAGGATAATGGTCTCCTGCCACTATATAAATGCTAAGACATTTATAGAAAATAAATATTAAGGCAAAGCTGACATTTATTTTCAAAGAAGGGGATCATTATCCAGATCCGGGGATCTACATTCCATTAAATAGTTAATAAAAAGATTAGAACTTGGGACATCTGCTCAGCACGCACGTAAGCACAGGAGCGTGACTGCTTCACTTCATCATAAAAAAGTGTGGCACAGAAGCAGAGCGCTGTTCCTGCGGCCCCTGGAAAGAGCGGTCAAAGACAGCCCCGCTGCAACTTCAGAAACGCTGCAACTGCACCATCGGGTCAGCGCGAGCGGTCAGAAATAGAAATCTTAGCCGGCCACAGTTTCGTTTGGTAGATAAACGGAGATACTAAAATCACACACCGCACAGGTGCCTATGCCTAAGGTCTGTACAGAGATCTACTGCCTGCTGGTTAGGAGCACCTGCCATGGGTTTGTGCAGGACGTCATGCTGTGGAACACGTCAAATATTAAATACCAAAAGTTGCGAAGAAGAAGAATTTGGTCACTTATTGTGAAGTGTTGTTGCCTTTTAAAATGCCTGGAATAAAACCTCCATTCTCTGTATAAAAGGATGGAAGATTACCCATGGGAAGATTTCCCTACGAATGTGTTCCAGGAGCTGGAATGTGAAGCTTTTGCACTTCTCTCTAATTTTGTTTGGTAGACACACATCTGTACTGCAGAGCAGCTATTTGTTGATTTGTCAGAGCTACAGAATTCTTCGGGTGAATTACTGTGGCAAACATTTATGTGTAAGAATTGAGTTGCTCTTTTGACCGAGACTGGATATCCTGAAGCTCCTGCTCTTCTTTTGCTTTGATATCTTGGTAGGCCTGCATTTTGCTTGCATCCTTTAAGTAGGCCCAGTTAGAAGACAGTATCATGAGGAAGTGGATCTGGAAGAGAAGGGTGAGCATGATGGCTAGTGAGCATGTCAAGAGGCAAAGCAAGCTGCTAGTTAGATTAATAGACGCTCTTTAAAATAACGACAAAAAAAAAAAGTTACTCTACGTTAATAAGCATTCTGTTATTAAAACGAGCACAAAGGCTATTTTCAAAGATCTCTAGAATCTGGCATGCTAATATTTCAGTTGGTTATTCACAATTTAGAGAAAGTTAGTATAACAGTAATAAAATGAGCTACAGAGTTGTACGGGTCAATTAAAATGCAGAATGGGGGGAAGCAGGAAAAAAGTTCTGTACGTGGCGATATATGCAATCTGTAAACTAGGAACGAGGAGGTGCTCAGAAGAACTGCTTCCTAAGGTTGTGGTGCTTATGCATATCCAAGCCCAGATCCTGGGAAGTCTTTGCCCCCAACAAGCAGATGAGATTCCACCCTCCCCTTGGAAAAAGCCTGAAACTGTAAACTGTTTTATTTATGTGAACAAGGCTACATTAACATATTGAAAAATTAAACAACAAAACATGAGTCCAAAACTAAGCAAAAGCATGCAATCTCTGGGTTAAGAAGTCTAATCGTATATTTATATAACTACATTTTAAACTTCCATTGTCCAACCTCAGGTGAAGAGTTTTATATCACATGTAGCGACTGGTTCTTTTTTTCATTATTCTTATTATTACTATTGTTGCATGGATTTTTTCTAGTTTGTGCATTCATCTCTTCCCAGCTTCTTTTCACCATACTTCATGCAAAACATCTACATCCGAAAACACTGATTCACTTCTCTTTTTTTTTTTTTAATCCCAACAGTGTAAAAAGGTCTCTACGATCTATGCATGGTTTTGTTTCCCGTGCAGTCATACTTACAGTTCTGAGATCTGGCTACTGAGAAATCAGTTACTAAAGTGCAAGCCATACAAGACCAGAAGCTATTTATACGCCGTTTCTTACAAGTTCAGGGTCCAAAAGAAAGAAGGTGATTGTTTTACGCAGAGCTAATACAAGGATCTATTTCCTTCCAGAGAGAGCGTGATTTGGCAATTTCTTAAAAATGAAGAGAAAATAATCCACTTTATCATCCGTGCACTGGAAATGCAAACCAACTAATTCATAATACCTGGGCTTCTGATTCCTGCCAAGAGAGACCAGCACTACTTTACTATTCCTTTTCTTTTGTATCATATATATTTTGTATGCTCGGGGGGGGTGAGGGTTGTATTTGGTGTTCAGGATAAAGAATAAATTAGTAATTCTGACCCTGAACTCTCCCAGGATTTGTTTCAGAGATGACTGTTAGAAAGCAAGTGGAGACTTGAAACAGAAAGGTCCCACCTTCAGAAGGATGATTTATAAACACCCCTACAGTAACTGAATCCTCTCGACATGAAGAAATAGCCAGATCTCATCCACATCATAGTTCATATACAAGAAGTCATTTTATTAATCTGATGAGCTAAATGACGCTTACTGAAGCTATTTACAATTACGGTAACAAAATTCAGAAAGCTAGACTTTTAGCCTAGGGTGTCAGTGGTATTTCAAGCTACGCAATGCAGCTCTTTACTGAGCTTATACAATTTAGAATTTAGTGCAGCAATCTTCCCGACTCTTAAACTTCAAAACAGCATAGTTATATGTAGTAGCCATCATGTAGATCAGCTGGTGGAAGAGAACAAAATACAGGAGGGTAAGATACAACAAGGTGACGCCTCAAGCCCACATGGGCGACTGTCGATACTTTTACAACAGACGTTATTCTCAGCTTCTTCCAGGGTGAAGATGCAAGATAAGTAACTCGCTGTTTATCCGGAGGGGATAATCTACATGCAGACCTAAGGCTATTTTGTCAACAAACAGTGAGTATTACACCTGGATTTGGCTGACAGGAGGTTAGAAGCTGGCAGCTAGAGGAAGCCTTAAGACATATCAAGCAAGTCATCTTGTTAACGTCCCTTTTCCAACTGCTACTGAAATTTGGCATTGCGGAGTTGGACTAGTCAAACTGCCTGGGTCCAGACAAAAGAAACCCAAGAGGTTACAGGCGACTGATCAAATAAACTACAAAATGAAAAGAAATGGTGGGCATAAGAACAGAAAGAGTGGCTAAAAGTGGGATTTTCAAAGGACACGCAAAGAATTTTTTTCTAAAGATGAGGGAGGTGCGTTAAGATGACTTCTTAAAGCACAAGTTTGGGACCTGCTGACTTGTAATGACCAAACTATAGCAGCAAATGACGGTGATTACAGCTCGCCCTCCTTAATGTCTGGTGTCACTATTTTTAAGATACGCAAAACGTAATCTTAAAGCATCTTAAGCCTGAAAGAAACACGTTACACGATAAAACAACAAAAAACGCTACCCACCAATGCTATGACAGTGGCACCAGCTCCAGCACAAGCCACAATGAACAGGTGGTAAGACATGTAGAACTAGAGAAAAAAATATGTTAAAAACATTGAAGCAATTGAGGATAGTATAAAATGCATTTCAACGGTTCTAGAGAATAAGGATAATAAAACCATCTTTATAGCAAGGTATTCAAAGCTTTAGAAAATAAAAATTTTCTGATATAATTTTCATTTTCTGGATGACCTAACACAGAATAATTTCAGTGTTGCATTTAAATCAATCTCTTTATACTATTAGTACTAGCTTTCTCCCAAAACTTTCATCAAGTTATTTATTATATGGTGCCCAGGTGACTTGGAGGCAAAAGCTGCGCACAGGTTATGTGTCTGTACCTCATTCGTGTTGCAGATGTTCTCTAAAATCGGACCACAGGCTTTGCCAGGTACAGCATTCCAAGGGATAATACCTGAAATACCACAGCAAAAGAAACGGCTAATTTTAGCAATCAACACAGGCTTTCTGTTCCTCTCTCATCTTTTCCACCCACTTGCCAGTTGTGTTCCCATTCTGGGCATCCGCGCGTTGACCAGTACAGCTTTGAGTTGGCAGGAGGAATTGCAACAACTCCCTCGAGCTGTGCTTTCTCCCTGTACGGCGGCTCGCTGCCAAGCCATGTTCTCAGATGTGCTTCTCCCATATGGCAGCCAAATGGTTGGTTGGGTTTTTGCACTCCAGGTCCGGTCCCATACTGCCTACTCCCCCACTCAGTGCTGAAAGGGATAATCTGCATCCCAGAGGTACTTGGCACCTTTCAGGATAGCACGCACTTACCAGATTAAGTTCTACTGGAACAAGTAACTACTGTGGAAGAGGATCAATACGGAGCTAGAGGGAAGAATCGCAGGATTTTTTCTGGTTTAGTTCGAATAGGTGAAAAGCATTAAGTGAACACTGCTACAAGAAAATGCAGTCTGCCCCACCTCACGTACTCCCAATTACTTTCCTTACGCAACTGAAAACCTGAAAAGTCAACAGGATCTAGCAGATTTAAAATAACCTAAACTTTTAGGCCCATAACAGACGTAAAGCTTAAGCAAAAGCCATCCGAAACAGGAGAAAACCAGTTTGTCTCCCCCATATAACTTGCATTTCAAACTCAGCTGGCTGGAATTAGCAACTCTGTCAGGAGCAGGTCATTGAAATTATCTCAGGATGGTACGGCTTTCAAAAAGATTTTATAGGATTTACTTTAAAAACAGCTGCTTCTCTGCAACTGCAATACGCACATGAAGCCTTCTAGCCACTGCGTCCACCCAAAAATAAGAGGACAATTCAGTGACACAAGTTGACTGTTAAGGAGCTGCTCCCTCCCATCACTCATTGAAACCCAAATGATTTTACTAATCAGAGGAAGAGTGCGGCCCCACATGGCGCTCGCACAGCTGCAAAACAACCAGGAGAAGCAGAAAGGTGGAGGAGCCCATCTTCTCCCTGCACTCCCAGGCTTTGCTGCTGAAGAAAACATCTTCCCAGCCTCTTGCTGTCAGTTGCTAAAATAGGACACGGGCATTTAACTGATTTGGGACTTCTTGCTTTTAAAATTAGTGTATCTTATCTTCTCCTACTGGACTTACAGCCCGAACAGGGAAGCAAACCCAAACTTTCTTACTTTTCCAACTCTGAATCCGTTTTCTCAGCTTTGGATGACTTAGTCCAAAGAAAGAAACATTCCTAGAAAATGTTAGCTAAAAGGAAGTCAAAAGTAATGGTGACAAAAGCTCTTCTGCACCAGGGAGGCTGCAAAGATTAACTCCAGGAAAAATTCACCTCAAGGAATGAACTACTTGAAAAGCCTGAGCCTATTTTAAGCTATTGTCCCCATTCCTCTGCTACCTGCACCCCCTCAGATTTCTGTGTGCCATCAAAAAGCAGTAATAATTCATTAATAGTTAAGGCAGACTCCTGATTGCAGGTTTTTGGTCTGAATATAATTGGTCTGAAAATAATTGTTAGAGCAAAGTTCAGGTGTTAACTTCATATTTAAGTATAAAAAAAAAGCTTTTTGAAAGGAAAGAATATACACATATGGGTTCAAAAACCAGAATCTGGTTATCTGTTTCTCAGCGCTGTTTCTAAGCAGTTTATTTTGAGGGCGATCTATTTTTAAACCTAATATTATAGTATTGGAAACCGCTACAAAATCATTTTAGATAAATGACTTGCCAGTTCAGTTGAACTGATTGCATCTGGAAAGAGATCAGTGTAATCTGAATTAATTAGAAAAGTAATAGCACACCACTCAGAGATGCACGATGCTTTTGCATTTGGTTCATTTGATAAGGCTGAGACAAAACTACTGAAGACAGACCAAGGAGAAAGGATAAAGTATTTAATCAGGATTAAAATAAGTACCGTATTGCCTGATATCCACACAGATCTGGTCCCCTGGAACTGTCACGTTTGTCTGAAGAGATTTGATGACTTCGCAAGTTGACCATATGTTATAGAACATAAAGACAGGCACAGCAGAGAAGCCGAAGACCCCAAGCCAGGCCACTCCAAGCACATAGGTGAGGAAAACGAACTAGACGGAGAAAACACACATACTTTACCTTCATTCTTTGAAAAGAACACTTGAATTTTCCTTAAAAATGCTTCAAAATAGTCTTTAAGCATACTTTTGAGAAATCACATAATAAAACATTTGATTTCCAAGCATAAATAAAATCAGTATTCTCGTTGCTTACAAATACTTTGGTAGTTTAAGTGCTACTGAGAAAGTAATTCAGACATTTCCTTTTTCATCAGCCTGCTTGAGTAAACAGCTTGACCTCCTGAAAGAACAGTCCATTAATTTCTCAAGATCCTCAGCTAAGCAGAGATGCTGGTTGTAGGCTAAAACCAATAAAATTCCAACAAAAATCAATTTAAGGAGGTTTTTTTTAATTAACTGTTAACATACTAGCATTTCTGTACAACTTGCAAATCAAAACAATAGAGTGAATCGATGTTCACAGAGCTCTCCCGTACTCCCTGATTTATTGAAATCAATTTTGAGTGTAACATTTGAGAATACCTGTTTTTGAAAACATACCACAACCGTTACAGCAGATCAGAAAGATTCAATTGATCTAATACACACAGCCAAGAAGAAAAATTAGTTAGTTCACCTTAGAGAATCATGGATTTTCCATTGAAATTTGCTGGTTTGGGTTCGCTCTTTTTTTTTTAAAAAAAAAATACTATGTGCATTTTCTTTGGTAAGATCATTGCTTTGGAAATCTCCAGCTTCCCCCTCCCACTGGACCTCTTCCCTTTCCCCACTCTTCTACATTTTCTGGTGAAGCAGTAGCTCTGGCATCAGTTCCTAGCTCCCTCCTCCTGGTGAGACTGGGATTTGGATCCCGCTTGGTAAGCAGGGGAACACTGCTCCATCTTGTGTGTTCCCTTTTCACTGTTGTTTAACTGCAGGTGGACTGGAAAGGCTTTACTTCCAGTAAAGCACTGATGCTGTACTATCTTACTTGAAACCTGTGTTCCAGAGAACAGCAGCAAGGACGGGAAAGGCTCTGAGGGGAAAAGCTGTCTCAGCCCGACCCAGAACTGACGGACTGAACTACTGCTGCAGTGGTGGAAGTTTGCATCCTCATAGGTTTTAGGGTGGGGTTTTTTTTGTGTCCAGATGCGCTGAAACAACACTGTAAACATTAGAGCAAAGGTTGAGCAATTGGTTAGGTTTTACAGTCAGCAAAGGCAGTGTGTGTGTGGGGAGGTGGAAGTGCTTGCAAAACTAAGGCCCATAAAAACCCCAGCTACCCTTTCATTTATACACAACTGAACTGAAACGCCCTGTTTCATTATTCGATAGTGCCACACACCAGACCTATATGTTTTATGTGAGAATTGAGAATTCTCTCTTTGGATTTTGGTAAGGACCAAGTGGACCAGTTTAAAGGATTTCTATACATACACTATACATAAAATATGGGTGTACGTACGTGTATGTGGAACTGTGCATGAGAGCAAGTACCCAAAGCCTTTAACTCCTAAAATAGCCCGGGAAAAACACACTCACTCTCACATTTAATGCAGTAACTGTGGGAAATGGCTATTCTGCATTACCACAGCCAACACAAATAATTTAGGAAAGTTGGAAGTCTGTCTTCTGTAATAACCTTATGCCAGATGGAAGGGACTGCCTTTCAGGACCTTGCTGGGTAATGTAACGGAGGAAGTAGAGGAGCTCTTGATCAAAGAGGCAAAAAACTCGCTCTATGTCCAAAAGCTCGTTGTCTGTACGTAGCTGCAGCCACTAGTCTGTTAATGTACTGTATCTCCTCACAAACCTTGTTCTAACCATGGTGTTTTACACGGCTCTACCACTACACAGTGGCATACAGGAATTTTGACACCATGACTGTTACCACTGAACACTGATGTGTCTTACCAGAGCTCCAAGCCCTCACTCAGCTGCTAAATTCTCTCCTTCATTGTGTGGACAAATATGGGCAAACATGAAAACACATTTTTCTGTCATATTTCCATGCGTCACACTGGTATTTGTACAGGCAGCTGACAATCATGTGCCTGCAACTACTCAACCGCACAAGCAATTGTCTGCACTAATGACATGCACATAGGTGTATGTTTCTTATGTATTTCAGATCTTTGGAAAACACTGCTTTAGATCTAATTTTGCTCCTCAGTGAAGATCATACTTGCTAGAAAAAGAGCAAGTGAATAGCTGCTTAACTGGAAAGCGATCGGATGTCTTATTTTTATTAGCTCTTGAAAAATTCAATAAGTATCCAACAGCACAGTGGAAAATTGTTAACCCTCTTGAAAATAAACACGCATGTCTTTTGTATTTAACCAGCTGAAAGCACATATTTTTAAAGTAGAGGATATAGATTGTATATTAAAATGCAACAATCACATCAAAAGCCTCTTCTCTTTTCACCCACACTTTCCCGTGGGCGATCTGTCATACTGCTTAGCTTCCTCCATAACTACGAGCTTTGAATTCAGATTTTCAGAAATAGCTTTGAAATCCTGTCTCAGAAACATAGTTATGTTTCTGTTCTTGCAGAGTGCGCCCTAGGGGGCAACGTGGGTGAGACTATGAAGTTTTATTTTTAGTTAAACTTTGTTTAAAATTTCATTCTGATACAGAAGTACACTGAAGGGAAGATGGCTTGTAACTTTAAGGCTTTAAGTGTTTCAGCTTTGTGCAAAAGACTCACTATTATATCTGTATGCCTTTTGCCATCTGCAAAAGCAAGACAGCAATACTTGATTCAAGTGCAAAGATGTTGCGAAGCTTCATTCATGACTTTGTCTGAAGGATCCAGACATTCTCAAGCAGAATTGACTATGGAAGTCAGAGGCATCACAGTTTGTTATTTTAATAGTTCTGCAAACCACAGCCATTTTACAGTCTGCCTTTAAGCATGACTAGTGTGCTCTATCCTTAAAAGCACAAATTTCACTTTGTCTCGCACTGAGTGTTTTAAAATTAGCAGTCTCCATCAACTTAGTTTAGACCAGTGGGTTCAGCTTTATGACAGGGGAGGCCACGATAGCACCCTGACGGTCCATCTGCAGAATCTGGATTTGACCGAGCATCCTCAAAGTTCAAAGAAGGATCCGCAACAGGGATTGATTCTGACCGCCCGTAAGGAGTTAAAGAAGGCAGCAATACATTGTTCTTCAAAAACAGAGGGGTCGAACCGAGCCCAACAGGTTTTAGCAAGCCCAGACTACAGTTCCCATTTCTGATGCTACTCACCATTCCACTGATGCAGCGGCCACAGGCTGTTGTTTTGAACTCTCCATGCAGCTCCTTCACAGCACTTGTTGTATAAAAACCTTCTGCCAAAAGGATTATTCCATATAAGAAGAAAAATGATGCAATGCCATAAATTACATACTGCATGAGCTGTATTCTAAAATGGGAAAGAAAGAAGATAGAATTAGATTTCAGTCCTAGAAAAACAAAGTCAGTCCTCCCGAATCATAACAGGTATGAGATAACTCCTTTTCTAGAAAATACAGTCCAAGGCTCCTTAATGCATTTTAAGCAAGCAGGCTGCAGGACAGTATGACTATCCCACTTCTACAGGTAAGCAATACTGGTGTTCATTAGTCTTCCATCTGCTCGAGCATCCCCTGTTTGTGCTGCAGTTCTTCATGGACTGGTATTAGTCACCAGCTTGAAGCTGCAATTTCATGCCTCTGCTATGGAGGGTTTTTTTTTTCCTATTATTGATGCTGACACCTAACTCAGGGAATGTCTCACAGGAGCAACACAGGGCTTTGAAATGACAAAGGCTGGAGCTGAACTACTGGCTGAACTACCAGGCTCTGTAGGGATTCCTTTGGCTTAGGGAAAGGAAATAGTCCCTGAAATTCACCGTTTCCACCTGTAAAATCCAGTTAATGTATGTTTGCAAAAAATTTGAAAATTCACTGATACTTGTCTGATACAAAAATCTCAGCAAATGTGCAGTGACTTCTCCTGGGGAGGAATGGCTTGCTCTGCAGCCTAGGAGGGTACTTCCCGGTGCACAGGTAGTTTCCGTGCCTTAAGTCACGGGAGTGTTGAGCTCCCCAAAGTGTAATTACATTTTTTAAAAAATGAAAGAAATATTTACAAAATGCTTCAATCTGAGGTACTCTGGAACCATCCAGAGGAAGACGATCTCAGGGCACGTGGTATAAGCACTTCCCTTGGATATTACTTGAGAAAGTTCTTGATTCCTTAAAAATCAACTATCCCCAATGACACTCTTACAGTATTTTTACTCTGGTTAGAATGGAAAGAATAATTTCTGAATGCTATCAATCAAATTCAGTACCTAAAGCTAATTGTTTTGGAGGACTAGAATGCCGGATCTTCCGTACAACACTTCTTCTGGTCTCCAGAAGTCATACTTTGTTATTAGCACACCTTCTCCAGAACTTATGCCTTCTTAAAAGCAATTTGATTGTTGGGATGGTTATTTTGGATGAAGCTATTCACAGAACAGAGAGGTTAATTTCATACATCCATACTGCCAGTTTTCTAAGGATAAATATATTTTTCCTCAGCTGTTTTTTTCATTTCCTACCACTCTCCACTAAGTAGCTGCTAGCATAGATCTCCAAGGAGCACCTGCATGGTTTAGCTTAATTTAAAGAAAATTGATGACTACCATTTATATAGTTAAACGTTATCCAGACAGATAGCACATCCCTTGTATCAAAACACGATGTTGCTCATTTAAAATTATATGTGGGAAGTGTTATGTTTGTTTTCCAAACTGATTAAAAGTAACAGGATAAATCTGTTGCATCTGTGCTGTAAATCATGACAAAATTAAGTCACAATTCTAGAGAGTATAGAAGAATTCATTTCACCATCATTAATAGTCTAGGAAAGACTCAATGTATGTTACGAAACATTAGTAATATGAAACCCGGTGGAAAAAAAAAAAAAAAAATCTATTCCAAAGGGTGCTTTACTAGCGTATTTTTCATTTATTTTATGTATCTGTGGCCTTAAATTATTTGCCCCCTTCTAGCACCCCTTCTCCATTGCCTTCCTTGTTAGGCTTCTACAGAGTCTGAGGCCTCAGCTGCTTTGGTAGGAATCAGGCATTTCCTCAGCTGCTGATGCTGACTTGACAAGAAACATTGTCAACGATTCTCCAAAATTTAAAACTTGCTGCCTGTTATGGCTGCTTCTGCAATTTCTTCTATTTTGCTCACACGAAGACTGATACAAGAACAGGACGTTTCGTTACTCGGTTGCTGAAGAACAGCTGCTTACGGTTTCTGGCTACATGTTGTGGCTAACTGCAGGGTCCTCATGGCTCACGCACTGGAGCTGGTGACGTGGTGACCGGCTGAAGCCGGGGTGTGAGGGTGGATGGTGCTGGGGTGGGGGACCCCCAGTCCCAGAGCCTGGGCAGGTCTGGGCACAGAGGGTCCTGAAAGGGGGAGGGAAGCCTCAAAATGGTGCTGTGGCACTGACACCAGTGGTGCTGGGGGATGGGAAGGGGTCAGCTGTGCATGCGAGCTGGCAGGTCTACGTCCGCAAGCACGTACAGGGAGTCAGTGATGAAAGAGAAGAAAAAGAAAAAAAGGAGAATTAAGTGTGTCGGGTTGGACCCTGATACCAAAGTCTTTGAATAATGTCCTTAAAGCTGGGTCTTAGGGGCAGGTAAGCAAAACACGCGTGCGTTGTTCATTGTCAGCACACCCCTGCATGCACAATGCCCGCAGGCATGCACCACATGGGTGCCCTCTTCACAGCCTGCAACAGGGACCCCCTCAGGTGGCTTTCAGAAGGATTTGGCTGCCCTTCCTCATGCCTACCCCTCTGCCCCGGGACGGAGAGGTGTCCAGGGGTCGGCTGTGCGCTGTGCCTGTGGCCACTGCTGGCCTGTGGTGAGCAGTGGGCAAGAGGCCAAACCCAGACCCGGTCAGCATCCCAACACCGGTGTGCAGCCATCGGCACAACTTGCACAAAATTCCTCACTGCCACTGGACAAAAGCCTTTTCAAAGTCTAGGGGTTCTGCTGGAGGGGCCGCATAAAGGCCCAGCATGTTCAGACCACCGGCCCACAGCCCAGGACCTGTGCATCCCTCAGCGTCGAGGGGAAGGAGAGGCTCACGCCGGTGGTGGGCTGGGTGCTGGCCCTCATGCAGGACACCTTCCTCTGGTGTCACAGAGAAGCCTCGGGAGCACAAAAGCCCCACATATTTCACCGGTGGTTATTTCCAAAGGCTACGGTTGCAGAGACAAACATTTAAGCTGTTTCCAGTCTTTCCTCTCTCTTTTTTCTCATTTGTGCAACGCCAGTCCAGCTTCTTCTGACGGGGGAGTGGACAGAATGACACTTCCCTGTTATTCCTGTCATCCCTTCAAACTTTGCGTCACCAACAAACAGTAAATCTACCCTCTTTCAGATTAAAATTGTTACCCCTTGTTCTGTCACTACAGGCCCTGGTGAAAAGTTTTTCTCCATCTTTCTTATAAACCCCCTTTAAGGAAGGCCACTATAAGGTCTCCCCGGAGCCTTCTCTTCTCCAGGCTGAACTCAGCTCTCTCAGCCTGCCCTCACAGGAGAGGTGCTCCAGCCCTCTCATAATTTTTGTGGCCCTCCTCTGGACCCGCTCCAACAGGTCCATGACTTTCCTGTGCTGAGGACTCCAGAGCTGGATGCAGTACTTCAGGTGGGGTCCCACCATAGCCGAGTACAGGGCCAGAATGACCTCCCTCGCCCTGCCGGCCACGCTTCTTTTGATGTGGCCCAGGATACAGATGGCCTTCTGGGCTACAAGCATACATTCCTGGGTCATGCTGAGCTTCTCACCACCAACATCCCCAAGTCCTTCTCTGCAGGGCTGCTCTCAACCCCTTCATCCCCCAGCCTATATTGACACTGGGCGTTGCCACGACCCAGGTGCAGGACCCTGCACTTGGCCTTGTTGAACCTCATGAGGTTTGCAGGGGCCCACTCCTCAAGGCTGTCAAGGTCGCTGTGGATGGCCGACCCAGGTGCAGGACCCTGCACTTGGCCTTGTTGAACCTCATGAGGTTTGCAGGGGCCCACTCCTCAAGGCTGTCAAGGTCGCTGTGGATGGCATCCCTTCCCTCAAGTGAACCAACTGCACCACTCAGCTTGGTGCCATCCGCAAACCTGCTGAGGGTGCACTCAATCCCATTGTCTATGGCACTGATGAAGATATTAAATAGTATTGGTCATCACATAAACAGGTTAAGCAGGATACACTGGTGGTTTGTGCACAAACACCAAAAAACCACTGAGTACTGCTGGACAAACAAGCAACCTAATACTCAGGGATGGAGGCTGAGGTTTGAATCCATCTCTACTCATTTAGCATGAGGGTGTTATGAGCAGTAATGGAAATGGGAGGCATACTTACACTTCACTCAGCAAAGCATGGTCGCTGGCAGTCGTGGAGAAGTGCTGCTCAAGGATAGACACGGTTCCCGTGAGCGCCACGTGGCCACAGCCACAAAACAACGCTACCCCCGAGAAGCAGAGAATGGTTGCCACGAGTGAAGCATATGGCACTCCTCCTAGGCACTTAATGCAACATTCAAAGCAACCTAAGCAGAAGAGAGAAAGCAAAAGAAACATTATGAGCAAAAAGCAAATTATGAGAAAAAGAATATCTGTATTCAGAGGAGGAATCTGTATTCCATGAGGAAAAGAATATCTGTCCTCCACTTGGTAAAAGCCACAGGGACTAAAAGGCCCAGGCATTGACATGCTAAGCAAAAATCTATAGGTGGTGCAAGACAGCATCACCCTCTAAAGCAGTGACCTACAGATCTGTTGGTATGGACTGAAAGCCCAGAAAGTGGGCTGAGTGCTCCCATCTTTACAGGATCAAGAGAAGATCGATGAGACAGACCATGAAATGGAAAAAGGAAAAAAAAAATCACTTGTCTAAAGTGATCCATTGCAATTCAGCTGCTCATGCAGAGCTCACCATGTTTCAGCATTACTAACAGCAGGAGCAGCAGCTACGCTGGCACCATTCAGGAAGCAAAAGAAGCAAATACTCAAGACAATGAAGCCTTTTGGAAAAGTAAGAGATAGTTTGCACTTCCATTGGAAGGGGAACCATTTAGGTCTGCAAAACTTAACCACCCTACACTCTCCCATGGTTCCTGAGTATCTTTTTGCATACATCCATATGAGGTTATAGGGATACAGGTATTTTAACAACAGAAAAATTGAACAGGGGCCACAGCAATTTTTATTGAGAGCAGTGAGATGAAGCTGTATTACACAGACAATACATTTCCAGCTTTACAGGATACACTGGATTTACAGTGATCCCTGAATACAGTCTATAGTAGCATAATCACAGTTTTAATGAAATGTATCGTTTAAGCAGTCTGAGTTAACAAAATATCCCCCCAGAACTGCCGTTCTACAAACACTGTAATAGGGAGGTTGCAGCTGAATTGCCAGGTTCCTCCCGACCGCGTGGCCTGAAAACCCATCTGCTTGCAGAGCTGGGAAATGTAAATCGGAAACAAACACAGCTTTTAACTGTGCTATAATGGTAATGGCAATCCATACCAATTCATTACTTTAGGGTGATGGCATTAAGCTGTCTCCATTAATGTGCATTTCATACAACTGCGCAAAACACATGCCATTAAGACAACGCTTAATGGAGCGACCAGCATTGCATGTTGCAGGAACAGCCCGCTGCTTCCATGGGAAGGTACTAAATGGACAAAGCATTTGAAGGCAGGGAGACAGCTGGCGAGTACTTACATCACATCACATCTTCCTGCCCCAAAAAATCCTCGCAAAGATCAGCAAGTCTCCATCCGCCACACGAGGCAAGTTTATTTTTATCCCCCTCCCTTTCTCACTAATGAATGAGTTGCAGAGCAGGCACTTCCGTGAAGCACTGGGGACTAATATGCATCCCGTAATTGAAAGCTTTCCCATTTCGTAAGTGGGAAACTCTTCTCTCAGAGAGTCACTAGCAAGTGTTCTAGTCAGGCTTACACAGCTATCACCACCAAAATGACTTATGAAACGCCACTTTGCTAACTGCAGACAAGATTTAATTGTATGGAGACCAGCCTGGGAAGCTTTTATTAGTTAAGCCCACAGCTGGAGTCCGCTCAGTAGGAGCTATCTTCATGACAAAAATACTGCTGGATGAACAAACGCTGCAGCTTAGCAGTGACGGGACAAGCAAAATCCAAATGCACGCTATCAGAGAAAACCATCTCTGGTTTTCATCTTATCACAGAGGTCCAGAGTCAAGTTCAGACACCAGACCTCGCAGAGTGATCTTCTGCTTTGGGGGATCTGCCTGAATGCAGCTCACAAGCCACACGCCAGACGCATCAGCAGTTGCACACATGAGGCTGGCTCGCCTCCGCAGCATCTGCTCCCGGTCAGGCCCAAACCTCCAACAGTTAATCCAAGAAACGCTTGCACCTGGCACAGGATTAGCAGTGAAGGATTATCCAAGAGTAACGATGCTCCCATCCAGCAGGCACACACATATGTGGCCTCAGCCCAGCACAAAATGGCCTTTCGGGCCACGCTCCCATAGGAGAAGGTGCTGAAATGTTAGATCATTGCTTGGTGTGGAGGAGGTTGATCACCTAATCACGCTGATGCACAGATTGCTTTGCAGAAGGATCCCATCAGAGGCACGAAATAAAAACATCTGGAAGCAAAGCCAAGGGACCGATGAGGTCCAAAAGAAAAGCTGCTGGTTTCAGGAGGTGGTGGCAGCCTGCTTGACAAAACTCTAAAAAATGGTATAGATCCAGGATTGACAATTAACCCCTGACATGTAGGTGGCTGTCCTCCTGGTACCCCACACCACACAGCTGCCTTTCCATGCCACCAGCAGAACATTCACCCTAGGGAGTTCATTGGATCCCTTACCCAAACACATGGCAATACCTGCCACAGACCCTCAAACACAAGCCGATGGCAGCAAACCCCCTCTCATGTCCCACCAACTGGCAGCTGCAAATAGCATCTTTGTGGCCATACTCTTTATGTCTTCCTCTACAGCCCAAGTAAAAAGGCACCACAGTACCTGGGTGGCTTTCGTTTTATCAGTGCAGACCACGGCCAAGCGATGCCCTAAGAGGTATCTAAAGCAACCACACTATTTTGAGCAAAGCAGAGAAAACTGCCCAGATGTGGAACTGCAGAAACTACTCGCCCTCGCACAAAGGCCAAAGCAGGAAGCAGAGGGACTTCAGTTCACAGGGAAATAGCAAGCTGCCAGCTTGCAAGCGCAGGAAGCATCCCAAACCAGCACGTTTCCAAGAGAGAGCATCCATCCACACATAGTCATTCTGCACCCAAACTGACAGCAGAGCTGCACAGCCTCCTGCTAGAGGGTAACTAACTGTGGGACGCAACCTCCTCGCAGTGCTGGGGCTGCCAGACCCCCCACAGATCCCACGGTGAACACGTTTTATGAGCAGCTTAAATCCATGCCTAGCCTGAGCAAGATAGCTGTTTTTTATAATTCTGTTTTAAAGCAAGCCTAAAACAGTACTGCCAGGAGCAGCTTTCAAAACCAGCTAAAATTTGAAGCTCATCAAGCACTAAGATATGTTTACCAAGCTTCCCAAACAAGAACTGAAGCATATTGGAGGATTCCTGAAAAAAAATAAAGCCTTCCAGGAAACCTGCTTTTACGTAACCCCAAGTTAGCAAGTATCTTCATACAGTACGACTGAAAACCCATGATGATGTTTACCTAGTCCACGTTCACAAAATAACAGGCTGAAGGCCTGTGAACTCAAGCTGACAAAAATAAGTAGTATTAAAATTAAGTTTAGTTCAAATTTTCTGCTAGTTTTACTTTCCATATGGCCAACATGGTGAACTTTTCAGCTGTATATCCACTTCCAACACAACAGTGTAAAACCATTTAAATATGAAACTGTACAGCACAAACACACATCACTGCCTCTCCCCTTTCAATGGCCATTTTGTGCAAGGCATCACTAGAACCTTTTGTGCAACTCAGCAGAATAAAAACATTTTTTGTCCTCAGGCTGGCGAGCAGCAGTTGCCATGGAGGCAGGTTAATAACAGCCCAATGATTTGCCCAGAGCTGCCTGTGATCTTGGCTACAGATTTAACACACTCTCAGAAGGAGGCCAGCTGAAACAAGGACTGAGATTATTCTCTAGGGAATGAATGCTATTAAACACACACATACACACACAAATATTCTTGCTAAAGGACAAAAATAAAGAGAAGAGAAAAAACAGGAACCGGCTATTCTTTTAATCTCCTGGAAACTATCAGTCACAGGAAATTGGTAAAGGATGAACTTACATATGTACACAAATTGGCAATTGGTTGCTTAATGTATGAAGAACAACTATACAATCTACCCAGAAGTATACAGGCTATTGCATATATGCAGGGGCTTTGCGATTCAATTTCCCATGTCAAATGGCAATGTGTGGCTAAACCTTCTTTGGTACTTTAAGTAAGGCTTTAAGATTTAAACTCAGAAAAGCAAGGTAATGCAGAATTAATGGAAAGTGGTCTTAAAAAAAAAAAAAAGGCAATTCTCAGACTCTAATTCATCCTACTAAGGTCAAGATGGAGTGGAATGACAAAATCTGTGCTTCAGAGATGACAAAAAAACAATCCAACGGGATGAGGTAGCTGTCTTTGAGTATTCCCAGGGCTTGCTCTACGAAGTTCGCACAGCAGCTCTTCAAGCCCAGACTTGAAAAGCTAAGACAGACACATGTTCACAAAGCCATCTCTCAAAGCAAAGTATGGAAAACATGAGTGTCCATACCTGCTGGACAGAAAACCAGCTTGTCCTCTAATGTCCCAAGCTCCTCCTAGGTTGAACTAGTACCTCAATGTATCTCAGGTACGAACCATTGATCCTATAGTCAAGGTCATCATGGAACAAAAATCCAAGGAACAAAGAGAACCTGAAAGGAGGTTAGAAAAGCTCTCCACTTCAGGGAGCTAAACCCCCAGGCTCCTGTGGCTGTTCTCTGAGTTAGTTCTCACTCTCTTTTCTTTAGAAGTTTTGTTTCTTCCCCTCCCATAAATCTGTCTTGCTGTTCTGAAAGATGAAGCAATGGGCACCAGTTTTTCTTATCACCTACTTCCTGTAATGGTGTAATGCATTTTTAGAAATCCTGGCATGTTGGACACCTGTCCCGTTAATATGTGGTAGAAATTACATGGCATGTTCCACCACAGGACAATGATCTCTGTTGGCTTTAGCACCACAGCTCAGGGAGCAGGTGTGAAGGAACCGTTTTAACAAAAAGAAGGTTGCAAAAGACCCAAGGGAAGAAAAAGCACAAGATAACATCTTAAATGAAAGCACTAGATAACATCTTAAATGCAGCCATTGCATATAAATCAGGCTCATTATTATACATCCACGGGATCCTGGTGTTGGGAGGCTACTCCCAATCACAGATAAAAGTAAGAGGACAACTCAATGCTTTACATTCACCCTGTTTCCCAGAGCTGAAGATTATCCAATACCAAGTGTGCATAATACCATGGGAGTCCTAAAACACCATGAATTTTTGTCAGAAAATTAACTTTATGTCAACGGAAGCAAATGCCAATTTTACTTCCTGCCACCTACCATATTTTTTAAAATCTCCATTCTGAATAGCTTATGCATGCTAGTATGTACATTTTTGTACCTTACAGCATGATTGACAGCTACAGGGGAAGCAGTGAGGGATGCGGGAATACACTAATATCTCAGAAGCAAAAATGGGATTTACCTCCTTCTTCCCTGTGAGAATAAGCCAGTACCTGGCAGTAAGATAACTTTCCTTCCCACATCTATCACCTGCACCAGCAGCCAAGGGTCAGTGGCAAAAACACAGTAAGATAAAACATTTAATCTTACAAGGGTAAGTTTAAAGCATGTGACAAATTTCTCTCCACACTTTAATAAGGGCACTAAAATAAAAAGGCTGTGCGTTAAATCACTTGGAAGTCTTTGTTGAAGCTTTATCCTTACCTATTCCTGTTCATCTTACATTTTGCTGATTTACAAAACATGACACAATGCTAAAACCTCTGTTATTAATTACAATAAATGCTCACTCACCACACTTTTGGATTAAGTACATTAAACGTACTAAATAAGCGATGAGCTCAAATAGAGAAATTCCCACAAACCTCCTAAAGCTCGTCCACAGAAAACTTCAAGTTCAACCTTCCCTAATTTTGCCTTTTTGTCCTCTCCAAGTTGTGAAATTAACTTATACTGAAAATAAACTCCTCATGAGAGCCAGAAAATTTAATGTGAGGGTACTTTAGTCTAGCTAGATCAGTAATCTTCCCCCTGCATTCACATGCCTCTCTCCCAGAGCTGTAAATCAATAAATAAGCCTTCTTAGCCAGCATAGTACCTGTGATGGAGAAGATGTGACCTTTGGAGACCACAGCCATCAGAGCTGCCACAAAGGAGGAGACCTGAAATCCAGCAATACCACCGCTCTCACCCTTCCCAGAGGCTAGCACAAGATGCTTCATTCAACTGAAACGCAGTGAGAGCTGGGGTAGTCTGATTCATTATGTCTCACCCCAACCTCTACTGTTTAAGAGCTACTCAAAGAACAAGTAGCTCCTTTCTGAAGGTTATCAGCATTAGTCACAACTTCTCCAGATCCTCTTGATATCTACATAAAATACGTGGTTTCAGTACTGCCATACAGTCAGTTCCCTGCTTCTGAGAAGGTATTTATTGTTCGTTATCAGTTTTAAGCCTGCCATCTTCAAACTTCATTAGATGCTTCCATATTCTTGTGTAGCATAGAAGTAAAAGTCCTTGTTCATGCCTCCTGTGCAGGAACGTGCGCAGAGAAACAAGAACTGGTGCACACTAAGAACAAGCATTTCACAGCCTGGAAGCACCATTAGCAGACTCCTTTTTAAATCCACAAAGCACCAAGTGTCTCTGTGGTATGCTATGAGTAACAATAATAAACTGCTCCTAATACTCCAGCAAAAATACAGTAAGCATAGGTTTAAAATCAAGCACATTTTTTCCTAAGGTGATTAAAAAACCCACAACCCTTCCAGAGGTTGTCGGTGTTCACCAACAGAAAAAGGTAATTTTTTTCCTTTATCTAAAGAAAACAAATTGTTTTCAAAGACAAATTGATGTTCAAATTAGAGAAAAGGCTATTTTACCACGGCAAGATTTCTCTCTCTTCTGGATGCTGTTAAATGACACAGAGAAAACTCTAAGAACAGACAGAAGTAAACATAACCCCCTTTTTTCTTCAAATCTCAGGCCCAAACCAGCACTTCTTACAGGAAAAATAATTTAGCATTTCCACTGCAGGAATGAAACCTGTTTCATGCAAGGACAGATGATCTGAATGGTCTTTTACAGGCCTTATCTTAATTTATCATCTTCAAATTTATTGAAATACACACACTCCCCATCTACATCACTCCCAGCCTCGGCAAGGCTCATTAAGCTCACAGGTGTTCTGAAGGCGTCTTTTTCAGACAGTGCAATCTATGAAATATGAATCACTGCATCCACGCTTATTGCACGCGCCAGCCCCGGCGTTTGCTGTGTGAGAGCGAGGAGTCAGACCTGCACAGGAAGAACGCCGCTGCCGTATGAAACAAAAGGATGAGAGAATTGCTCTTGTCCAGCTTTATTGCTCTTGGACAAAGGTCAGGCAAAACTTTGTTTATTTAAAGTCCTGTCTCCTCTGTTTCACTTTTGGCCCACGAAACAGTGGAAACCACAGCAGGAGAAAAATACCTAATCTGTACTTTGGAAAAGGCCTTACTTCAAACAGGTCTATATGGGAATCCTTGAGGATGGGTATTTTTTTCAGCTGTAAGCTACCTCTGCAGAAAAAAAATTAAGAGGATGATTTTAAAAAAGACTTCTCATATAAAGAATACCTTAAGCAGTACTGATAATAAGCTTTGTCATTATTCCTCCTGGAGACTCATTCTAGTGTTTTACTACTCAAAATAACCCTTGGGACTTTTGCAAAGCCTGAGCATGTGGAAGGGCGCACTGACACGCAGAGCTCAAAGTGCGAACACGTTGCACCAGCAAGGGCAGCCTCTGGTCCAAACTGTGGCTGTAACTCCCAACTGACATATCAACAACTCACTGCTCAATGTGTCTGAAGACATTCCTCCTTTCTGCCCTCACCCTGACCTCATTCCCCTCACTTCACCTATTTTTCCCTTCTTGGAGAAACACCCAGTAGCGTCAACATGCAAAAACTGCTGCTTCAGTAGGCGCCAGCCCAAGTGATTATTTTGGACAAACTCAGGCCAAAGAGGTAAAACAGATGAAGTGATGAGCAGACTGCCAAAGATATTCAAAATGCCTGAAGGTGCAGACAAGCTTGGTGGGGGAAGTACAAAAGCACCTGAACATTTCAATCCTATGGGCTACTTCAGCAGTTCTGTGAAACCTTCTGTAAGGACATTTGAGTTTCCTTGATTCAACTATCCTCCAGACCCACCTGTACTCGGCTGACATAATTTTTAAGGATGACTTTAATCAAAGGTGAGTATCTTACCTGGAAGACTGGAGTCAAGACTCTTAGCTCCACCTTTCTGGCAGCTGTAACTCACCTCACTCTCCATCAGCCTTCAGCACTCAGCAGGAGAGCAAGACTTTAGCCACACGTGATTTCAGCCACTGCTACCGACCACTTCCCCAGTTGACTCCTCCCTAGCTACAAAGAAGCAAACAGAAACACAACCTCTCTCTCCCTCGAGCTGAAGACCAAAAACAGTGTGTGGGGGGATTTCAGCCTGGTGGATCTAAGATTTGGAAGGTAAATTCTCCATTTCAGAGATAACTGAAGCTGCCAAGATCTTCCCAGACGTTTACCCAACTATGGAACTAGAGGAGCACTAAGAAACCTGAACCACAACTGCAGAAGTCCTTTGCCCTGCAACAGCTTTCATGCAGGTATTGCCCCAGTTGAGTCTGCACCACACCATTTCCAAAATGTCAGCTTGCTGCAGAAAGGGAACAGGGCTGTTTCAGTGAAATACTCCACATTCGCATGCCCTTATGTGCTCACAAAGCAGCTCCCAGCATCTGGGGGAAGCAAGTTAAAGAAAAAAAAAGAGATTCCCATAAAGCAAACAACGCCCACCCAGCCTGGAAGACTGCCTGCAGCTAAGCTCATGTTAAACAACCATTGCTAAGTTTCTCTTACTAAAGAAAAAGATGGTACTTTGCTTCCTGGGAAAAAAATTGGTTTAGGCGTTTTGAAAGGCTCATTAAGTTTGCAGGTGTTCTGGGGATGTCTTGGCTCCAGCACCACAGTGAGTATCCCACGCTGACTCTTCCCTTGTTGCTCAAGTGCTGGATTAAATCTTAAAATGGGGGGGGGGGG
>VZSZ01002952.1:85521-162373 GCA_013398815.1 Ibidorhyncha struthersii | reverse complement strand
TCCCAAGGCTCCCGATGAATGCTAATCAATTCTCTGGGCGGTGAATGGATTGGCGACACTGGGAGGGGAGATGCGAGCAGAGAAAGAAAGGAGCCCCCCGGCCGCCGTCTCTAAGGGGAGTGCACACCGGCACACAATCACAAGGCTCCCTTTCCCATGGGACCTCGTTATTATGCTTCGTGTTTTGATTTATTCCACATGCCCTCTGATCTTTCAAGGGGCGGGGGGCGATGGGTCTGCTCTCTGTTTGCTTTCTTTGCCGACTAAGTTCTGCTCACCCACAGCAAAAGATTGTGCAAGAGAAGCATAAAAGCAAAAGTGGGCATATATACATATACACACACGGAAAATTTAAGTTCTTTCTCTGACTAGCAAGCACGATGGAAAAAAAAAAAGCACAAAAAAATCCAAGCAAGCAGAAAAGAAGCAAGCTCAAGTGACCTAAAATGCACGTGCAATACTTTAAAGGATAAAATGTTTAAGAAAACACAGCTTGGGTTTATAAAAGGATGTCTGCCATTAGAGACCTGAAGCCATGCTTAGAAGTGAGTACAGAGTTGCTGTTAAGCACACGTTTGGTCACTCCCCTAAATCGAGACAGACTGCACCACGATCTAAGAAGCTGTACTAACCTGGCTCTGGGACCAACGGAACCAAGACATGTCTACATTCCTCTGTGCGAGGTGACTTAGGTGTCCCCAGCCTGCTCTAAGCAGCTCTGTGCCAGGAAGCCACAGACCAGGCAACACCACACAGGGGTATTATTCACCTTCCAAACCCCAAGATAACTGACATATTTAAGGCTGTACTGTACTGAGGCTAATTAACCTTGCCTATCACTCCGCTGGTCTCAATGGCCTCACAGCGTGCCACACTGAGCAGGGCAGACATGCCCGAAGGCACCCCTTGTTGTGTGTAGAGCAACCATGGAGTAATGGCCTTTGCAGGCTGGCAGGCTTCGCTGGTCCAGCCACTGCGGCTGATTCTGCAGGCTGCAAAGACGCCTAGCAGATTCAGCAAATGCTGGGGATGTTAAAACCTACACCCTGCATGTTCCATGTAACAGATTCAACCAGGAGAGTGGGAAGAGGGAAGCAGTCCAAAGATTTGTAGCTGCAATTCAGCCTCTTTTGGTTAAAGTTACTACACCCACAATTTTGCTGTGCATTTTTATTTTCCTAGATGCCTAGTGAAAAGCACAAAAACCTCAGACCCAACCTTTAGAGAAAGTTTACTTCTCTTGCAAGAAATCAGTGCACAAATCCTCTTCTCTCACCATGCTCACCATTGTTGTTACTTTGCTTTGGGCATTACCGCTCAGACATATGCTTCAGCCCAGCTGCCAAGAGGTCTTGGACTCATGCTCTTCTTATCACAGTATCAAAACTTGACGCCAAGCATTTCCCTAAAAAGCTTTCCTGGAGTCCAGGAAAAGTCTGCAGCTGAAGCTCCCACCTCAGCAGACCTTTTTTGTAAGCAGGAGGAAGTTAATCCATAGAGGTGATGAAGTACCCTCAGGAACCAATGTCAGGCAATGGGTTGGGTTCCTGAAGGTAATCTGATCAGCAGCTCCCCAGCAGGCACCTCAACCCAAGTGCAAGGGCTGGAGCACCTCTCCTATGAGGAAAGGCTGAGAGAGTTGGGGTTGTTGAGCCCAGAGAAGAGAAGGCTCCAGGGAGACCTTATAGCAGCCTTCTAGTACCTAAAGAGGGCCTACAGGAGAGCTGAGGAAGGACTTTTTACAAGGGCACGTAGTGATAGGAGGAGGGGGAATGGCTTCAAACTGGAAGAGGGTAGATTTACATTAGATATTAGGAAGAAATTTTTCACTTTGAGGGTGGAAAGGCACTGGAACAGGTTGCCCAGAGAGGCTGTGGAGGCCCCATCCCTGGAGGTGTTCAAGACCTGGTCTAGTGGGAGGTGTCCCTGCCTATGGCAGGGAGGTTGGAACTCAATGATCTTCAAGGTCCCTTCCAACCTAAACCGTTCTATGATTCTATGAGTTCTCCAATCTCCTTCTCCAACACTCACACAGCAGTCCACACACATATTGAAATCCCTGCCCAGCAAGACCATGTACTGCAAACATGCTCCCTCAAGGAAACAGTGGAAAGGTGAAACCATAGGTGATGGTGTTTGCCGTATTCTTTTAAACATTACTAAAAGTTGTTCAAATCACGCATTCAAGAAAGGAATGAGAACTTCTTTACATTTGGGATAATGATTATACAAAGAAAATGTGCTACAAAGAGTGGGATTTTTCCCCATTTAACATCAGTAAGATTGAAAATCCATAGCAAACACACCCTGCTGGCTGAAAGTACTCAAGTTTTAGTCATTGGCCAAAATAGCTGACTGTATCCAACATTAAAATTCCCTTCTTGGAATTTCTCATCGTTCAGTCCATACTTCTGCTCAGTGGTGTCATAATCTGTATCTCTGTGTCTTAATGATCTTTGCTTACTTTGGAAGGTCTAAAAGTTTAAAAGGTTGAAACCTCTCTTCTAACTACCACAAATTACAAAAGGCCTGTTCAAAACCTAATTCAAGTGGTATAATATTAATACACTTAGTATAAATACACAGAAAATACAAACATTGCCTGGAATTTCCTTTCTTTAAACAGAGAACACATGAGACAGAACCTCTGGTTACAGACTGTCCCTGGAGGAAATCCACTAACGAAGCCCTCCACTCTCTATCAGTGAGACCTACTCCTTCAAACAGTTGCACACTTTCCCACTGGCAACCAGATTTTGTTAGGCAGGCTCAGGACTTGAGAGCAGATGTTTTACAAACACAAAACTAACAGACTAGGAGATTATTTCCCCAACTTTCTCCTAGGATAATCCCCTCCCCAAACCAGCAATGGAGAAGTCAGTGCACAATACCACAATCAACTTCAGAAGTGCCTGAACTGAAGACTTCAGAAGCCAACAATCCCAACTATTCAAACGCATTAATTCTACCTACTAAATCATCCTCTAAAAGCTGCAAATGATGCATGAGTGTAAAGTTCTCCCCCTTCCCTTCCTATTACTTTCCAGATTGCCAGAATATGTGATGGGTTTTAAGCACTTATCTTAAGAAATTTCTTAATCCTCAAACCTCTATCCCATCACTGATAAACAGAGCAGACAAAACAAACTATATGCTACTTCCTCCAGGGCTAACACGGGTGCTGATCTTGCGCTTCAAGCATTAATCTCAGCCAGCAAGTTGCCTCATCCAATGCTCCCTCCCTTAATCAGATACATCCTTTTTATAAGATGTGATGAGACCAGGAGACATCAAGTCTATGCCTATGACAACACAGCAAAAGACAAAGCCACAATGGCAGAAATTACAAAAAATTCTTTGAAGGTTGGTATTCAGCAAAAACCTGCTGTACAGACCAGGCTGATTTAGATAACCAGCAACCAGGGAAGGTCGCTAGTTACATTTCAGGAGTTCAGGCCAGCATTTTATTTGCAGACCAAAATAAAAATGAAAATGAGGAGAGGGTCTGAGCAGTAAGGGTTTCTGCTGCTAAAGCACAGCTCTGAGCCTACAGCCAAACCTCAGAAGGAATAGCAGTGGAGCAAAGTATGTGAAGGCACTGCATGCCAAGCAACATCCACCACAAAACAGTTTTTAAAAAAGAGATTTTAATCTATTTTATATAGGTTTTAAAAAAACATTTAATCATTTTGCTCAGTCAACTATAATAGACCAATTGCACAAGTTAAAAAAGGTATTAAAAACCCAATTCTGTTCACGTGCCAATTCCTTTTGAACATTTTTCTTTAATGTCACTGAATCTAGTTTACATTCCTGAAGGCTGAGGAGCTCTATCATAAGCTACAGCAAATTCTTCACAAGCTTTCAGGAGATGAATACACACTTGCCATTTCTACAAAGGCTTCACAGAGCTGTAATAAAGAGTGTTCTCACATACTTCAAGAGCAATTTGAGATTAGCCTATGAGATGCAAGACTCAGAAGCTAAAATACAGAGACTGTCCCTCAAACGAGACTGACATGTGTTCCAAACAACTAATTTTAAAGAGAACTTGTAGAGTACTTTTTTTTTTTTTTAGGAAATATGCAAAAATATTCAAGAGAAAGAACAAATACACATGCAGCCACTTGGTGTGTCTCTCAATGTAATTGCTTATGCTCAGACCGGCTTTAGACCAGCTACCTAAGACTTGAATATAAACCCCCAATCTGAATGCTTATGCAGAAGCAGGCAAGTTTTCCATGTGGATAAAATCAAAGCATGACAACAAAGCTTTTAGTTGTGCGGCAGTCATATACCTGGCAAGTGTTTTCTGTGTTGTTTTTTTTTTTTTTAAATGGGGCCCATTCTTTCAGATATACTAAATTACTATGAAAAGGAAATCCAAAGTAATGAACAAATAATGGTGGAAAAACCTGCACTTCTACCACAGTATAAAACACAGACTAATAGAAAACATGACTCTGAGGCTGCACTTAGGGATCATAATCTTGGATTTCTGTAGAAAGGGCAAAACTAAAGTTGTGGAGAGTGGTTATCTTTGCAACCAAAGAAAATCACTGAGTTAACTAATGCAGGTATGTCCAGGAGGGTGAGCAGACCCTAACAATGTGAAGGCACCAGTCCTGTGACCCCCCCCCCCCCCCTTAATAAAGCCACATGAAGAGAGCAATAAATGCTGCCAAGCTAAAGGACTGGTGGCAAGCAGGCTGGCAAAGTAGACATTGTTCAGTTGTCAGGTTTCATACATTTCTCTGGCCGGCCTGCTAGCTTCCAGCTGGACCACTGCTTCAGTCTACTGCAGTCACAGCCACTGGCGAGAATCAAAGGCAATAAACAGCCTAAATCCANTCCCTTCAAGAGTGAATAGATGGTTCTGTACGGCTTTTCCAGTGGTTAAGTCTCATCGAGTCCTAGTCTCAAAGAAGACTCAAATAGCAGAGATGTGAAAGCTACTGAAGAAAAAAGCCTGAAGAGCTATAATCAAAGTCAAAATGAAAGCAGAAGTTGATGATGTTCTTCAGCAGCTGGGAGGTCTATTTCTGCTTATGAGACGCAGTCAACAGCATGGAAGTAATTAAAATAAACGCTACATATTATTTCTTTATCCCAACTAATGGCTTTAATAAGTTTTTTTTTTTTCTGGGTGTAAGAACTGTGGGTGTTATTTAAAGAACAGACCTGGGGAAAATAATTCAGAACCCTGATACACAAAGCACAAGAATCTCAACTATGCTGAAGACTTTTGAGGAAAAGTAATAAAAACAAAAACAAAATAGGTTACATTTGAAACTGAGCTGGAAGCAACATCACCTCCTGCACCCCTCTCCTGTGAGGCCACAAGGAGTAAGCACCATGCTCTTAGCAACCCAGACAGAAATATGCTGACGAACTGGAGCCCACTTATACTACAGCTGGAAGAGCATGGAAGTACAGGAAAAGCCAAATGAAAAACTAAGAGAAAGTAGGAAAAGCCTCTAAACATTCACATGGTATAAATAAACATCATGATGGGAAGAACTGATGTAATATAGCAAAAAAAGGATGCAGTTGAAAGGGAAAATACTGTCTAAATTTCAGGCAAACTTCCTGACATCAAACCAACCCCTAAAGGAAGCAATGAAATCTCCTCTCCTATGGGACTTTTAAAGACAGTAAAAAGAAATGTAGCGGATGTTCTGAAGAGGCAAGAGACCCTCTGCCAGAACATGCTGCTTGCTGTAACAGAAGTTCAAACTATTACGTGTTGGGCAGGTGTCACCTCATAGCCAACTCACATCCCTTGACTACTGTGAGAACAAGTGCAGTCACACATTCACAGGGTTTAGCAGAGACCACCTTGGGATGACAAAGACTACAAGAAAAACAAAAACAAAGATACCCCAGCATCTCCCCCTAGAAGTAGGTTTCATTCAGCAAGCAACACTCAGAGCACCAGCCCCAATGGTCATCTTCAGCTTCTACTCCAGCTCAACAATGTTATGGCAATACGTATAGTGTCCTGCAAGTGTAATGCACAGCAAGTTTCAAATGCTTTAAATTTAAAATTAGGCAGCAAAATAAGGCTCTGAGTTACCCAATCTTATACACATTTTCTGTTTAGCAGTGGCTACATCCTCTCATACATGACTAATATATGAAGTCCTTCAATGGTGCTTCAAACAGTCCTTCATCATTTTAAGGGCTAGGCTCTTGATTTTGGCACACATAACACCTTTTTTTGCTCCCTCTGTCACCTTCACAACAGAGGGGAGATTCTCGTCTCTCATGCTTGTCTCTCCATCCCTCTGCCTTCAGTCATGCATTCAGCAGCAGGAGGAAACTGACACGCTCAGGACCTTTGTCTTCATTCCCTTAATTCTGCACCATAAAGACAATTCAACCTACTTAGCTTTTGCTATGGACCCTCTCCTCCAATACTGTTGCCAAAGCTTGTTGCCACCTCAGAAGACTAAAAAGAGTTCTAAATACTTGGACATACTGAAATAGCATCCTAGATATTTATGTTGCTCTTACTAGCACTTCTACATAAGTGCTTCTACTTCTTGTACTTGTAGAAGAGCTATTTCTGCCCGAGTTTTAGAAGGCAGCAAAGGTATCAGTATAATATGCTCCTAGTAATACAGCTGCTTAATCTCAAAATGCATGAGAGTTGAGACAGGATCAGTATGGGGAGGCTACCTGTTGATTTTTTTCTTTATCTGTCTATAAATACATCTAAACTTTGCCGAGTTCAGCCTTGACACAAACTAATTCTCCTGCTCCACTAAGTCAGATTTAATCAGACAATCCTGTGTTAACTTTACATCCAGTTCTGATTTTCAAAATTGCACTCCCACTCTTCGCATAGACTTCAGCATCCCACCTACAATCTCTCATCTATTCAGTGCTCGTTTTGTTCTTCAGTCTTGGCCTCAGTCCAGTCTTTTCACAAAGCGTGGAAAAAAGCAGGGAAATATAAAGAAGCACAAAACCCTACAGCTCCCCAAAAAGAAACCAGGGGCACTCATTATAAAAAAGTACCCCACGCTGGAGGGGCATGGGGAGAGACAGGGATGAAGATTCCTCCTGAATTTTGTGAGGGATTCCACACATAAATATAGATGCGTGTGTGAATATGTATGCAAAAACATGCATGTGTGTATACACACATGTACATGAAGAAAACACATGCATACGATAATATACATATTTTTATTGAGCAGAAAACCTTATAGGCATCATTGGAACCATAATGAGGAATGCAAACTAACTGATAGAGTTTGGCAGTGAACACTCAACCAAGCACCACCGCAGTTCAACAACCTCCTTCAACTCAAGATTTCAGGGCCAAAAACCAAGTTACCCAGCGTCAGACTGGAGTTTGCGGCAGAGCTAAACCATGCAGCATGAGCACCGTTTCTTAGGCACTATTATCCGCTCACCTCAGTATCCCCGATTGAAAGGCTGGCCCCACCAACACCAGGCTTAGCCACACGTTGCTCCAAGACCCGCTCATGGATTACTGGGCAGCTGTGCGTCAACATTTTGAAAAGCCCACATAATTCGGCAGTCAAAATGTTGATGTGAAAGAAAGCATCAAAATAATGACTGGTACAAGGTACTGTAATCCACTGTTTAAAGTTTCAGCACCTTGTAAGTCACTGTTACTGTAGCCGATTCCCTGACACTGAAAATTCCCGTTCCAGTGTAATTAAACTATACTTTGGGAAAGATCCTGGACTGGTTCTGTCATGCAGTCCTGGACCGCCTGTTGAATTACAAATACAGTTTCTGTTCACATACAAGACACTAGTGATGAAAGACACTAACGAAAGGGTCCCCAATTAATCATTGTATTCTTTCCAAGAGCAGATATCCTCATTAGGAAAGCGGCAGGACATTAACAAGTTCCACTTTGAGGGTGTCCAATTAACTCATCGACTAAATATGTGCCAGGCAACTCTGACTGGCCTAGCTTTTCCAATCCCCTCTTTTCTAGCTTCATCAATTGGGATCCCAGTCATGTATAAAGTAGCGGTTCCTTCCACACTCTACAATGCCTTTGAGAAAGCCGCTGGTGGACAACAAACAACAGCCGCTGAAGTGTTTAACAGGTCTTTCACTTGTGCCTGTAAAAAGTTAAGTGTGCTCTTGGGCAGTTCAGCGCAGTTAAAAAAAAAAAACACCCTCTACCTTATAAACAGGGAACGACTTAACCTGCCAACAACGAGCACGGTTGGAGCTCTGTCTGGATCATGTCACGCCTCGATTTTTGCCGAACCTCGGCAGTGGGTGATCCTGCATACAAAGCAAGTGCAGAGACAAAAGCGCTATAGGGTGAGTTAAGGACAAAGTAGTAGCTTTCAGCCTGGATTCCTAGATAGGCTGTCACGTAAAATCCCTTGCCAGGGCAGGATTAGTCCCTAAAGTATACATTTCCAATGCTTTGTCTTACCTAATTTTTTAAGTGTCTCCAGCTTGGAGCCTCTCGGTGGTTTCGCGAGAAGAGCCATTCTGCAGCCCAGCAGGTTTTGAGGCTCGGCACAAAGGAGGGCTGGCACAATGGCTGGGCCCCTGCTGGTGTCAATGCAGGAGAGGCTTCTCCAAAAGCTGGCGTCAATGCAGGAGAGGCTTCTCCGAAAGAAGATGGAGTGGGATCCCAGCCTCCAAACTGGCCTCCTGTCCCGCTGCCTGAAAACCACCCAGACCCTCTTTTTAGCGATCCCACCTTGACACTGCCTAGTTACATCCCCACTTCTCTGTTTTTTTTCAAAACATGACATTCACTTGTTTTAAACAGCTGAAAGGCATCATTTCTGCACTTTGCCATGAGTCAGAGCAAAATTCATTTAGCATCTACTTTTCTTCATCTGTTCCTTGTGTCATTCCCATCCCATTTTATTTCTGCTCACCAGGTTTCAACACATTTGTAAACATCTCTCTTGCACTCGGAGCTTCCCAAGTGTAAACACTAAGCATTATCATTACATGTTTGCTGTGGAGAAATTCGTATTCGTTATTCAAAATGGCACCGGGCATTTTTGCTCTCAGTAATACTACAGACACATCTTGTGTCTCCATCACCATTACCGATTCCCAAAGTACCATCATTTGCTCCACTGCTCTCCTTTTGGAGAGGAAAAGAAAGGAGCTAAGGAACCAGGGAAAGGGAGAAGGAACAGATATACTGGGGGAAAAAAACAGATAATTAAAACATTGGAGAAAAGCACAAGGCAGAAACAACACCAAAGCCTCTGGCTAAGGTTCCTTCCTTTGTCCAGAAACTGTGTCTCTGCATCAAAAAACTGTAGTATGTCAAGTGTGCGCAGATCAGAGACTTGCTCACAGGTTGCAGAAAAAGATCGCAGTTTCTCATGCCCAGCCAAAGTCAACCAGCCCAAGTTGCCTGTTTACGAGTTTATTAGTACAGGGAAGAAACTGAAGATGAACCACTACTTTAAAAGTATTTCTAAGCACTTAATTCCAGCTACAGACCTCAGAAATATTTAAACTCACTGTGCTTTCAAGTGTAGCGCATACTTTTATTGCGGACAGAACATCACCAGATTGCAAATGCAATCAAAAGCCCATTTTCTTAGTTTAATTTGCCATTAGTACACTGCAGGTTTATAGAGCCAAACAAACAACTATAACTAAATTCTCCTTGCCATTTCAAACTGTTTCCAAGCAAATATCATAGCAACATTATCAGAACCTTGAGTTCGTTTAATACCAAATTCTCTACAATAAACCAACACTAGCACCTGTTAAAACAAAAACAGATAATGTAGTCCTCCTGGGTAAACTGAGCATCTCCCCTACTAAAGACCAACAGGGTCAGACTCCTGAGACAAAACCCACCATTTAAAGAGCTCTTCATGAGTTTAAGAACAAGAAAAAACCCAAACCCTAGGTTTATATATATATACCACACAGTATTTAAAGAGTAGTGCTTACAGATTTTTAATACATACCAAACACTGACAAATGTACTTATTTCAACCTATAATATAATCATATAAGTGAGTGGTAACAGACTAAGTAGCATTTCACAGATTCCCTTCTGTTTCATAACTGTGAAGAAAAAACCCACCCCAACTGCAGCAGCACCATTTCCCAAGCTGAAGGCGCCTCTTTACCGCGGGAGCTCAGCACTGCCCAGCCAGCGAGCACCGCTGCCCCACAAGCACCAGCAGCTTGGAAAGGAAGCGACGGAAGCCTTGTCACGAAAAATCCATTATTTCAGCTTAAACTGCACTTAAAGTGAACAGAAAGGAGCTGCTCGCATTACCCAGAAAGAAATACTGGGTTGTAGTGCTGCAGGATGGGTGACGGTGGCTGGCGCTTTCAAACCTTGACGGCGGCTCCTATGCTCCTGTCACAGAATCATAGAACAGTTTGGGTTGGAAGGGAGTTTTAAAGCTTGCCCAAGCTGGTCATCTAGCCCACCCCCCTGCAATAAGCAGGGACATATTCAACTAGATCAGGTTGCTCAAAGCCCCATCCAACCTGACCTGGAATGTTTCCAGGGATGGGGCATCTAACACCTCTACGGGCAACTTGTTCCACTGTTTCACCACCCTCATTGTAAAAAAAATTATTCCTTATATCTACTCTGAATCTACCATCTTTTAGTTTAAAACTATTACCCCTTGTCCTACCGCAACAGCTCCTGTCAAAAAGTTTGTCCCCATCTTTCTTATAAGCCCCCTTTAAGTACTGGAAGGCCACAATAAGGTCTCCCCAGAGCCTTCTCTTCTCCGGGCTGAACAACCCCAGCTCTCTCAGCCTGTCCTCAGAGAGGTGTTCCATCCCTCTGATCATTTTTGCCCCTTTCCCAGCCGGCAGCGGGGCGGCCGATGTGGGGAGCACCCCCGAGGACCCCTGCCCTGGTTGCAGTGGTGGGGGGTCCCAGCGGGGCCGGGGGCAGCCGGCGCCCATGGGAACCAGCTCGGCCCCGGGGCCACGGGGCTTCACGGGTGACCGGGCTCGACAGCCCTATTCAGCCCCGCTCCCTGCGCACAATAACCAGCAGCCGCACTCCCATAATATGGGCCTCCCCCTTCTCCCCGCTTTTATCATCCTTCATATCTCAACGATGACAGGACTGAAAGGGCTTCTGATGGGAAATGTGCTTCAAATTAGCATATTTCCCCCTGCGTACAATGGAGGCATTAAGCTGCTGCATTTTGAAAGTCCAAACAAAAGCAGCCCAGGCTGTTTTTAGCAGTGCTGTTTGAAGTTTTATTCCCCCTCTCTCTCCCAAGTTGCAAGCATATTTAACAAATTTTCACTCTTTCTGAAAAGAAGGAAGCACGACCTGTAAAATCTTTTTTACTAAATTACACTATTTGCTACGTTTCAGACTTTAGAAGGGGGGGGGGAGGAGCAGCCCCTCTTTGGATGTGGCAAAGAGCAACATGGTGCCTGTGCAGTGTTTCCACTGAACCGCAGGCTCGGGGTCCACCCCCGGGTGAGCCTGTCTGGCTGCCCCCACCACTTGCACAGACCCTGTCATCCAGGATTTTGGAACTCAAAAATGTTCACAGGAATCTGATATAAAAGGTCCTGTACCCACAGCTCAGCTTTCCCCCTGTACCAGGGGCACACTGCTGAAAATACCAGTTTTCAAGGGGAAACTAAACTGCTGTGCTGCCAGGAGAAACAAACCAGCCCCTCCTCCCCACCCCAGGATTATCCTTTGGTTTAACTTGAGAGTTACAAACGGGAGAGCTGAACCTCAGCAGCACAACCTTTATGAAAATGGCTTCAAATTAGAAAGTGAATAGCTATTTGCCAGTGAAAGGAGGGCAGGAGGAAGGAGATGGAAATGACACAAGTTCAACACAGGGAGGAGGGGAGGAAAAAGCACTCCCATATCAAAACATCTTTGGGCAACAACTGCTAGAAGAACAAATCTACTAGCACAGCGGGACCATTAGGAAGCCAGTTTGCGGCTTTCCTGGTAAAGAGGCATGTCTGCCTTCCTCCTATGTTAAACAGCATTTTCTCTGAGAGGAAGACATAAGATTACACGGTCAGAATGTTTCTCAGAGGAAGGGGTTTGTGTTTTGTGTTTGGTTTTTTTTCCTTCTTCTTCTCCCCCCTCCCAAGATTTCCAAGGTATTTATGTAATCTTCTATATGCGGCACAGCTAAGAACAAAAATCACGCTCCTTAACAACATGAGATTACAGCAGAAAAGCAGAATGCCAATGAGATCCCAGGCAGGCAGCTTGCAAGTGAGGTGGATATAAAAACTGTTTCTGAAAAAAAGCTTGGGATGCAGCCTGCAGAAGGAGCCACGTAGGAGAAATGTCTGCTTTGTTCAGACTCTTCTGTTCTGTTTCAGGAAATTTTCCTGAGGATCAGGATCCATCTCTGCTCCTGGATTCCTTTGGCAGCAATGCTCAAGATACTCAACGGTCTCTGCTGTGCATGAGCACTTTGCTCTCAACCATCCACTTTCACCCTGCCACGTGCCAAGCAGCCCACACAGCACGGTGCTCCCTCCCGTAGAGTGCCAACCCAGTGGCTTTTGCAGATCTGCATTACCTGGCAAGAGAAGCGTTTCACTGACTGGTTTCCACCAGAACCAGAGAGTTCCTGGCACAGATGCAGTACGGTGTCCATATGGCAGCCGCGCCGCAGTGACTGAGGTCTAACCGTAGACGTATTATTCCCTCTGGCAGATCTTCTCACACCCTTCTCACCAAAACGTCCTCCGCAGAGTCAAGCGCCTACAGCCCAAGGGTCCATCCGCTAATGACCCGCACTCTCCTTTGATGCACCAGCTCAGTCAGTAACGAGCCAACTTTCCCCACCAGGAAAGCTTTTTCATAGTCTCCAATAGCCACATGTTCACTTTAACGATGTGTTTGCTGTACTTGGGGCCACACATGACTGGATGGTCACTTTCTGACCAAAGGGGGCTAAAGATACCTGGCTGGAAAGTACTGTGCACTATTTGGCAGTATTTCTCTACCACCACCTGTAAATTGCCTTTAAAGGCTGGACACACATTTTCCCATGCTCTGAGGCACTTCACAACTTGGCAACAAAACAGCAGACAAGACTGCTGCATGTTACCACAGAAAGGTGTCACACCAAAGAAAGAAGGAAGGACTTATGATGCTTTTCAGAGGCCTTCATTCAGTCATTAACAGATGGATGCGAGTAATAAAGCAGTCTAGGCAGGAGACAGAGGAAGTAAAGACGAAACTGGAGATCAGTTTTCTCACTCATACTAGGATGAGCAGAACTTCACTCTGAAAGCACTCCTTCTGAGATGAATCCTTTGGAAGTGTTGTTCAGTGAACTGCCACGACAGCTTGGCACAGAAAATGAAACACAACAGATTTTGGCTCCATTTACAAACCGATGTACTTGCGCATCTGCAGTTCTTACAGGTCACAAAAAGGTGGTAAGAGAAATGTCCACTAAAATGGTCCAGTAAACTCAGCAATGATATTTTAGGCTTCTTGCGGATGGGATCTATCAACAGAAACATTGGATAGAATAGTCTTATAACTTTGAATTTAGATCAAGAAAATAGAAGGCTGGGGAAAAAAAGCCCTCCACTGATTAGAAGATATTAAGTCTCACCTGGGGAATTTCTCTTCAGGATGGTTGGGGTGTGGAGAAGAAAGAAAGTGAAAGAGGTCAGACCAGGGTAAAGAGGTACTTTTCACATTGCTGATGCCCCAAAGGGACCTGACCACAGTACTTTATCAATCAAGCAAATATTCTCAAACTCCAGTTATTCTTCAGATTCACTGGATTCAGACCAACGATGAATACACCACACATGCCACCATCCGCTGTGGCATTCAGGCACAGGGCAGCACCCTGCCAACAACGGCACCACTCTTCCTTTCAAAAAGCCCCTGAAAGAGCGCTCTGTATTCCCATGTGATGAGAAGGCTTTTTACAACCCAGATCACTACAGGGTATTGAACCCTGACAGTATTCCTACCGAAGGTTCACTTGCTTTTTCTTAGACCTCAACAGGTACGTATGATATCTAAGCTAAAACAAAACCATCCTCATTACATTCATTTTGGCATCATGAGTCACTATCTGGCTGAAATAAACTATCTTCTCACCTCCACATTGAGTAAGTGCTATTAACTTTTCCAGTATCCCACCTACTGCTATTTTCTTCTGTGCAAGTGAGCAACATAGAAGCATCTTGGAATATGCTTCATGCTTCAGCTTTCTGTGAAAAAAAGAAAGCCATAGAAAACGTTCAGGACATGCTATTCATGCTCCTGCAGGCAGAAATAGTTTCTGGCCTTCTATATTAATCTCATGAAAACACAAACCCCAAAACTACCGGCACTCAAACCGAGATTGATTTGCTACGAAGTGGGACAAGTCCCTTACGTCTCCTTTCCTGTCCTTCTAACTGAGTCTAACAAAATTACTTCCTGACTCTTTACTATTTTTACTATTTTCTAAACGCTCCCCTGACTTGGGGAACCTGGCTGAAGGTATGAAGTTAAGGCAGAGGTGATTTTCGGTCTTCTCAGGATATGGTAGAAAGTTGCTAGTCTAAAATTCCTGCTCTAAATGTGAGAGCCCCAGCGCTTGCTCACACACACAGACAGGCGTTAAAGAACGCACACTGTACTCTTAAGGCTGCCCTGGCACAGCGGAACAGGGTCCCATAAAATAGAAGATTCCCTTCAAGTCAAGGCTGGAGAGATGGGAACACCAAATATTGGAGCTGGGCTGCCAGCCACATTGTGACCAAGATCAGGAGAGCAATGCAAGTTGGCATGGAGCAGGGCGAGGCACAGAAAGAAGTGCTTCCCCACATTTCATCCTATGCATCCTACCCCATCCCAGTTGGAGTGCGGTGCTCCTAGGTGGCGTGATAGACATGCTGGTCCATCCTGATAACAATTGTTTGAGACTTTTCCTTAGGACACAAAATACCTAAAAACAATACACACAGGGTCCCACTTCCCACCCCTATGAGTTGAAGCACCGTTATGAATATGCTGTGCAAATAAGCCCTGTGCAATCCCACAGAAAAAAGAAATTGCACACCTCAAGCCGATCAGATAGTCAGAACTGCAGCAGAGAGCGAAAACATAAAAGCAGCTATTTCCATCTTAAAATATTTGTAATTTCTACTGCATAACTCATCATTTTCTTTTTGAAAGGCCTCTGTTTCTCAGTGCTGGTGTAAAACCTAAACTTAGAGACATGGGAAAAGAACAGTAAGCATTACAGAAGGGGCTTCTGCCTCCATCTCTCCCTCGGACCACATTTCAGCCTGAATTTAACCTTTCTTCACTACACAAAATAGCTGATGTGCATGTAAGTGAATGAGATTAGAGGGGAAAGTATGTTTTTGCCTGGAAACATGCCATTACAACAGTGTTGGAAAACGAAGTATATAAACTGACTGTCCTTTTGTGTTTGCTGAGATACTTCACAAATGTAGGACAGGTGTATTATCCTTTTAAATGCATAAACTAGGCCAGAAAAATTGCTTTTGCAGTGACTAAAATCACTTTATTGATCTCTCACAGTATGTGCCTAGATTTCCAGATGGACTCTAAACTACAGGGGCCAATTAGATACAACAGATATCTTTAAACATATCAAATTATCTGAACAGAAAACATTAACAAACAAAATAAGCTACCATTCATGTGTGCTACACCTTTCACAAGCAGGAAAGCTACTTTCAAACCATCCCCAAAGAACATTTCAGTAATACTTCTCTGAATTTTTAGCTGAGCTATTTCTTTCTCTCACATATTATTTTTTGAAGCTTTATAAAGTTTCCTAAACTCGTTGTGCTAATTAGATTCTAATCCAATTCACCAGATGTGGGCAGTCATCAGTAGTACTCTTCACATTAAGGACTTGCAATTCAAAAAATACCAAAGTGGCTCAAGTTTCCCCTTGGCAAGGGAGTGCTCTTCAGCACTTTGCTCTAACAACAGCATCAACCAGGGACTGAAATGAGCAGCACAGGTTACATTTTTACCTTATATCAAGTTTCTCTTCTCAACAGCTTTTATACCATTTACGTATGTCTGTGCCTAAATGCAACATCAAAAGCAAGAACCATTTTCAGCTGCAAAAGCAATATTTTACATCTTACCAGTTTATTCAACAATGTTCCTTTTTAGAGAGGATTTTACAGACCCAGAGACAAATGGAAATGCCATTTTAAAAGTGAGATGATTAAGACTCATCACTGCACTTAGGAAATATCCATGCAGCAGGGACAATAACTGGCAACTATGACATTACATTTAAACATTGGTACCCAATGCTTACTGATTAATGTCTTTCTGGAATTCTGTTCCTTTTAAGAAGTTTCGTTCTTTCACCTTAAAAATAGCTATGATTTGCTAATACATGCTATGCCTTAAACCCCCTCTGACAAGCTCTACCAACACAGTCCTATTTTTCCCACTTGCATTTTCACATCATTTGAATGCATGCATTGTCAGCCTCCTCTGCTTCCACCTCTCCTTTCCTACACTATGTGCAGTACCCGTTTCTTTCAGATTAGAAAAAGCACTAGTGGATTCTGAAGCCACTAAAAAGAAGTTGCTGGCATATGTGATCTGTGGGAAATCAGATCCAGTAAGTGAAATGAATCTCAACTTTAAAAGTAACTGATAAATAGGAGATATGTTTCAAATATTATTACTATAGGATGGGTTGGATTTTCCTTTTAAAGTTATACAGAAGAACTGTGGCCACTGCCCTTGCAGAAAACTGCAAGAAACCTGTTGTTTTTTTGGTGGCGGGTTTTTTTAGGAACGAGGCAGATGGCCCTGGCTTCAAATATAGAAGACCTTCCTACACAAAACAGAGGTGCTGGCACATGATACGTGGGTAGACGGATTTTTCTGGGTGCTTTCCCAGGAATGTGTGCGCCCAAGAGGTGAAGTAGCAGTATAAGAGAGAAAAGATAAAAAAAAAAAAAAAAAAGAAAAAGCTGAGAAGGAAGATGGAAGAAGGAAGCGTCAAAGCAGCAGGCTCAGAAGGTATGGTGACACCACATTTGTGACAGAAGAAAAAGCAAAAAGCATATCTTTCTAAGCAGATGGGGAGTGCAAATGCACCTTAACATGGGGATTCAGATTACCACATTGATCACTACTTCTGAATGATTAAAGGGGACTTGACTTGGTGAGCAAAGAAACCACTTCAGCTCAGACACGGGAGGTGGCGGAGCTCTGCCAGACTCCATCCACCTCCCATGCGAGTCAGCACTTTGAGTCCTGCAAGAGGCGGAGTCGTGTCAAACCCACGGTGGGTTTTACCCCATGACTGGACCACTTCAGGAACACTAACTGGAGCCTCTCCCATCCAAGCAGCAACTACCAGCAGTTGTCTTCCTGTTCATGGTCTTCCTCCCCTGTTGCCTGTCACGGCCGCGGGCTCGCTTCCTTTGTCTCCCTCCAGAATAACTCCTCCTGCTTTCAGCCTGTGCTTAATCCTCCAGGAAACCTCACTCTCCCAAGAAGAAGAGTGCTTCTGTACATAATCTCCAGACAGCAGCTGTGACCCCAGCACCCAGAAAGGGGATCATTGTGCAGAACCGTGGTATCAGGGATGAACTTCCCCTCTCCCCCCCGCCATTTATTTAAGGGCTGCTGGATGCGCGCTCTTAGTTTATGCACACACACTGCCAGCAGTGATATTCGCTGGCAGCTGTGCAATGCTTGTCCCTTTGCCCTCATTGCAGGCTACCCTCAGAATCTGCACAAGCACCTACTTCATTATTTTTTATTTTGCATTTTAAGGGACTGAACTTCCCACCTGCCAACAGAAGGAGCGCTTGTTTTTTGCATTTGGTCCTCGAGGCTACGGCAGTATTACTGAAAAGTCATTTTGTCCATTTTTAATATCCAAAAATACAGAACAGCTGTACTTTCTCGTAGTCCTTTTGTATAAGAGTGGCTCAGACACAATACTAAATTCAAAGCTGCTAAGGCTTTGATCTAAACTGCCTGAAAAAATGCCTCTTTTTTTTTCTTTTTCTCTTTTTTTTTCACACTTTATACTAGTTCTACACACTATCCTACCAGCACCAGTTGGTAAAGCAACAGGTGTTATTTTAAGGCAGAAGAATTTGAACAACGTAATCCTTCACGGCAGGCTTATCAGCCTTTTAGCACACTCAGCTTTTATTACTCTGACAGGAGATAAACTTACGTAACAGCACAGAACGTACTAATTTACGGGACAACAACATGGATGTTGAGTTCGGAACACTGCACTTTTGTTTCAGACTGTGGATATTTCCCATACTCCTAAGGAAGGCATATGCTGCATAAACACTTTTAAAAGCATCCAAGTGGAATTCAATATATTGAAAGAAGCTAAAGTACTCTGGAGCGATTAACAAACGCGCTTCAGCAGAATGGCACAAAAGGATAATTAAAGACTAAACCCACAGAGATACCGAGGTAACTAAAATCTCTTCCATTTCTTCTGCAATTGATCAGAAAAGCCTGCTTGCCCATTGATGGTGTACAGGTGGATATAGAAGTGGTTCCAGACCACTGCAAGTAACTACAAACCTTCCCATCTTCTAATGCAAATCCTCAATTTTGCAGGATTTAAGTGCTTGGAGACAGTGAGGACATATGTGGCCATGAAGCTGAACCATACCCCATTCTCTGGCTCCTTCCTTGGCTAATGTTTCTCCCTCATGTGCAGAAGAGTGCTGGAAGCCATCCACCCAGGAGCTGGTGTCTGGCAGAGTAAGAGTCAGAGCAAAAATGGTATTAGAAAGACAGAGCTGTCTGAAACAGCAAAAGTGCCAGGGGAAAAAAATCGCCAGGACTTCTTAGTTTTCCAAAATTAGCCCATTTGACCTATCCTTCATCCCAGAGGACAAATACAAAACACCTTAAAGGACAAAGAAATGCCTTTTTTCCTCAAGCTCAAGAAATTTTTTCCAGACTCTGCCTGTGCAGTCCAAGGCATCATCTCCCCACTGAAACAACGCAACTCTGGTGAAAGGTAAATGGTCACCATTCCATCTTACCAAAATGGATCACAGTAAAACTATTTTCTTTGCTCTGGTCCTTCCCAAAGTCTCCTACTCCCTCCTTGAACTATTGTTGGTATCAAAGCCCTCAAGCAGAAAAGAAAAGCAACCAAAAAGTACACACAGCACTTTCTCAAATGCTAAGACAGATTTCCAGAAGGGATTTTATGCTGAGCTACTATTTGCCCACCTTTAAGACGCGCTTTCCCTTCCCTCCTTGGAGAGAATTATACTTAAAAGAGATACATGCATGTACACATTCCTGCTAGCTTTGGCACACACCTTCAGGATTTGTGGACCTGGTGATGAAAGACATTTTGCTGCCATGAGCTGGAGAAAAGCTCCCAGCTGTAACTGCAGATAGGTGAGCCCTTCCCACTCATGCCTGTTTCCCTTCTCTCTTTAAAGAGAAGCACTTGCTTATCCTCTATCTGCCACACTGGTGCTGCATGCACAGGCTGCTCTGAGTACCCAAGCATTTCTACAATGATCCAGCCCTTCTACAGATGAGGTGCCTCCAACCAGCCAAGAGGCTGAGGACTCCAACCCACAGTGACAAAAAACTGCAGGCAGCAACGGGCCATGAATATTCATATATTGCTGTATCTGTTCATGTATCATCAGCGAGCTCCAGTGCTACTTCAGGTGGTTGGCACCAGGGCTGCCTTCCTCATCAAGTGCTTCGCAGCGAGTAAGCAGCTCTGAGGCAGATCCATAATCCCTGCAGATGCTGTTTGCCCATCTTCACCGTGTCTATACAAGTGAACATATGGCCTTCTAGCACAAGGCCAGCTTATACAGTCATTAATTAGATATAATTTCAGCCTGTTCAATGCATCCAATACCAAAATCTGTCCTCTGGCAGCAATGCTCTTGTGCTGTAGAAACTTTCTCTCTTTGTGAATTGTCTCATCTGATGAGGAAGAGTTAATTCCCTTGCCTGTGACTGGAAAAATTTCTGTTTATTGCAAAGGCAGGTGTAGCAGCGTAAACACACCCCAACATCCCAGTGGGTTTCTTCTCGCTTCCTCTGGTGAGCAAGTTGCCTCACTACAAGCGGAACATGGGCACTCCCCTCTCTCCCTCCAGCATGCAATACCTAAGCTATTCTCCGAAAGCACCATCACAGCCCAGCAAGGCATTACGATGGCAGCAATTCTGTTATGCTGCCAGGCTCAGACAGCTAGTCACCAAACTCAAGGCAAGCTCACGGAAGTAACCATCTCACATACAGACATACCTCATGCCTCTATATACCAAAGCGGACTTGCTGAATTGTTGGAGTTGGCCTATTTTTAAATGAATTATCAGAAAGAGAATTAAGGCTGACTCCTCGGAAAAGTCAGTATGCAAAATACATTTTTGGTAAAAGAAGATAAAATTTTCTGCAGACTTTGTCTCACTGCTTCATTTTCTCACACAGCAGCACTAAAGAGCATAAGGCATGTAAGCAGCCCCAAACTGTGCTGCTACTCAGAAGTAACCAGAGCACACAAGAACCGCACTTGGGTTTCCTCATCAATCCACATGTGAAGGAGGATTTTAAGTCGCACTCTCTCCCTTCATTCCTCATAGCGTCATGCAGAAGTTTGCAATATGGCACCATTTGCAGAAAAGCATAGCAAATTCATGGAGCTTGTGAAAATTTCCTAAGAACAGATGAGATGCGAACTGCCAGTTTATGAGGAGAAAGACCTGACCTACAGGCACAGCCTGGAGTTAGCAAAGGAGAACTTCCACATGAAATGTGAGAAGTTTTCAGAAAAGCAAAGCAGCAATTTCACAGAAAGGAATGAGGATTTAACAGCAACAACAAAAAAAGAAATTTGAGTGATAGCATCCAATTCAATTACTCTTCTTTGACGGTACCGAACTATTCCTGAACTCCTATAAAAGAACTTTTTAACTTCTCTTAGTAGCTCTTGATTAGACACCAGTTACAGAACAAAAAAATCCCCAACAATAGTGGCCCTTCAAAATACAGTGATGGGTAGAGACGCTTTTCTGTGGAAACAGACGGGCAATCAGATCTTTCCTTTAGAAGCTAGCTGGTTCAACGGTTTCCCCCTGAACCCTGTAATGTTTGCACATGCTTATTTTTAGCTGAGCAAATAAACTTACTTGAAATGCACTGAACCCCTCTTTCATGCGAACCCTGTCAGCTTTACTGAATTGTTTTGCTAGAGATACAAGTCTCTCACAGAGCTGATTAGTCACAAATTACATATATCTACCAACTATTACGAGAGGAAATGAATTCTAACTTCTTTGTTATGTTTCATTACAATGGATTATTTTTTAAGACTGACTTCCAGCAGATTCTCAGTGTTAGTAGAAAAGTTATATTTTAAACACCTATGGTATATGAATAATGCTGTGCTTATGTAGCATATTCATCCTTTCTCCAATCCCGATTTCCACTTGATTAGTATTTACTTAGTAGTCACTATTTTAATATAATTCTTCATGTCAACTTCTGAAGCTGGGAATTGCTGCTGGCTGATCACTGTTGCCAAGCATAGGTGTTTTCCTCATGCCTCTGTTCAAGCAGGAACAAGGTAGCACTCTACATACATACTCTACAAGGTCTACATACAATCTAGGATTCCTTATTATTATTTATTTTTATGTCCATAGACTGTATCAAGATATCTACAAACTGAGGAGTTCAAGGTTTGTTTGATATCTTTGCCATCTCTATCGCTTTGTCAAAAGAAAGTTGTAAAGAGTGATGACAACAAACTGGTCATGAAGAATCACTGAACATGGTTAATATTCATGTTGATATTCACATGGAAGGCTCTAGAGAAAGATTTGGCACCTGGAGATCTCAGTCTGCCCTAATAAGTTGGAAACAAATCATTGAACTGGCCCAACACCTGCTGATAAAGTGCTATAGTAGGTCAGGATATCACAAGACAGGTAGGAGGACAAGACTGACTACAACATCAGAAGATAACTTTCTTATTGGTATTTAATTGGAGGTAATACGTCCCACACAGAGACTTGCCAAGCTAGGCAGAGTCTGGTACTCTCAAAACCTACAGGTCTTATGCTTAAATAGTACTGTAGAGCAGTGAAGAAAATGAAGAGAAAAGGTTGGGAGTACGGGAGATTTCAGTTTCCCTCTCAACATTTGCGTGGTCTACGTTTTGCATCTCAAACCACGTGCACCTGCCATGAGAGAAGCAGAGCCCCTAGGAGGTCGGGTTCGAGAGAAAGGGACACCTAAGTCACCACGGGATCAGCACCCATTTGGATGTAAAGGACAATGACATTCAGCTCTGACATCTGTGAAAGGGCACGAGCCCCAAACTGGCACAGTCTAAGCAAAGAGAAGAAAGGCTCGCTGGACAACAAGAATACAAAAGCAGGCTCCTTTCCCATCTCTAACCTTGGTGAGTTCAGCAGAAGTTACTCTCAAGCAGTGACGCATACAGCTTCAAACAAGTCAGAACTGTCAACAGAATATATTACATGATTTAGTAAGCTGCTTCTAAAAGTCTCCTGAAGAGTGGAACTTAACTGCACATAAAACCCTCCAAGATCTAGTCTCGCCCTTTCTTCTCCACAGGGCACTGGATCTGGATTTTTGTTCTCTATTTTCATTTGTTTCCTCTGATGCCCAAACAAATGCTCTGCTAGAACAGATTATAATGTGCATCATCCATTCCTGCAGTGAAAAGACTACGAAGCAAGCCCACATTTCCTTACACTGCCAAAACCACTTAGACATTTTGGCAACGTAGGACACATTCTTTATGTTAACTGGCAGCTACTGTCTGACAGCTGTTCAGCAGCCTATCTGAAAAAAACCTGATGGCCTCACTCCAGTTCCTGACAGACTTATTCCAGATCACAAAGCTTCCAGATTATTATAGCCCACAAGACTTCACCCAGTGAGTCCTGCGTCATCTCACTGTCTTCTACCTTTGCTACAAAGCTATGCCATTTCTTCTGGAGAAAGACAGCTAATCTGATGTCTTTAAAAACTTGGCCAGATGACGAACCTAGCAAATTTAAGCCTTAGTTCTTTCACAAATCAATCACCAGCATAATACAGTATTACTTATTAATAGCATGCATTTTATGTTTCAGCTTCCAGACATGGAATCTTCTTATGCCACTGCCTTATGAATCAAATCTCTGTCCGCTGGTAGAAGTATTCTCCCACATAGAGACTGATCTAGCAACTTCTTAACCTTCTCTTGGATCAAAGCAAAAGCTCACTCCCTCACAGCTTTTCTAGACTTGCCGTTCTTCTTGCAACTCTTGTGAACCAAACTCTTTCATGCAGTACTGAATCTTCATCACTCCCGTAACCAGGGATCAGCTGTGCTCCTTTATTGAGTGTGCTACGCTGACAGCTCATGTTTCGTTATCCATCACAAACCGTATGTGCCTCTCAAACTGCAGTTCTTCCCCCTGTTGGATTGTGACCTACATTTGGGTTTCTAGATACAATCTCTTTTTCAGCTGTTTCAATCTTCATCAATATTCTATCTTCATCACCTATGGCTGGTTGAATTAATTAAAAAAGAGATTATCCTTCTCCCCCATCTACCCCCTGCCCCCCAGACCACCTACTTGAAGCCCACTGGCTTTTCATTAAGCCATTTAATTCACGTACAATTTACTCACATTAGCATTTATTTACAGTTTAAATGTTGCTACCAAGATTTTCTTATGCACCTTTTTTTTCAATTATTGGTTAGTAAGAATGTAACAGTCACCCCTATTTAGACCTGTTGGACTATGCAGCCCAGGTACTCCAGGGACAGGTAACATTAAGTGATTAACTCTTCCACTTCTAGGGGTGATGGGAGCGAGGAAAAAATCCAGGTCTTGCTTTTTTGAGTCACAACTACAAAGATTTTAATCTCAGCTTCGCAGTGTGACAGTTTTAAATGGCTTCTGCAACTTTGCACAGTATAGAAGATACATCTCAACACTACTTGGCTGAGTTCTTCCCAGAAAAAAACATGATTCGGAAGTATCTCAAAACAAGAGACTTTGTCTTCCAGTGAACATCGCCTAGTACTTGTCCTCAAGTCACCTGCCACTTTAAAAAATAAGCCTAAGGACACCAATGTACAGGAAACCAAATTCTCTTACCTATCTCCTTCCAGCCTGGACCACACACTAATTGATTTAGAATTTCTTTGACATAGGTGTCCCAGAATCTGTATGGACCCGCAACAGGACAGCACTGACACATCCGTGTTAAAAACTAAGATATCTGAATTAATGAATTACTTCAGAATAGCAAGAAATAAAACATCTAGAATAGAGAGCACAACATTGTCTGGAAGCCATATTTATTTTCTGCTGAAACACTTAAAGTTAGTTAATGCCAAGGAATTTTCCCTTTCTGACCTGTTGGGTTGGGATGCATCTACAATATCATGTTTTTTTGCTCATCTTGAATCTTTCTGGCAAAGGGCAATCAATATCCTCTCCAACAACCATAAAGTAAATCCTCTGTAAGCCTTTTGATTAGAACTGGATATCCCCACTACTTTATGTGTTTAGTTTAAGCGATGTGAAAATTTAACATTTAAACATGTTTTGAAACAAGTGCTTACTTGGAAAAAGTCCTGGAGTTTGGCTGGGAGGAGACAGGTGTTTGAAATCACTACTGTTTGTTTTTCTCAGCATTCAGGGAGTAGTGCTATGAGACTGGATTCTTCTAAACTGGTCCTGGCAAAGGGTCTATACTAGGGAAAGTAAAGCTATACAGTACTTTAAACTTACTATTTTCGTTCACCAACACTTTTATACACATAATGAAAATCAATCCTGGGCATACCTCTTCACAGCTACTTACAACATGACAATCCTCAGGCAGTTGCCAAGGATTAACGTACATGTGCTCCCTTCCATTTCATGGCTGCAGGATAACATCCTGAACGTGCAGCACCTTGCTGCACTGGACTCCTGACCTCTAGTTGCTCACCAACTAGTTGCTGCTGTAGACTTCTGACCTCTACAAAGACCATCCCCTCTCCACTCCTTTGTGGTTGTCAGCAATCATACAGAAAATACAATCAATACAATAAAATGACAAACTCGTGCAATACCACAGATATTGCACACACAATGAAGGTTAATTTCACAAAATCACAGAATAATTTAGGTTGGGAGGGATTCCTAGTGGTTTCTAGTCCAATGCCCTGAACAAAGCAGGGCCAGTTACAGCAGGTTGCTCATGGCTTTGTCCAGTTCCATATTGAGTATGTCCAAGGATGGCATGTCCACAGCCTCCCTGGGCAACCTCTTCCAGTGCTTAACCACCCTCACAGGGGAAAAAAGGTTTCCTTGGATCTCATTGGAAATTCCTGTGTTCCAACCTGAGGACTTGATTTCTCATCCTAACACCACACACCTTCAAAGTCAGCCTGGTTTCTTCCCCACACCCTTCCATTACAGCATGAAAGACTATCCACCATGAAAAAAAAAAAAAGAGAATATACTTGCTTTCTTTCCCCCATTTAAAACATTTTAGCCAAAAATCATACAGTTTTAAAAACATTTTGCAATCACACTATTTTTATGGAAGAGATGAAAATATTTGTAAAAAACACACTTTGAAAGGATGCTTCAGAAAAAGCCCCGTTAAAGACCTTATTCTGCACATTCACAGATTTCAAAAGAAAACTGACTCAGTATTAAAGAAAAGGCAGAGAAGAGGGAGAAAAATTTCCTTTGTTAGTGCCAAAATCTTCAACTCTTTCAAAATAAAAAAAAAAAAAAGGAAATCACATCCTGTAGTTCTAAAAGCTGCTGCAAGAATCAACACGGTATTTTTTCTTCCAGGAAGAAGAAAGTTAGTTTCCCATCAGGCGATCGTGGCTAAAACAATCCATCCACATTGTGATTAAATGAAACTTTTAAAATGTACTCAAAAGCTACATTCATTCCTGTAAGGAAGAATGACCTCCCTCATAATGAACTCTGAGGCTGGCAGCCAGCTTACAGAGGTTTTATAATGACCAGTTTTGGCTTCAGAGTAGCTGGTAGCTTCATTTTGCATGTAGCATAGCAGATTTGGAGGCCTGCTGAGACACTGAAGAACCCAACTCAAAAGTCTGCAGTTGGGGCTGGAAAATGTTGGGTTTGTATTTAAGTAATATACTCTAAAACTCAAATTTATTTTAATTTTCTATCTTCAGATAAGCACTAGAACTGCATTACTGCAGGCAATATTAAATGTTTTTTTTTTAAATAAGTATGGCACGAGAAGAAAGCTCCTTACATACTAAAGAACATGAGCTGGATCAAGGGAGGGACAACACTCCTGAACGTAGTTTTCCATCCTAACCACGTAAGAGCCAAAAGACATCCTACCCACACCAGAGCAAAAGGTTACCTGTGAAGGAAAGCTGAGGAAATCTAAGGTGACAGACAACAGGACCAAAGGGTTGCGCAGAACGGACCCTCTATGCAAGGACGCACAGCGAGGTCTCTCTACTCCCAGCACTGCCTCGCTGCTGGTAACACAACAAATTGCACAATGAAAGACATGTAGCTGCTGTACACAGTTAACAGCTGCAGTTGGTCCATCCTGGCCTAGACAAAGCAGCAGGACAACTTTCAGGTACCTGGCTGGATTTCAGTACTTTGAGCTAGGCAGCAAGGCTCTGCAGGAGATGGCTGTTGCATACAGACTGGCAGCCAGGCTGGGATCCAGGAGCATGCTCGTGCCATGTGACAGGCAGAGAACCTCAGCTCTAAGCTTTCGCAGATCTCAGGTGAGGACTTCTGCACACTCCAGACCCAGGCATGGAAAACGCTGGCTGAGGAAAAGTTCCTGAAAGCCTCTCTTCCAAAGCTTGCTGACCACATGAAAAGAAGGCAGCCACCAGGGTGACAGCAGTGGGAGTCACTTATGTACACAGCAAGACCACATGCATGCACACAAGAGCAAGGTCCATACCTGGAGCTCCCTCTCCGTGCACTCCTCCTCACCAATGTTTTAGAAAAACACAGTGGCCATCAGTGCCCGATTCCGGGTACCCAATCTCAGAAACTCACATTCATAGGAGACACAGAAACTCTTCTGCATCCCTCCCTGCCTTTGGTACAACAAAGCTCAGGACTAGGAAGAGGGACTGAGCTTGCCCAAAGCTCCAGATTTAAACGGAAAAAAACTCCATTGGCTCCCCTGCACAAAGATGCGGTCCCACAAGTTTTATTAATTTAATGGGGAAGGGATTTTCACATTTGCAAATACAGCTGTAAGTAGTTGAAGCCTCTTCTGGTGTGGGATTTTGTGTGAAGTTACTGTACCTTACAATAATACAGCCCCTGCTGCTACAGCACCAGTCGTCTTTCTCAAATTCAATATATCGGACACATGATGGCTGCATTAAATCAAAATAGAAGATACAGAGCTCAGACACGTGTGCCTGCAAAGACAATTAAATGTTAAGAGTCCAATAACCAGAAGTGCCTTTCCTATAGATGGATGCACAATTGGCAAAGCTGGGAAAGCAGTTTGCTAGTGAAAGATCTCTCTGAACCAAACCTCTATCCCTTTGGGGTCAACATCAAACCAACAATCCCCTTTCAGAGACCTTATAAAAGGATACGCCCATTTAATCTTAATTATCAAGAGGGCATTCCACTAGTTAAAAAAACATCAAAACCAAGAAAGTTTTGTTTGTATTGTAATAGTCAGTGTTCATTTTTGTGGGACTCCTGGCTAGAACAATATCATCAAGCAAAGTAACAGGAGTAAAATGGGAGGGGGGATGACTGGAAGAATTCACATCGACCTGTACAGTTTTCACAGGTTTTTCTTCAGCACACATTATTGTCAGAGGCACGATGCTATCACAGGAAGGCATACCAAAATTAGATTCTCTCTAGCTAGCGCAGTTATTAACCACTAGCCAAGTCACAAGGAAAGAGACAGGAGAACAAGCTGTACCAATTCAAGTACATGGGCATTTCATTTGAAATGAAGGGCGAAACACCACAATTTCACTGCAGCCCACATGAAACCAAATCTGCTTTGATGAGTCCGATTTGACGCCCCACAGTCTTGCCTGCATTTTTTCTACAGCCACATCCAGCAACAGGGACTGCCACAGACCTTCAGGCACGTGGTCCTTCCCTCCACTGACCTATTTCTGCATCTACGTTACTAGTAATAGAGCACAGTAATAGAGATAAGCAAAACATAAGCCTTTTTCTTTCCTCTGTAATTTAAATCTACTTTCTGGCTGCAGCAGCAAGTGCATGTTAAACACATAAGCACCGTAAAAGCCTTAAGACTTAGGCATGATGAACTCAAGGGAAGAATGGGATTCTGTGCTAGCACAAAGTACAGTATGCAATTACAACAACTACAAATATTTTATGCGGAAGATTTATCGTCAAACCTCCATAGGGCCTGTAATCCCTAGCACAATTTCCTGTTCTCTTATTAAAGGAAGATAACCTTTTGGCAATTGTTTTTTATAAGATGACAGTAATTGCTCATGATAAAGAGCTTAATTAGAGAAAGATAAAGTATTTAATTGAAGAAAATGACAGCAAAATACATTCTGTATAATTCTCAATTTTTGTAATAGTTGATAAAATGGAAAAAAAAAAGTCTCATAATTTAAAAGAGCACAAAAAAAAGTTTAACAAAACATAGGAGGGGGATTGCAAGAACACGTTCCAGCCAGCTGCAGATAGCTGGACAACAGCGTACACATATTGGACTTTCCCTTGGGTCGTTTGTGGTTTTCTTGTTGGAAATTGAAGTAACTGTGATATACACAGACTTCTAGTGAAATGTTGTAATGGAGTCCTTTGTTACCGTGTGACTGGGACACTGCATGACCGCATGCTTCGTTTTACTCAGAAAAGAAGCCTGAGGAATTTTAATCAAACACAAACACACCGCAACATACAGTGTGGCCAAAAGTAATCTAAGACATCTTGTCTCAGACAAATGCCACCCTAAAAAGTTAGCCGTTTCTAGCCTTGATCAAGAGAACTCCCAAATCCCACAACATGTGATAAACTGAAAGGCACAGAAATATGAGGATTATGAAGCATGAAGGCAAGGACAGGCAACAACTGCTCCATGCCTGTAGGTGCTCTGAGTTGCCACAGCAACACGAGACAGGCTGGAGGAGGCAGGAAGCAGCAAGGAGATATCTGGGACTGCATTGCTCACACCCTCCCATCCCACAGCTCGTACGCACTGCTAAGCATTGGCAGTTCCGAGACATCTAAACTGCAGAGGAAAGACCACCAGGAAACATGCGGACAGACCAAAACAATATCCACCATGTATTAAGTGGTCTTTGTGCTGGCTTGACTTCTGCAAATACCAGCTCCCGGATCCATTTCTAGACGCTTCTACCCACCAAAGCAAAACACAGGCTTAAGAAACAGGGCACTAAACAGCACACCTCAGCCAGCAGTTAAGTGTGGATCCCAGCTCCGTCAGGTTGAGCTTTTCCCACCAAACCATACCTGTTTGCGCACCGGTGCCATCAGGAGCACGCTTGCACAGTGCGCCCTGTGTGGGGAGAATTTGTCCCAGAGGGACATCCCAAGGTCCCCCTCAAGAAGAAAAACCAAGACAGATGCTTTGAACATAAACATCTACCATGAAGCCAGCAAAGCAACAGAATACAAACAGGTCACAGCTCGCCATGCCCTAGCCTGCTCCCTAATTACATGTAGACAGCACTGGCTAACGAGGCACTTAGGGCTCAAAGCCTTTTCAGGTAGCAGCAACTGCTGCTCCAGGGTAGTGAAAAAGAGTAAAGCTAATCCACGTTTGGAAGCAGAAGCCCTAGGATTGAACAAAAACAAGCAAAGGAACCACGTTGTTCATTTGGCTGAACGGAAAAAAAATAAGATGAAAATCTCCCTTCAAAACAAGAAAGGGAAGTCAGGAACAGCAAAGGTTAACTTGTCCCAAAACAGGAGATGACATGAGTAAGAGCTCCCCACAGCTGATGGCTACCTGCAGGGCTGGCAAAGAGAGTGAAACCATTCTGACATGGGAAAGCACCAAACTTCAGGGAAGTGAAGTCAAAATCATGCAGCTGAGATCTGTTTTTCATTATGCAGATCCTGAATTGGCAAGGTGCAAAAGCACAAGAACAGACCTTAGGCACTTTGGACACTTAGGTCAGGCATGTGCGTAGGGCTCATCAGCAATGTAATTTATGCAGTAGTTTCTGCAATACTTGGTTGCAAATAGAAATACCGCCACGTTCACTGTGCATCACTTACCTGGTGGACCAGAAAAATAATCTTAGGCAGACCTAGAGGTTGAAGATGCAGACAAACATCCCTTCCTGGGTCCCACTAAGAAGAGATGCCTGCCCTGAAGCGCTCATCACCCCGTGTCTAAGCAGGAGGGATGCTGCTCCCCCAGCTGCAAACCCCACGGGAGCCAGGGGCTCTCAGACCCGCAGCTGAGCCGAGAGTAACAAACACCCGGGACCTGGTACTTGGCTTGTGTGCAGGGTCCACATCTGCCTCTGCCCACAGGGAATAAGCATTTCACAGAAGCATTTTCTCCAGATGTCAAACTAGTTTCTAAAGCCAAAGGGAGCACGGAAACGTATCTCTTTGCTTGGCCAGGCCTCACAGACTAATGTGAGACACTCATGGCAAACCTGGGTTCATGTCAGCGGCAGTTCGAACGTGGGGCTTTTTCCTCCTTTCCACAGCAACCAGCTTGAAAGGCTTAACATTCATGATCCCAAGGATGCACATATATGAAAAAAGCAAAGAGGAAACCAACCTTTAGGACAGTTATGGAAGGTGGCAGAAAGAATTGGCATCTCATTGGTCCTCCTGCATGGAGTCACCAGGTCTTCAAGAAAATAACTGATAATCTAAGGCAACATGCAAGCCTTGACAAGACATGCGTTTTCAGCACACATACAGAAGCCAAACTTTCAAAGGATCAAATCCAAGCCCTGCTGAAGCCTATAAGGCTAATTTTGCACACCCATGAACAACTTCAAGCTCTAGCAAGATTTTGATCTACAACAAACAGAAGAAATCCTGCTCGTGTCTGTGTGAAGTTTATCAGTAAGGGCAGGCAGTCCTATAAAGGGCAATGTTGCATATGCGTCCAGCTAATTTTCATTCAGCTGCTTTCTTCTAACTAAATACATTTTGTGTTCATTGGAAACTATCCAGGAAACAGGTCCTAGATAAGCACTGTTACTAGAAACCACACAAACAAGATACTTCTGAAATACAGGATAAACATTTCAAGGCCTTGTTATAGCACACGTGCATGCACATGTACACATCATATATGGAGAAATTATTTGTTTAGGGACTAATCAGAAGTGGTAAATAATATCTACGCAGCACTCAGCTGGACCGAGCACTTTCCAATCCTGCTCTTTTCTGCCCCTCCAGTTAAGTAATCCATTCAGAGTGATTTACCCACCAGTTCAACTGATGCCAGTTGAAAAAGCTCTCTCCTCTTTGTAGTGCATCCTGAAGTGCTACCCTTGAATCACACCCGCTAAAATGCTTTGCCAGCTCAGAGGCATGACCAGGCAGCACAGGACAGCAGCATTCTCGGTCTGCATGTGGCACTCTGTGCATCAGCTCCGTAACACATGGCCCAATCATGAAAAGCCAGCAGTGCAGAAACTACTTGCACCGACCCCTATGCACCTGAAGAATTTGCAAGTTGGGCTCCTGTGAATGCACCTCCACGGACAGGAACTTTGAAACACAGCTACAGGAGGCTGCAGAGATGGTTTCACAAGACCCTGCTTGCCTAATTGGAAACAGAAGCGTATTTTTCTTATCAACTGACATCTCATGAGACTTACTGCTTTCTGAAGTACAAAGCATGTGTGCAGGGAAATAGGAGGTCCGTCATTTGACCTTCATGTCTTTCATAATCATTTTGGGGAAAAAAAATGCGTCAGCTCTTGGCACATCAGATGTCCTTTTTCTGACTAAAATGTGATGTCTGTTTTGTTTTCTTTTAACAACTGAAAATCATCATCTTTCCAAGCAACCGGTGGCATAATCATTTTCTCAGTGTCCTTGCTGCTTGTATCTTCAGTCTCTACAGAGACAAAGCAATGTCAGGTAAGTCTATGGAGGCAATAAGTCTATTGCTATCCCCAACCCAAACCAGCTGACTTCATTTATACTTGCACTGAGCTTGGCTCGTCTCCTCAAAAACACTAAACCAGCATTTTAAATTAATATTAATTCCCACAATTATTTGTCACAAGCACTACCAGATTTCTTTTTGAAACACTACCCTGCAAACTACAAGTGATTGAACGAACTATTTTACTCTCACACAGCCCAGTCTTACAGAAAAACTTCATGGTCATACTCCTCCACTGTTCCTATACTGTGTGCTGAGGCAATGCCCATCATAAAATGGCCCACACTTAAGGCAAAGGGCGAACAAAATAGCCATAAATTTAAATGATGTTCTAACTGTGCAATTTGAGAAGGGTTGTTTATGAGCCTTCACTGAAGAAACAGGCCATGGTTTTAAATACTGAAAAAAACAGTGAGAACTGCTTAAGAAGCATATTTTCCATATTTTAAGGTCAACTTTTAAACATCTGCATCTGATAAACATTTTATTTCCATGGTACGGCATACAAAACACTAATGACAGATCCAGTTCCTATTTTAATTCACTTCAGGGCTTTAAAATATGGCCCTATTTTCATGCAATAATACATAGTAATGTTAGTTAGGAAGATCATTAGCAATACTAAGGAGTATTTCTATAGCTCTAAAGCAAGTGTTGAAGCTCTTCAAAGCAGGCAGAACATGTAATATTCTGGGCTGTTCATCTTTATATCAGCAAATATTTTTCAGTAGGCTACCATACAACTTAACCACCGCCCCCCCTTAATTTAATCCTGTAGAGGACAAAAATCTTGAATTCCTTAATACCTGTATAAAACTTTTCACTTCAGCCACCATGATCTCTTGCCCTTATCACTGTAATTCCACTCTTCTAGAGCAGACAGCAAGTACAGCTGCAGTCCCACAAACCCTCTGACTTAGTCCGGGGGAGGCTGGGACTCCCACAGATGGTGGGTAAGAGACGCCTCCCCCTCAGATAGTCTCAGCACCACTTCAGAAGACCAAACCGCCCAGGAAGCAGATGAGCAGTGGGAACATCCACTGACGAGGACTGAGAAGTTGTAGGCTGCTGAGAAGACCACCGAGCGTTACTTGCACTTGCTCTTGTCCCCACTGTTTGCTGCCAGTGCCCCCCAAACCAACTAATGCTGCATTAATAGCACTGCCCTAGCCGGCACCAGCGCGGGCTGCTGGGTTGAGAGTTAAAACTCGCTCACAGGCAAATGGGGGCGTGAAACGCCTTTACATCCCAGTGAGGCCTGCATGCACACATCTATGGGGACCAAAACACTGTGGCATACCTGTACTGGACACCTGCTTGTTGAAACCATAAAGAAGACATGTCACTGTTCAGCCATTTGATCAAGTTAAGAGAGGAGGAGGTAAGCTATCTTCACTTTCCTTACATTAACTTAGCACTTTTATAATGCAGCAAGTCAATACAGGACACAGAACATTACCATGTGCGAATGTGGCTCACACTGTTGAGTAATACCGCTATTTTAAACCCTCTGCTGCTAAGCAACACTGACAGTATGGTTAGAACATTTTGGAAATACCGAATGCTTCAGTTGTCCCCCCACACACACGTACAAAAGCTGATCCCGCACTGTACCTCCATCCAGAAGCTACTCAAAGATGGGGCTTCAGTTCTTATCGGGCTGGTTCTCCATAGCGTTGCAAGGACACTGGTCATAATTGCACAGAAGCAGCCCCTTAAGAGATGCACGAACACGGCCCCTTGATTTGTACTTAGGCATCCCAAAGGCACCATTCCAAGAGAGGCTTGGCAATCAGCTGCTTGTGTCGGACACTCACAGCTAACAAAGAAACAAAAAAAAGTTCAGTCCCCTTAATTCGAGAGCAACACTGGCTGGGATCACCTCCAAATACCGTGCTTACCTGAACTGCCCAAAAAAGGGCAGTTTACATCCCTTCTTTTAAGAGCCAGAAGGGTGTTTGTGACCAGCACTACAACCCAAAGAGGAATGGCTGACTGCTATAATGAAAAATTTCCAATGCTTGCAGAGCAACAGGGACAGAAGAGAGTATGGGGAAAGCACAGCATTAAATGTCTTTGGAGGCAGCCAAGATATGGGAGGACTCCAGTGAAACTGCACTTACTACACTGAGGAACACTTATTTTAAACCCTTCTATTTACCTACACACTTCAGTAGAAGGCCTGAAATGGAGCCTGGAGGGCTCTAGCCCAGGGGCTGCCAGCAGCTAGCCCCTTTAAATTGGTATCATTGTCTGAAGGACTTTCACACTCATCTCTTTACCAAGCAACCGGCACAAAACAGCCTGGTGCCCATGTTTCCTCTTGGCCGGACTGTTTCACAAGGCTCGTCCATGTTTCCTCAGATAGAATCCTACCTCTGAGATACACCTAATTAAGAAACCTTGCCCACTTTTGACAGAACATACTTTAAACTTTTAGTAACCTTACTCCTCTCATTGTTATTCTAATTCATTCAAGAGTACTTAATTTTGCTACAAACATTAGCGAGGTTACAAACGTTCGTGTCTCTACAGCTATTAATTTTATGGCATCTTTCACTCCATTATATATCTACCCATCTATTAACTTACATGGATGATTTCATTGCTAATCATTTCTACTAACACCCTTTTAGACATTTGTGACTTCAATACTGAAGATGTAGGTGGCTGGAAAGACTTGTTTGTCTTCCTCCTCCCTCCCGCGATTTAAAATTAAAATGCTGTGACCAGGACGGTGTGCCTCACACATCCTATACTTCTTTGACAGATAGCACAGGTCTAGACCCAATTTCCACCCAAAAAGTGAATCACTGAAGTATGACAAGGCAAAGCTTAAGTAGGAACACTACAGCCTCCTGGGGACAGAGCGACATAAAATAGATGTAGATCCCAAATTTGAGTATCATAAAGGTACCATGAAGTAAGATGCTTTGAAAAAAATTGTGCTCATCTTCCAGTTGACTGACTTTTACCAGAAAAGGCCCTAATTTGGTAAGACAAGACCTATATTACTCTATGATTATACTGTAGCTGAAAAAGGTCTTCATACCTACAGAAAATGCATTTAAGATAGTGTCCTTTGGACCATTCTCTGCTTATTCCAAAATAAGGTCCAGCAGTCCACTCTCCATAATTAACAGAGCCTAGTAATCCTAATCCCATCACATATGTCTCTGATCTGCAACACGACTATCTCGGTGATCTACTGCTGTGGAACACAACATTGTTCAAGCACAGCAGACTTCAGCCTGCAGTATTTAAAAGCCCTCTTCAGCTAACGAAAGGCAACTCTTCTCTCTCTTTTCATCATGACACACTGCAAAACAAGAGACTACAGCATGACTAATGAATCCCTGAATTCCCATCTGCCAACACAAGTCAGTCAGTGTTTCACCCGCTCGCCCCCAACTACTTAGCGCTCCAAAGCATCTGCTGAGCGCTGCACCTGATCTGCCTCAAAACGGGATGACGGAGAACTGCCGCACACTCCACGCAACCAAAATCTTCCTGGCAGGGCACCAGACACCTCTCACTTGCTTATGCTGTTAGACAAAGGGGCATTTTTGATAGCTTTCTCTTCTTTTTTTCCACCGTCAAGTTCCATTGGCTGTAAATCACGGGAAGACCACAAAAAGAGTTCATTTTCATTTCCACGTCCAGTATCAAGGTTTACTTTCATGAATGCTGTAGTACAAGACAGGCACAGACCATTATCTAGTACGTAATTTAATGATTTGCTTGCAAATTTTCTGTCTTTATTAGAAGTCTCTTCTTTACATTAAAACCCTCAATAAAATAAATAAATAAATAAGCTCTTTCTGGAGCATTTCCTGCTGAATTTAAATGTCAGGATGAAAAACTGAGCAATTAATTTAGATATGCTTAAAACAAGGGACCTTCAAGGTCCAAAATACTGGAAGGGGAAGACAGAGTGGAAGTGAGGAAGCACATTCGCGTCTGCCTATTTCAGTTGTCAGTCAACAATCTGGTTTGTGAGCCCATTAAGTCAAAATGATCCTCCATCCCCTCTGTTCTCTCTCCCTTTTCCTCAGTCTACCAACAGTGGGTCCTACCAAATCCGAAATCAAATACCACTACAACTTTGCTGACAGGTAAAACCTAGAGCACAGATACTCACCAAGGGCAGAATAAAAATCAACTAAAGGTAGCACAAAGGGGAATCCACAACCATTTTGATGCAAGTTTGCTCCATTTGGTGAAAATCAGAAACACAGCTGACTTGCTAAGGGTACCTTGCCCACCCTGCAGCTCTCCTGCGTAAGGGTATTCTTATTCTGCTGAGAAGCAACCATATGCTGTAAGCTGTCACGATCAGCAAAAGTATTACTGCATTTGTACCTACAAGGCTCGATTAGAGAGAAGGCTCCTGCTGTGCTAGGCATGTCAGAAACGAAGAAAGTGGACTGCTGTAATCCTAGACTGGATTCTCTGCTACATAGACGAGTTGCAGGAGCTGAACAAAAGAAACAGATGGGAGGAAATATCCCTCGACTAAAAGGATAAAGCAACAATGAAATCAGAGCACATTTTATGAAAAGCTGAGACTTCAATTAGATGTTCGAGATCACGGCCAGCCTGACACTACCAAGGTAGGTGCACTCTGGAAAGGGATGTTTAGCTAAGCATCACTTTTCCAGACAGGGAGCTCTTTCCACACCCACGTGGCAGCTCTATGAAGAACCAGAAAGTGTGTGCAAAAAAAATGCGCGATGAAAGTCAACAGAGTTGTTTGAGCAAGAATTCATATCCAGCCTAAGCTGGTGTCAGAATACCTTGTTTGTTCACATGCATAAAAAAAGGAAAAATGCTTTAATCGATTTCTGTGCTTTTGAGAACATACTTGGTAACAATCCAGCAGCAGGTTAGCTCAGAGCAGGCAAAAGTCAGCCTTGTACAACCATATACAGTTACCAAATCCTATTAGTGTATGCAAAGGATACTGCAATTGGAAAAGGGGTTGTTTTTCCCCCCATTCACTTCTTGTTCACAAGGATGCAAGGTCAAATGTGGCTTCAGTAAGTAGTGACTGCTAAACGCTGTCAAGGTCAATGGGAACACACTAGTCATACTGTCATGAAGACGCAGACCAGGGAAAGACAATGGCAGTCATTGATTTTTTTAAAATGACGTGTTGCAGCAAGACTTTTGGGCAACACTTCCCTTAACAGAAAGCAGCAAATATGATCAAATACCCATCCCCTTTCTTTCACTCGATTTTCCAAACAGAACGAACAACAAATGTTAAGTAGCATCCCCCATCCGGATTTTACTCCTCAAAAAACTCTTCCAGAGCACCTGGTTATAGAGAATGATGCCTGGCCTCTCAATTTCTGATGCATCATAACCAAAGCTGTCACGGAAAAAGAAAATATTCTTCCTATGAAACTGGGAACAATTTGTTTCCATGGCAGCAAGGACAGTGATGAGCAGCTTTGGCAAATAGCTCAAGAATTATTAGGAGCACAACGTGGATCAGATGATTTAAATACAACATAAATAGTGCAGGAGGTGACGAGAGCAAGCAATAGCCTTTGAAGTATGAGAATGATAGAGCCAATCGTCAGATCTAGACTTCTGTCTTTCCCTTTCATCCCTGTGCAGAGTCAGGAGAAAACTGTCAGTGCAGATGGATAAACAGCACTGGAGGAGATACAATGGCATCTCTGAATCACAATGCTGTAATCCCAAAGTGGGCTTGCAACAGCTGACATCTGCACTAGAACAGCAGTAATTTCAACGATTTTCAAAGTGAGGCGTAAACTTTGTTTAACCTGCACCCTGCAACACACTGTCAACTGTTACCTGAAACAGTCTGACAGACACTGTACTACTGTTTGTGGAAGTTACACATCTAAAACAACATCCACTCAAAACTCCTTTTCATCAGTGAAATGAGTGTTATCCATCCTCAGCTTTGAGGGGACTGACACATAAATTCAAGGCAATGTGAACTCATGAGGAGAACCAAAGTCAGACTCCCAATCATCTGTCCTGAGCACAGGATTTCACTCCCTCCCTCCACCTGTTTGTGCACAAACACCCTAAATTATTAGAGGATCCCACCTTAAATATTGTTGTATCTCGGCTCTTTACAACCTTGAACTACAATTTTGGTTCCAAAACTAACTAAACTAGACACACTGATTGTCAACCAGCTGCAACAGCTCCTGAAATGGGCCATCTGCTAAAAAAACAAATTCCATAACTTTTAAAATACAAAGGGTTACGCATCAGCTAAAAGTTTCTACACTGTGATAGAAGACTAAACTACCCATAAAGCTTTTCTACATGAATTCACTTCATTTTGTTTATTAGTAGTACTGAATATTGCTAGCAAGTGCATTTTGAGAGCAATATTGCTAACGCCGTTATGACACTGCAACCTTGAAGGCACCTTGAAGACTGAGTAGCATCACAGCTATGCCAGGGCTAATCCACTTAAGAAAATCAGGATGAAATTCCTCGCTTGACATTTCTGAGAACAAGGTGACAAAGTTCTAACAAACCTATCATTGAAGGTACTGTGTATAAGACAACTCAAAGTTTTCGTGGAGACTATATCCAGTCTCCAGCACAGATTATATCCATATAGCTTGATGCAAATATCTAACTGGAAAGATTAGGTGAAGCAACTGGGTGTAGAAAATTATTTTCTTCTGTGTGGAGCAACAAAACATTCTGCTGACCCCTCCAGATTCTTCAGCCCCACATTACACAACAAGAAACCTCCCCTGAACTAATAAGAAGTGTGCCAGAGACAAGTTTTGAAAGCAGCTAGACCTGACATCTCCCTGTTCAGGGAATTATCTTTTGCAGTCATCAACTAGTCTTGAAATAATAGCATGGGAAGATAAGCACTACAAGGGTGCATCCATCCCCCAGGAAATAAACATGTCCATATGTATACACAGAGACAAAATATCCATAGCATGATGTTTGTGGGAACATGGGAACAGGAATTTTGTCTTGCTTAAAAATATAAGTAATGATGCCCAGCTGTGTCAGAGCAATAGCCATCTAGCCCAGTATTCTGACTCGGAGAATGACAAAAGCAGATGCTATTTAGAAAGATCATGCGAGTCTAGCCATTTTTTGCAGCTCTTTCCCCTTACACTCCCTGAGGATTTGGAATTAATATATTAAAGAAGCTAGCTGATACATGGAACTCAGCACTGAAATTTTCCCTGAAATCCTGAATTTTTTCCTACCTGCAAATTACAGCCTTCCAAAGTTAACCCTCGCTGTGGTAGATGCTGCAGAGTTTGATCAACAGTAGCGCACAGATTTCAGTGACGCAAAAAAGCTTCAAAACAAGACGCAGGCAGGTATCTGCAACTCATTAATATCTACAATGATTTTTCATTTTATTATCTGTGTATTTCAAAGGGAGAAAAGTCCTCCTTTAAGTTAGTTCAATTCCTTTTTGTTCTTTTGAGAGCACTTAAAGTTGAATTCTGTTTAAAATTGCTGAAGTCAAGCCAGCACACTGAGGATCCTGGCAGAAGAACGTAGGTGCTGTCTTTATTTCCTTTCTAAATGGCATGAAGGCCCTTTAAAGGAATGAACATTTTTACATTTCATTGCCCTATTTTAACCCATGATTTTTGTAATTGTTCCTCCTGAGTTCACACTTCTAGACCATGTTTCATTGCTTATTACAGCACTACGAGGGACCAAGAGGCTGCCACCACTGTACCCCACCAAGTCAAGCTCAGTCGCCTCAGTTTACCATAGTTCTCAAGTAGCTGCTTGAGAACTATGAGCCACCATACATAGCCTCTGTCAAGGGCCAATAACAAACCCCGGCCTTATCCTCTTGAACACATTCACCTAATGTAAGACTGTTGATTTCTATGCAAAAGCGCCACATACTGAAGTTAAATTCCCACCCCTGCAGTCCGTGGAGAAGGTTGCCCACACAGCAAGCAAGCTGTTTAAAAGCTTATCCCTGCACCAGTTTGGTTTACTGTTTAGACAGGAAAAGCTTCTGCCTCCCCCTGCTCCAAGGATATCACCGTTATTCAAATTTAGTGAGACCAGCCATTATTCTGGCTGAAAGCAACAAAACGCCACTCTTTGAGTATACTAACTGCAGGAAAGCTTTGGGGTGAGAAGAAAAGCCCAGGGAAAAAACAAATACATAAAGGGTATAGTTACCCTTCGAGCCACAGAGAAAGATCTTGCTTGGGACTGGATCCTAGTTAAAGGGTTGCATAAGTATGCTGATACCTTTTTTAAGCTGGATATGGAAGCACTGCAGCGTTATTGCAGTGCCACCAGACTAGAATAAGCAAGCCACATGTGACACTGGCTTCACAGAAACCTCTTCTGGTGGCAAGTGTTAGCTGAGTTTTGATGTACCTGGCAAGCCCAAGGAGGCAGAGCCTCAAACATTTAAAACTCAAACACTTAAACACAAGCTTATAAAGCACTGCCTGCATTAGCCTGATGTAGCTTACTTGCTGAGACCAAGGGTCCATCCTCACCCACTGACAGTGCCCTCCTTCACAGCATGCCTGAATAGACTCAGGCTAAAAGCTAAGCACAGAAGCAGCCAGAAGGAGTTGAAGGATCACTTGAACTTGTCAGGGAAAGCTCCCTGATTGCTATTAGGCCAACGGTGCCTTTGTGGTTGAAACAGGTTGGATTAAATTGAAGCACATCAGTCAAGAGGCCAGTCCCTTCAGGCTCTCTCAACACTAGCACTGCCAGAGTGTACTTGACACCTGCCGTCTCCAAAAGGCTCATCTATGAGGTCCCTCCTGCCACCATGCATGGTTACCTAGAGCTCCACAGCTCCACAGCTCTGAGGCTAAACTTAGCTGGTAACATAGAAACGCATTCTCACTACCCACATCTCCAGATGTCAGATTAATTTAAGCATATTCAAAAATCTGTGCATTGCCAGGAAAACAAATGCGCTACTTTGTGCCTGTAAGAACTTCAACTGGCAAATCCAGAAGCAACATGAAAGTGATAAACAGGTTAGATAGTGGAAATAATCATGCATTTAGTCTTGGCTGTAATTTGTCAACACAGGGCTTTTAGCAAGCAAAAAAGCATTTGCACAGAGACCTAGAAAATGAAGCACTGCCAAAATGATCAGCTGCTAGAAGCAACACTGCCATCTCATGATTTTATTTCAAGTCTCATGATATTCAGTGCTTTTATCGAGGCTTCAGCTTCTCAACTGTTAAATCTCAGCTGTAAGCTGTTTAAAAAGAACCAAACAAAACAAAATCAAATTTTCTAGCCTCCATGTTTTCTGAGAAAAAGCCTAAGAATAGAACCTCTAACAACTCACAAACAGGTAAAATTGATGAACCCAAAGCACAGAATTTAAAAACAAACTGTGTGCTTTTGGTTTATGACTTTCCAATAGCCTGACTTTCTGCATCAGACCACTGTCCTTATGAGCTAGGTAAGTATGGCAGATNAAAAAAAAAAAAAAAAAAAAAAAAAAACCACCTCCAAGATAAGAGCCCACACCTTCCTTGTACTACAACTGCTGGAAGGGGCCAGCAAATCCCACAGCTCAGTAACTTTTCTAGTTCCTAGCAAAAACTAAACACACCTGCTGGACAAACCACCCACAGACCCCCTCTCCCCCACAATTTACTAGCAAAAGGTCTTTACAGACAGGATGTGGTTTGGTGTTCACATTTAAACATGAAGCAAGAAGGCCTTTTGCTGTTCAGAGCAATGCCTTGCTCTTCGGCTGAAAAGGATGGAGGCACAACCTATACACCAACTCCTGTCCGTGACATTTCACGCCCCAGCTCCAGCTTCTCCCCACCATGCAAGCACTCTCCATGCTCTTCATGGCATGCAAACCTGCTCACATGCTTCCTCTGGCCCAGCAGGAGCAAGGAGAAGCCCCGTAGCCACATCAATTTGAAACATCCTCTCAGCAATAAACACCAGGTTTCTTAATAACAGCTCAAACCCTCTCTTGATTTTAACCATTTTATTTCATCCATGACAGCTGGAAGGCTTCTAAGTAGCTTTAACTACCTGTGGGATTGAATTATTTTGGAAGGGCAGGAAGAGGTTAAGCCAGGCTACAGATACTCCCAAACCAAAGCAAGCAAGCACTGCTCAGCAAGGAGCACACTGGGCAGAGCACCCCAAGTCCCCTCTGCTGCCCGACCCCAACCAACCTGCAGTTCCAACCCAGAGCCAAAGCCAGTGGGAGCTGTGCTGTGCTTTGAGGCTCAGGATGAGTTTCTCGCAGGCTACATCTACTCATGGAGGCAACAAAACCGTAACGCTCAGCAGAGGAACACAGGCAGCTTTGAGAGCCATACTCTTGGTGGTACATCTTGATTTGAAGGGCTCCCCACAACAGCAGATGCCCTAGAAGGGCTTTTTTCATCTTTTTTCCCCCAAAACTTCACTTACAAAGGAGAGATTTTCTAGAATATTAGGTTTCTGAAGCTGCAAACTTGAACAGCAGAGCTCGTGATTTCTTTCCTTTGCAGAGGAGCGCCAGTAGAGGCCACCACAAACCCAACTGAGCAGGTTTCCAGTTGCACAGGCAGGTGTGTGGGTTCACCTACACTGAGTAGAAAAGGGACTGGAGATGGGATCAGGGTTTCAGCTATGTCTCAACTAGTGTTTGAACAAGGCATCAAAGTGAGCCTCATCACTGGCAGCCACCTGAAGCTCTTCATGTATTATTCACAGTTTTGTTTTTACTCCCTTTTTCTTCAGTTTGAAGCTCATTATTACACTCAGAAGAGATGAAAAAAAAAAGGTAAATAATATGAAAGTATTTGCTGGGCATCATGCAAAGTGCTGTGACATTCAGCAAGGAGAAATCCCACTGAATCTTTACCAAGAGAGGCTGGGGTTAAGCAGTCATCCCTACATTCTCCTGTGGTTCACAATAAAGCCTCGTCTACCGACACCAAATCTCATTTCTGCTAGGAGAAAGAAATACAGGCCAGCTATTTTTCCTCTCATTCTTCTCCCCAGTTAAGTCATCGCCTTAAACTCTTACATATACAAAGGCCCCATCCTTATACCCACTCCTTTCTTAGGAACAGCTACCGGTCGAACAAAGTATACAGAAAACATGCAAGGGGCCACAGCTGTACCACTGAACAAGGTTGCTTCAATTTAACAGTTATAAATTGCCACCAGACTAACAAATGCAGCGTGACCAGGCCAGCTCAAGCCAAGACTTGTTTCAGAGCTTATACACACACCAACATAAACACCAGTCTGAAATGCAAGCTAATTTTGCACGGTCACCAAGTGTACATTTTCTGTAGGTGAGGAGTTGTGGAAGGGAGATACACTCAATGGATGTATTTTTGGCTGATGCTCTTGAAGGAAGACAACTGGGGGCAAGTGCACGGTGACTTAAAAAAAAAAATTAAAAAATGTTAACTAACTAGCTACAAACAAGGTGATCTGGTCCTTGTTATTACTGAAATACTTAAGAAATATTGCCATTTCAAATGCTACAGCAATCTTCTGACTCCCTTTTCTATCTATGTGCACTCCCATGTTGTGGCTTGAGGGAGGATCATCAGATGAACAGTATGCCTGTAAGTTTACAGAGACCATTTATTTTACCATGACACTGGAATACTAGTCCTTTTTTCTTACTGCTTTTCCATAACATTCCTCACAGAAAAAACTCCCTTCCTAGCAGTATTTTTTATTGCTATTATACTATTGACGGTAAATCCCAAATAAGATAAAGCTAGGTGCTGATTATTGCACATACAGTCATTATTTGCAAGACATGTCACAGCTGTCAGCGTCAAGGCAAGGAGAAGTCCCAGTAACAGTTCAGAGACTGTTTCCTAGGAGTCTCATTTTTTTATGGTAGGACAGACCTTTCCTCAGCATCCATCAACCCACAGGAACCAAACAACACTGAGAGCAGGAGATGACCTCCTCCCACAGCCAGAAGTTTTAGCACCCGGTGATTCCTGTGCTAGCACAGCCTCAAGACTGGTCATACACAAGACCTTTAAGTCAATTGCTACCGTAGACCAGTAAATATCAACTCCTAAAATTGTGTGCTTTCTGACTTGCGCCAGAAAGCATCATCCAGCACCCTCTTCTAAAGTACATGCAAGTCTGTTTTTTTTAAAGATGTGTGTAAAAAAGAGAAGTAAAAATACAACAGGATAAAACTGTTCAAATAACAACTATGCGGCTTTCTACAATCAGTAGCAGGTTCTGCAAAGACACTGCATGGAAAACATTCTCCAGTGGACGTGTGTATACGAGCTCATCAGGCTTGAAGGAACCTTAAGCATATCTTAAGCTCTTGGTTAATCCAAAAGCTTTCATTAAAAAAAACATTTTTTATTTCCTGAACAGGAAGGCTTTCAGGCAATGACATCTAGAACTTCTGTAAGGAGAGTGCACAGTTCACCTCATTAATATACTTTTAAAAGAAACCATAAAACCACAAACTGTCAACCCTGGCTCTCTAGCACTGCTTCTGGATCTTGGATGAGGGCATTTACCGGAAGCAGCAGTCCTTTTTGAACCAGCACAGCAGAAAGGCCTCTCTTTGCCCTCTGCGCTCCATAAAAATGAGAACAGCAGCCTTCAAGCGAAGCCAGAATAAAATCCCCTACTCTGGCTCAAAGCAGAGGGCTGTTTCATCACAGACTCTGTGGAGACTGGGCCAGGCATCAAGAGGTGTTCGGGTCGGGGCTGGGTGCACATCAGACAGTCACGAAGCCCAGCTATCGCAAAGCAAGCTCACCTTTCCAATTCACCCACCGGCAGTGCTTGGACCCAACAGGCAAGAATACACCAGTAACTGTAGCCAACTACTGCTGCCAGCTAAGCAGTAGTTTCTAAGACCTTCTTCGCTGTCCAGTTATGTTATTGAGCATTAGGGGTCACTAATTGAGCATTACAGGTTAAAGCCACATAAATCAAGGTTAGAGTGATAAACAGGAAGAAAGCGTACACGTGCTTTCTCCTCACTGCTTATGCTACATATTTGCTACTGAATACACCCATGGATTCACAGAGATCTTTATTTTTTTAGACTCAGCTAGACCTCCATCTGTCATTAGATCAATAGTCTATAAAGAAAAGAAGGAAGCGTGACAAAAGGTTTTGAACATCTGAAAGGTTTCGGCAAAGAGGATGAATGTATCCTCCTCCCTATTCACCAGGGACAGACAGTACAGTTGCCTTAAAATGATGATAAAAAGATATTTAGCCTGGTTATTAGGAAACTGTGGGGAGGGAGTGGTTGAGGGAAGAGGAACAAGGGAAAAAACAAAGACAAATCCCCGCCCCAGGTGTGAGGACCAGAACAGGTCACCTAGAGGTGCCCACAGTGTCAGTCCCTGGAGGCTCTTCAGAAGAGGAGAGACGAATGTGTGCTGGAAATTGCACAGAGACTGCAAGGAGCTGGGGGAGAACCAACGGGATGGCAGGTATCAGTGTGCTTTCTTACAGTGTCACGATTACCAGATTTAATTCACTTTCTTTTTGTCTTACAAGTGCTTTCACCAACAGCCATGTATCTACTAGATAGCTGACAGACTACCATTTAGAGGACATGCAGTCATCAGAGGTGAATGGCAATCTGAGACTTTTTAAAAGGTCTGAAGAGAGGAGGAAAAGCTCTTAACCTTCAATAATTCCCCACTGTCCCGTCTCATGACATTGAACTACCCCCTTGACAACATCTCCTGCATTTCGAAGCAACGCAAAAAACCCATCTGAGGGGATTGCCAGGTTTTTAGGAACAGGGACATTGCAATTTCCTTTTTGATCCAAGGAGTGAAAATAAAGGTTATTTCACCAATTTCAGTTACCCAGTTATCTTTTACTGGATGGCACATGACAGAAAAGAATAATTCTTTTGGTATTTTGTTGTTCTATCATAAAGTTCAGTATTTTGAAAGCATAACAATTATTTCTCCAGGTCAGTAAAAGAAGGTTGATCACTCTGGGTTTTTTTATTAACTCAAGGATAGTACAACTAAGCTCTTTTCTTCCCTCTTTATGCTCACATATATTAAACCTTGAAAATGAAATTTTGTAGATGTTACTTTTCTTTGTTTAACTATGTTGTTAAATAAATGGTACCGTAATGCTCCGGATAATGCATAACAGGTTTTATCCACAGATTTCTGGCATCTGTCTCCTTAAAGCTGTCACAGAAAGCAATAGAAAATTTAAAAATAATACCAGGAATTTCAGAAAATCTTTTATAGTTCATTAGTGACCAGATCTTTCCAGTATCTCCCAAGACTTATGCAATCATTTCCACACATTGGTATTGGCTGCACTCCACAAATGTAACTTTTCAACATATGTCTTTGCTCTGTTTAGCCATCAGCTTTTTAGAAGCAATTTTTCCATTCAGGAGAAGTTCGGTTATGAACCTACAATACAATAACCTTAACCACACAACAACAATAAGTTTCAATGACAGTTTGCCTAAAAATCACCACATACATTTTAGACTCACTTTTACAATGAGTTAAAACCCAGTATCAATGGTTCAAACACACTCAATAGCTCTCTTCAGAAAACACTTAAATGAGTGTAAACCACTTCAAAGATCTGTACTGCTTTTAAACCAGTAACACGGAATAATAATTTCAAATATCTTATGTGTGACTATAAAATAGGTTACGTTGCACACTTGCACTCATACATGGAAGTAATTGTAGAGTTGGGCAATTCTACAGTGACACACAGAAGATCCATGGAGGGCAGAGGATCGAGGTGCACCCACAGCTCCCTGGTTTCTCCCCTTACTAGCTAGCTAATGTGCTTAACGACAGAATGGTGGCACTGAGAACTAAGGCACTGAAAATTGTGGTAAGGGAACACAGTCCTATTACCATAGATTCTTGATACACTGAGAATACACAAATAAGTCATTGAGCAGGGCTAACAAGTTCTCAGCTCCTAACCACATTTTCTGACTCCTGAACAGCACTGCAGTAGGCATCCTGCTTGTTTGGTTTGGGTTTTTTTTTTTGTTTTTAACTGAAACACAAGAGTCGCTGATTATTCGAAGTGGGGGAAAATAAAAATCCCTTAGCTTAAACACAGTATTTTTTACAGCTATTTATTATTTGTACTATTTATTCTGGCTTCTTAAAATGGTGATCTGATCCTTGCGTAAAGATAGTAGCAGGTGAACCAATTAATTTGAGTAGCTAATATATAGGGAAATGATAAAAATTTCATCAACCCTTTAAAATAAATGTTTGCTATTTGAAGGTGAAAATGGAAAATTTTCTGGTGTTGACTGATGCTACTTCCATCTTCCATCTAAAGTTGCCTAGTCTTTGCAATAATCACATAGGCAACCATAAATTCTCATAAAACAGCCTGACTCATTAAATAATGCTTAAACAACAGGCACTAAATCTTCCATTAATGAAGTATTCAGAAGGTGTTTGCTATCAATAAGAAACAGTAACAGGCTATAAGACTACATGATAAGGGTGCAGGAGAGGACAAAAGTGTATTAAATGAGAGCTGAAACTTGACCTCATTGCAGAGTCTTCACGCTGCAGCAGGACACTGCAAGAAGTGATGTATGATACTACCTGCTCACATACAGCTGCTAAGAATTATAGGAACACAATCCCACTGATGTTTAATATCTATTAAAAATTTGACTGGATCTTTTTAACAAGAAAGTTGTGACAAATCACAGATGAATTAAGTTTCCCCATAAAGTCTGGCAGTAGTTTGAAAGACCAGTTGTCTGACAGGACCTTCTCAAGTAACTCAGATAATAAGCATACAGTCTTTTTGACACCAGGGATTTCTCTCCCACAGTTATGTATCCATAACCAGTCAGAGTGCAGGAGAAATGGGGGAAGAAACAGGATCATATGCACCCCACAAAAGTGTGTTATGAACTGTGCAAATTAAGTCCCAGTCATTTGGAAGGGACCTCTGGAGGTGAACGAGTCCAACCTCCTGCTTATTAAAGGACTAGTTTCAAAGTTAGATGAGGTTGCCCAGAGCTTTGCCAAGCTGAGTTTTGAAAATCTCCAAGATCAGAGTTTCCACAACCTCTCTGAGCGACTTCCAGCACTTAACCACTCTCACTGCAGTTTTTTCTTCTTATGGCCAATAAAAAAATTCTCTTATTGCAACAAGTGACAACTACCTCCTGCCCATTTGGCGTGTGCATCTAAGCAGCATTTATTTCCACCTTCTCTACAACACTCCCATTATGATTTCAGGGTTAGATCTGGCCCCCAACTCTAGCCTTCTTCCTTCCCTCAGCCTGTTTTGTCATACGCTCCAGTCCCCTAAACACTTCACTGGATTTCCCCTAGACTTCCCTCTCTGACCTCTCAATACGAGATGAAGCAGTTACAACGAAGTGGCAGCTCAAGAAGCAACAAGTTATTATTAATCTGCTTTGGGCATTTTAGTGGTTCTTACACTGACAAGACATGGAGAGAAGCACCAACAAATCCTCTTCCAAACAAGCAGTGACCATAACAAAGTACCCAAAAGGCATGCTCCTCTTTTCCTGCAACAGTTAGGTTGGTCAACAGCTTCAGTCTCATTGACCTCTTGCGAAGATCCACCACCCTTGTCAAAAGTCTTCTACCATAACAGACAAAAAAAACCAAAACTAATTGCACTGTAAAAACAATCAAGATATATCAAGTCAGCATTTGGATAAAAACCCAAACTTGCCAGACAGTTACTTCTTTTAATTATGAGTTGTAACAGACACCTAGCAAGTTCAGGAGGAATTTCTATAAAATATTCCAGCAAATACAGCATACGCATTTCATGTTAAGAAAGGAGAGAGGGATTACAATCCTAGATAAATACTCTGACCACGTAGAAAAATGGTTTTTTTTTTATATTTTTATGTGTGTGTCTATATATATGTGTGTACACATATGTGCATATGCGTGTATATATATGTGTGCGCGCACATACGTGCATTAAGTACTTTCACTGGCTTACAGGAAGGAAAACCCAAAGAAGTCTGTGTTCTGACTGATTTTATAGAAGTAGTGGTCTCCTGCAAACAAACACAATTTAACAGTCCAAGCCCTGACTCAGCTCCATAAGGCAAGCTGAGAAACAGCATTCTGCCTCCCTCCCAATAAACAAAACATGACCTTCCACATTGGTATAGCATTGTTTCAGCTCAAAACAAAAAAGGTACTTCTCAATAAGTGCTTCTCTTCATATGAACTACCCTCCCCATCAGGAGCCTGCAAAAAGCATGAGGCTTCAAACTGACCTACGTCAAATGGAAAGGAAGTAGTAGTCATTTATAGAGTTTTTTAAAGAGTAAAGTACTTTTGATTGATTTATTTATAAAGTACATTTTAATAATTTCAAGTTAGCAGTTTGCTAACTTAGTTAGCTAAATTAAGTTAGCAAATACAGTAAATAAGTAAGCTGTATAATGCTAAAGATATCATAGTGAACACACTCATGTTGTTTTGAGGCAGAGGGAGAATACCTGCGTAACAGAGGTAACAATTACATTAGTAGGTATTTTGTCAAGAGATTACTGTGCACAGTGATACATGTCCAGAGAGAAATTCAAACACATAGCTTCTTCCATATACTGCCCGATCAGTTTTGCTCATGGGAATACAAAGCAAGCACATCTGTGTGTCCACTTTAATTATCCAACTTCCCAATGGTAAAACCAATAAACAATTTGGTGGCTTCCTCTTTGCTGGAACTGAATGAGGTATTTTTTGAAGTCACTTTAGAAAGCAGAATAACATGGAGTGGGTTTTTAGATAAGACTATAGATAAATGGCAACAAGTTCTCTCTGCAGAAAGCAGTAATATTGTGCAACAATTCAGGTGAGGTGGCAATTAGCAAGTCATCATCACCCACACTTCCCATGGTCCTGCTAATACTTCAGCATTAATTTTGACCGTTTCTAGAAATATCACTTATTTTGTGCATTCCATCCCAAGAACGGCGAAAACAGCAAACTGATAATTACAAGGAATACAGCTTGCACCAGCTGGTTCTACCAATGAAGCAGGTAGGAAATGATTGGGTTTCAGACAGATGGACAAAAAGCATTCTCAACCAGTCAAATGAGAAATGAAGGAGGAAAAAAAAAAAAAGTCCAACAACTCACTCCAAAAGACACTTTGCACTTAAAAATGTTTACTTTTCTACAATACAGGTAACTATCAATGTTCAAGTTCTTTGCTCAGATTTCATGAATAAATGATACCTCTTACAGTGATTTAAAACCAAATTAATAGGAGTTGATCACTATTAAAGAATTATTAAAGAAAAAGAAAATAGCCTGATCTTCTGCATTTAGAAATCACAAACAGTAAAATAAGCACAACCTTATGATCTTCACTCATAGAATATGCAAGATGCAAAGACACTAGTAGCAATGACAAGGTCAACAGCTGAGCAGAGTCAAAGATGCAACTGTGGCAAAAAGGCACCCTCCATTTCTCCTTCTCCACTTGCTGCCTAGAAAGAAATACCAAGATCTGAGCCTGAAAGAGAAAACAAGTACTTTCAGTGTATTATCATAAGTCTTGAATATTGAGCTTTGCTGAATCTGAGCATCACTGAGACCAGATCAGTAATTATCTTCACACACACAGGCATGCGCCCCTGCCCCCCTCCCCTGAAAATGGCCTTACTAATCAAAACACATTCAAGTGCAATTCTATAGGAAACAACCTAAACAACAGTGAAAGCGCCTTTTCCTACTCTGAAGTAGTTTTATTTCAAGAGTATTGAAACAGATTACAAAAAACATTCCTCAACTGCAGGACAGACAAGTTGCTGGTAGTCATCTGCAAAAGCTTAATTTTTCATTCTTCTCGATGACTACAACTGCCAAAAGGTATGCAATTTAAAATTTCTGTTTCAGTTTATTGCTTTAATTATACAGTCCGTTTCTTCAGCTTACGTAATGATTATATACTTAGCAAGCAGATGCAAAGATTAACACACCAGTTGCAGGATGTCAGACTCAGGGCAGGTGGCGGAAGAAGGGGAAGAAATGTATCAGGATACGGAGTATTCCCATAAATCATTTTCACAAAGCAGTCACAAAGAAAGCATTTATCTGAAACTGAGTAATTTAGTGTTGCGTTGGTCTGCTTTCCAGCTGCAAATTAAACTCTAGCACCGAAAGGAATGTACTAAACCTGTTCCAAAATGACCAGATGTGCACACTCAAACACCATTCACACCACTGGTGTACAGTTGGAGCCAAATTTTGACAAGGGCAACACTGCAGTTTAGTACTGACAGACAATCTCATCTGAATTATAACCAAGTGATATGCTCCAGCCAAAACCAAACCAAACCAAAAAAAAAAAAAAAGCTAGAGACATTGCAGGAACACATTCAACAGCAAGGGAACACTAATGCTAAATTGAACACTCAAAATTAGCACTGTCCTCTTAGAAAAACACACAGGGATTTAACAGCTAGGGAGCATCTATACTACAAAACCCTAAAAATTACTATTTAGATGAAATGTCAAGTGCACTTCTGACACAAACCTCCCAGTCATCCCTCCTTACCATACCTTGTCCCACATTGTGGTGTAGTCTTAGAGCACAAAACTAGCTTTCTTTTTAACGAAACGAAACTAAAATGCATGCTCCAGGACCACATTTAATGCACCCCAACTGTGTAAATGCACTCAGTTCTCAGGCTCAGACCACAGCCAATTTGACATGACCCTCCACCCGGCAGCAACATGTTCAGCAAGGACACTGGGACCTTATCAGCAGCAGTTTCACCCTACAGATCCAACCCTAACGAGATGTACTAGTTGCTTGCACAGGACACGGCCACTTCAGGCTGCATCTACCGGTTGCGCACAGGCTCCCCTCCATGCAGACCTGGACCTGGTGCAGGAGAGCCACAGCTCCCATCAGGCTCAGCAAGAGATGTGGGTTTCATCTACTGGGCTGCAGCAAGCTGTGGTATGTGACCCATTTGACTAAAAATATTAAAGTATTTCATTCAATGCTCTACCTGAATAAGCACTCTAGAAGCTCACAAGTTGTGCTACAGCCTATTCAACACCACCATTTTAGCATCATTTGTTTTACTTCTTCCTGAAGTCTGCTCTGTCAAACCTAAACACAACTTAAAGAGAGACATACAGAACCTACTACAAATTAAAAAAAAGGCATCAAATAGCTAAAAGCCAAGGCGAAATAAGTCACAGTAACTTCCCGCCCTTGTGGCATACTTTTTACCTTCTCACTTTTCATACTTCACATGCACCATTTCCTTGGCACAGACACTACTCTGAACCCCAGTCAGCTATCCAAGCATGGCTGGGGGGCTGTGTGATGGGCGGGGAGGGACATACCACAAAAGTAAATTAAAAACTTAAATTAAAGACTTTGTTTAGTTTTCTTCAAAAGTAAAACTACTTCTGAGCTTTGAAACCTGTGCTGAGGCTTATATTGATGTATCACCTACATGATTATTGTGTATTGCATATAACTGAGTAGTTTATGCTTTCTGTGAGGTTTTAAAGACAGACAAATCAGATTAGCAGCAGTCACTAGCTAAGCACCCAGAATTAGAGGCTACTGAAATGGCTTTTTTCTTTAAATCCTCATTTTGATTTATTTTTCTAGCCCAGTGACTTAGAGCTGAGAAAGGGATTCAGATTTAGAAAAAAAACAACCTTAGCCATCATGTTTGCCCACGGGGCCAGGATGCCCTCCCCAGAGCTGGCCCTGCACTCCCCTGCCATGATCACAGGATTTTTATGAAAAAAGCCAAAAGCACCACCAGACTGCATTAGACAGCCCAAGTACAAGCTGTCTAACCTCACCAGCCCCGCAGCAGGCAGGAGCCCTCGATGCTGCCACAGGCAGCTGGGAGGTGAGGTGATGCCATGCCTGCCCCTGTCCTGGTACCTACAGCCCACCTGCCCTGCAGAGAGGCAGGGACCACACGGAGGGTTGGACAAGCATGAGCTGCCATGCCCTGCCACCTCCCCAGGAGGGCTCCCCACCTCTTTGGCTTCCCTCAGACCAGTACCTTCTCATAAAGGCTTGTGCCAAAACAAGCGTGGAACACTGGCAGCATGTGGGAGATCGCGTGTGGGTTTAAAATACAGCATACACACAGTCAGGAGTGATCAGATGCAACTATTTGCACTTACTAGCTACACATGTCCCTTTTTAAGGCAGGTTTGGTACACAGTGTTATTTAACCTTGTTTTAGTCAACTAATAAATACTTAAGGTGCTGGAGCACATTAAAAGGATGTGCTCCTCTTTCAAACAAATCCTGACTTCAAAATGATTGTTTAAAAAGAGTCATCTTCCATCTTCTAATAAATTAAGAAACTCAGATTATATATCTTAAAATAGACCTGCATATTGTATGTATAACAAAACCACATGCAAATGAAGCACAAAGGCTATATATAGCTCAGTCAACATATTTGAAGTGGTCACTGGAGAACAAACAGAGAAATTTGCAAAGCGATAGCAGCTCACTTGCAGGGCACACTGTTGGCTGCTGAAGCCTCAATGCCCACAGAACATGCACTCCCAGAGGAGAGGACAGGAGGTGACTTCAAGCCAGCTCTAGCCTGATCCCACAAACTGAGCAACTCTCAGTGGTGGGAACTTTCCCAATGCCCTCCTGGAGGGTACATTTCAGTTCAGTTTCATCCAAAAGGAGCCCAGTTTGCATACTCCAGAACTGCTCTGAGGTTCTAACCAAAGCACAGTGCGTGAGGATCAATGAGATTTGCTTCAGAGCCTCATCCCTAGGTCAAAAATAAAACACAAATGCAGAAACACCCACCATCTGTTATGGCCATTTACTTGACTACGGATTTCCCTCCACTCTCTAAATTCAAAATATTTGAGCTTATACATTCCTCTGGTACAATTTTCACTGTGAAATAATTTTGCCTGAAGTTCAAAAGAATTACAAGAATTCCCTTCAGCTTCAGAGCTCTCAATTTTCAGCTTTGCCTGATGACCCCAGCTCCTACGAGTATAGCACAGCTGGGGAGCAGGGAGGGCCCCCTTCTCTGTACTCCACTCTCTCCTTCTCTGTCTCATTAAACAGTTAGCTTATTTGCACACTTACTCATGATAAACTAAAATGGGGTACCAGGCAGTGGGAAGGAGGTCTTCGCCTACCATTTCGTCAATAAATTAACAGCAATCTTACCAACAGTAGGACAGTACTTTTCTTCACAGGTTACCTTCTTTCAGGTCGTGAGATATATTTTCACAGATCTCTTTCAAGGAAAATAATCCTTTGAGCTTGACACTTACATTTATCCTTCAGCAAATTAAAAAAAAAGGCAGCACAAGCATCAACATTTAATAAAATATAGTCTTAACATGTACCTTAAAGTCTGTCAAAGCTTTACCCAGCTACTGTGCTCAGTATTAATCTATATTCCTCACCGCAGCGTATCTTCAATTGCACACATAGGAAACAAGAAGAATGTGATTCTTAGTGTCAAATATTCACATGCTCATGCCTGTGTTCGAAGTGCTGGTAAATGAGCATTCAAACATTCTGCTGAAAATTGAGCTGCATTCCATACAAAAAGTTGTGTTGCATCTACATTGCACCTAATGTTAAAAAAAAAAAAAAAAAGATTTATACATATGTAATCAGATACTCAGGAGCGTGACTAACTTAAAAATTATGTCCAGCTCTTTTGACAAATTTGACAGCTGTTCTAGAATACATCTTTTCTCCTCTTTTCATCCCTTCTTTCTTCCCCATTTTCACTCTAACACATGCTTTTATTCTGTTTGGGGTTTTTTTGTTTCTCCTTCTCTCTTCAGTGGCAGCATCAGGGGGGAGGGAGGAAGCGTAGGGTGCTAATGCACAAAGCAGCGCTTGTTAAAAACTGAACATATCCAGGCAATTCGCCAAATTTAATTCCAAAGACCCCGCTTGTGATTTGATGCTAAAATGGAATATAGCATTGTTCTATCTGTCTGTAGGACACTGTGTCTTCTATGGAAGAGGGGTTAAAAACAAAAGGACAAAAACCAGCTTGACACTCCCCCCAGCCTCCAAACACACACTTCATTCCAGAAAATACCATATTCATTGGCCTTCAGAGTTGTTCGAAATAAAGCAGCAAAAAAAAAATGGATTATCTCACAAACACCATGAAAAAACATTATTGAAGTTCACAGCGGACACAGTAAGAGCCAAAAAGGGTCAAATTCTGCTGCTTTTATCAGATCTCCTACATTCAACGTCTGGATTTGGACCTTGTTGCAGTGAAAACTGTTCATTAGGAAGGGATGTCAGAATCTGGCCTGAAAGTGATGTCCCCAGAGTCCTTGAAAAATGTAAAGTATTGACCAAGCTCCCCGAATTCTTTTGAACCAGACTGTGAATCCCGTATTTATTTCATAAGCAATCGTTACCTGAGGCTAGAAGAGAGACTGCTCAGGTGAGAAACTGCTCATACATGTAAATCTAAAGCTAAGACTGGTATTAGTTTATGAAATGGGGGAGGGAGAAAGACAAAGAGAGATTACTTACACTTAAAATCTTAATGAGTAATAGTCACACACACTTTCCCACAATTTGCCATGTAGCCTGATTTGTCCCAACAGATATTAAACCATAACACGTAATAATTTAACAGGGGGAAGAAGCACTAAATTGTGAAATGTGCACGTGACTTTAAATTCCACATGATTTATGCCATATTCCATTACTAGCCTTATGTACCCAAAATAAAACACATATACTGACATCCATAGAAGTAATAATACATTAAACTATATACGCAAGTTACATGCAGAGATAAATCAGTATTTGATTGACAGGATCCCAAGCACAAATTTGAACTCGCTTCCCATATAGACCATTTTTTACTTTTTAACCTCATATGTAAGAAATACCTATTTTCCCACGACTTTCCGCATTCCCCCCCACCATGTACAGCCTTTCCCATCCCTGCCGCAATCCCCCTGCTCATCGCCCACTCCCTCTCCTCGTCAACCCAGGTCACTCAGTCACCAGTTGAGCAGGGATTAGTGCCTCATAACGGCTCACAGCAGATGTTCCTCTTCCCCGCTCCAGCTGTGGGGTCTCTGCCTTCATTCAAATGACAACTAACAGGGTACAGCTAACTTTACTTACAGAGCACAAAGGAAAAATTCATCTTTAAAGATGGGTAGATAAAGCAGAAAGGGACTACATGTCTCAAGGCCGGGAACGAGCAAAAGAGCTTCTCCACTCAAGAGCCATCAAGCACGCAAACTCTTCTCAAAACCCTAAACCCTGTCAGCCAGCTCCTTCTCAGTCACGTAGCAGAGGCAGAGGTCCCTCCGTCACCTGGATGACCATGCAACTCAGCCCTCCCACGTAAACACAGAAAGCATCAACAGGCTAGTTTGCAGCCAGGGCAGGCTTCTTATTTCTGATGTTCCAGAGGTGGCATAGCCACAGATAGCTCCAAATCAAAAATATGAAGCAGCAATGGACTTTTCCAGAGTTTTTTCTTGCTTAGTTTTTGGGGGTTGTTTTGTGGGTTTTTTCCCCTCTTAAATGATAAAAACATTTAAGTCTTTCATATTTAGACAAACATAACATATAAAGACAGGGAGGACAGATAACATGCTGGGAGAGTGTTGGAAGGAAACTGAACTGCAGGAAAAATTTGACATTGGTTTCCAAAAGGCAAGGCAATGCCTCTTTCCTCAGCCACAGCCAGTTTCTTCTTCCAATCTTCTGCTTTATGGTTGCAACAGAAGAAACCAAAGAGACAGGATTTACGAGCCTTTTCAGATATCACTCTTTTAGGAGGGTACAGACACACACACAAGTTGAAAATGCTAAGAACAAGTATGAATCAAACCTGCAACTCATGTTTTTTCCCCACAGAGAAACCTCTTCATCATCACCATCCATTTAGGCACTGAAGCATTTTGAAGATAATAATTACCCATTAAGCATCCTGAACACATAAGCAAATGAAAGAGAAGTGAGCCAAAAGAATTCAACTCATTCGCTCAAAGCCATAAAATCAAGAAACAGGTACAGATATTACTTAAAATTCTTGTAAATCATGTGACGTTTGCCACCACAGCATATTGCCCTAATGAACTGCTTAGCATTTTGCTAAGTATATATGCTTGCTCCTGTAAAAAATGCACTTGGGAAGATTCTCAAGACTATTTTCATCAGACAGCACTTTCTGTCGTCAAAACCATAATGCTCTCTCAATAACGTTAATGTGCACAATTGACATTAAAAAGCAAGAGTGACTGAAAGGGCTTTACAGTAACCCTACAAATTATTCAACTGCTACATAAGACTTGTGTTCCTCAGTGTTCAATAGATTTAAGATCCACTGACCCCTCTCATTACTGTTTAGGACACCATGCTCTTGACAATTTTAGGTGTTAGGAAAACTTGCACTTTGTTTTCTGAGTCTGGTAAAATTACATCATCTTATTTAGTGTCACATTTAAAGAACTTTAAACATCACAACAAATGAATTATCTTGCAGCTCTTACATTCCAAATTCCCACAGACCTTGCTGTTAAGGAATCAAGCTTTTTGGAAATTCCAAGAGTTCAGAGAACCGTTATATACAAAGTGTTCATTTAGAGAGGAGGCAAGTTCTGCATCCTCAAGTATTTTCTTAAACACTCCATTTTGTAACAAGGCATTTATTTCCCAGCCTGTCACACAAAATAACCTGGTTCTTCTTCAGTAACTCTCCTGAACTCTTCTTAAAACAAACTAACTTGTGTAACTTTGATAAGACGGTGCACTCAAAAGTACTTTTTATGCTGTTGACACAGCACGGGTAGCTTGCAGACTAGCAAATTTGCTGCAATGAACGGAGTCTGAAGACAGACAGCCCTTTCACACATTGCTGACCCAATGTTTTACACGGAGGAAAAACCCAGCAAGAATGGGCCATCGTTGCTTATAAACTGTTGAGCGTTTCTTTTTGCTTTGTTTTCTCACAGCTCCTCTAATCAAAGCACACAACTGTTCTTTGTATTGCCATTATGACCCTATAACTGAAGAACCCTAAAGAAGTTTCTTACTCACACAAGGATTTCACCCTGAACGCTTTAATGCTTTAGTCTAATAGCTGCCAGCTCTAATGACGGCTCTGTCTCAAAGTTCAGAGAGAGATGCTGAGTTAAGCTTAAATCTTCTCTGGCTTCCTATTCAAACCACAGTGGTCATCAGCCAGATACTACAAAGAAAGGGCTGGAAGGTCAAAGAATTTAAGGCAGCACACCAGAACAACTTACCACCTCTGCAGGTAAGCAGAGCCTAGCAAAGGACTGTACAAGCCATATGTGGAATTGCAGTAATCAACTGAATTTAGAGAATTTCCTAGCAGGGCATAGTGTTTGTTACTAATTGCACTTCCATTTTAGGGTGATTTACTTTTGAAAGATAAGGCATTCTTTTTGAAACAGTAGCATATCCTAAAATAGAGACAACTTTTTTCCTCATAACCGCTGCATTATAAAAGGACCCAGACCATATAACTAGGGTGAGCTTCAGGTTTAATGAGTAAAACACAAACCCATGAAACAATCCCTGTTTCCAAATACTTATACCCTGAGCCTGTGTTCTACACAGGCACACCCACATACCAAACCTTCTTTTACAAGAATAGTTTAACTGGTGTATATAGTTGTACACGGTATGACAGGTAAATAACTTGACCGCAGACAGTAAGAAAGCCGCAGTGGTAGAAGCATAAAATGACACCTCTCAGCTGTTTTCATTTTAAAACCACGTAGAAGAATCTATTTCTGACCATTTAGACACCCAGAGAAAAGATGCCATCACTAAAACAGAAGGAGGTTGCTTACTTTTGTCTTCTCGAAGGACACATTCCTGGCAATAGAAAGGTATCAGAAAATTCTTTTAAAGAAAGTGAACAATCACTATAAAGCAACACTGCTGCATTTATATTATTGCTTTATTTTAAAAAAGCACAGTTTCTGCCACCTAGCTGCTACATGTAGGTTTATGTATGTCTATACCTGAAGGAGTTTCAGCATTTCAGAGATGAAAGTTTATTCACAATATAATACAGTTTTGAGGTAGTATATGTATTACTGCATTAGTTTATACCATAAATGTACATATAAGGGGAGCTATCTATATAAGAGGAATCACCCAGGAAGGCTGCAGTTAAAGTAACTGTTAGCACTTCATAACTGAAAAATTAACAGGCATTTGGGGTCATCTTTGCATTTTTACAGAAGACTGAAAAATGCAACTCAGAAAACACAACCAGCACGTTCCCCCGCAGTCCTGGCAATCCATTCAACACTTCCCAACACATCCATGACTGTCAGAAGCCCTGTTTTCAATTAAGTATAAGCACATTTAATGTATTTTGCAATGATGAAACACTATAAACTTTGGAATTATGCTTACAATCTCCACCACAGACCAAGTTCCTACTTACTACAATGCATTCGATTCCTAGATGGAAAACAGTGGTAACAACAGTTGCAAAAAGAAAGCGCTGTGTGGTTCTGGAAAAAAAAAAAAAATCCAAGTCAAAGCTTCTACGCATGTTACCTCACTGGTAGCCTGAAACATCTGTTAGAAGCCAATAATCATGCTTCCATGTTTCATTTCTCAAAGTAAGCTTAACTATTTGTATCCCCGTGGCAGCGTACCTCGTTTCCATGACGGCTATTCTCCTACCATGGTAGAGATCTTCAAACACAAGTTCCAAGATCATGCTCGTAGCATGAAACATGTTTTGTAGATCTTATGATATCAAAAGTTGTTTCGTGGATTATCAAATAGCAGTGCTTATTTCTGCAATTACTTACCTGAAAGATGAAGCTAGGGGAAACTTTTAATTGGTCTTTAATGCCATGTGCCAGCCAAACCAAAATTATTCCAAGTCATGCTACATGAACAACCCCAAACCATTTTTTTCCTACTTCTAAGTCTAATACAAAATAGGACTTTTCCTTTCTGTTAAAGGAAGCAAGCATTTGCAATGGTAGTAAAACACTGCTGCAAAGCCTCAAATTTTACCTGCTGTGTATGTGTATTTTCCTACATGTCTTTTTAACACAAACATGCACATACAGATGGTGATCTAGCAGACTACTCACATGTTCTACAGCTAAGTACACTAAGTATTGCCTCTCGAGCTCACAAGGCTGCTTGTTGATGCGTCTAGGGATAAGCACATACACCGGTGCACTTCTGAACTGGGACAAAATTTCATATTAAGGAGCATGTGTCACTAACAGATTACACCCTGAGACACAGTTCCCCTCTGAGAATTAGTTATTTAAATAAGCGTGCATTTGGTTTCACATTTTAGCCTTTTTTTCTTTTTTTTTAATAGGCACTTCATACTTCCATTTGCACCCACTCCCTCTCTGCAGCTTGCCGTATCATATAATGGGGGAAGGAGTGGCCAACACTGAGCATTATGAGAAGACAACTCCTAGGTCTCCAGAGATGAGTTATCCACTTCAGAGTAATCTTCATTACTTTTGGAATTATTTGTATTTGGAAGTTTCAGGAGAAAGTCATCCACTAATGTAGTATTTTGTAGAAAATAACCCTCTAAAAATATTTCTATTTTTTAAGCTCTTCACCCAAAACAAGGAAAAAACAAGTTAACTCTCCTGTTCTTTGCAACCTTAAGGCCACATCACCTGGCTCTAGATCCTCCTATTTCTTGTCATGGAAGACAGTTGAGTACATTGCTTCAGAACTTTAAAAAAGAAAATTACCATTTTTTGCTCTTAGGTTTCAAGCAACCACCAATAGGTATCCAGTAAATCATGGTTAATATTTAACTTTAAATACAGCCCTGACTCAGCTTGCTTTTGGTGAAGTGTTTAATAAACTCTTATTATCCAAGAAGCTCAGCTGAATGTAAAATCTTCAAATCAATGATGCCTGTGTCAGATGTCCACTGAGGCTCTTTTACTACAATGGATTTTTTTAAAATGAAATTGGCCTGTATGAAGCCTTTTGTCAAAAAAAAAGACCTGTATCAAGACAAATTGAAACTTCTCACAATAGTCTGACTAACACACTGTCTACAGTAGGAAATACATAAGCCATTTAGACAAGGAAGTCCAAAGCCTCCAGCATTTCTACCATCACATTAATTACATTTACTAGAGACTGAACAGGTGGCAGCAGCGAGATTTGAGAAAACAATTCCGTAACATGAAGTAGCCTAACACCTATGGAAGCTGTGCAGAGTGAAAAGAAATCTGTGCAATTATTTCGCAGCACTGTAAATTAACTGCACTTGCAATTTTCGGGACACAGTTTTATTGGAATTTTGCACCTTGTTGTAAAAACGCTCAAAGAACATGAAAGGACTTTCTCCTCTTCCTTCTAAAGTGACTTCAAGGACTGTGCGCAGATCTTCATCGACAGCTGCTTGTACCAGACCACCAAAGCCACAGTGGCAAAATGATGCTCTAACAGTAGCTACAGGCAGCTTCTCTTCACTCGCTGTGGTAATTCCCTAACTGTTTTAGTAAAGGGCAGATGTTGCGTATGACCCAATTGAACACCCATTTTTATTTTGTTATGGCTTTGGGGAAGAAAGAGTGTTGCACGTGGAATTCAGCGTTGATTAAAAAGCACTAACATTTGGCTGAACAAAACCCAGTTTAGCCCCCTGGGCCTGTCTGACCCACTAACCACTGCTTTCTAACTGCTCTGTTATGACAAAGTTTGCCTGAAAAATGCAGAGCAAAAAAATATGACACTTATGTCAGTTAGGCAACATTTCCTTAACAACATTACTGTGAAAATACCCATTCCCCCACCCTCAAATTTATTGTTTTTAAATTAAACATTTGTAGCAAACTCATAACAACTGATGGAGCCTCTTTAGTGACCGAACAGGGAATGCACTAACGTATCAGATAGACATATTACATCGCTCAAATGCAGACAATAAATGTATAGTAAGATCTTGTTTCACGACAGGGAAATGATGGGGGAAGAAGCACTGAGTATTTTAAGAATTTTAAATGTACCATCCCTGTGTTACAAAACAATACTTTTCCTCCAGGCACTCTAAGTCTATCTAAATAGGTATCACCTACCAAAAAAATAATCCCTGTTTTGTCTCCAGTTTTCTTTCATGTATGCTTCCTTAAAACATAGGTCTTTCATATGTGCTGTAGGCTCAGGGTTTGCCTAGGGTCTGTGCTTTCCTACAGACCTGCAACAGTAAACCCTATATAAAAGAGAAAAGCATAAAAAGCAGAGGGAGGTAGCGTGGAACGTAGCCTTTTTTTTCCCAAAGCAAGAGCAAAGGTATTAGCGTCACACAGGAAGAGGGGCATGCTAGCTACACTTGAACTGCCTCTTGCAATACCACCACCGAGTTTATCAAGATCTGGTGCTGAACTTAAATCCTGGTTCTAAAGCATGCATGGAAAACTGCATCTTTTATTATGATGGAGGGGAGGGAGGGAGGGGGAGGTGGGGAAAGGTAGATTTCCATTCATCACCACGGAAGAGGAAAATTTGAAATAAGTACCAGCCACTAAGTGTTCAGAAACCAAACAGTAAACAAAAGCCTCCAAAATAATAGCAGGTCTTGTGATTTTCTCAGCATTCAAGGACTACAACAGACAATGGCTGGATAGGAGCAGGAACCAACAGCAAAGATTTTGTGGTGCTTAAGAACCAGATGCCTCCAAAGTACACTGATCCACCGCCTGCACAGAAAGTGAGGAGATAGCAGAGAGACCCTTTCTAAAGAGCATGAGACATCTTAACAGGTAGTGGAGGTTAATGGTATCTTGCAAAAATGTGGTTCTTAAAAGGGAGAAGGGACAGTCACATTTAGAGATTATCAACACTTAAACATTTTACAGGACCAAAGAAAATTATGGTTAGTGACCTCTAATGTCTCGAACTTTCCAAAGATAAACTAGAAGTTCTGAGGAAGAAACAGGGAAAATCAGCACAGCCCAAAACACAGCCTCTCTGTACAACACATACATTTGCCTTCCTTTCCAATCATCCCCAAGGTGAGGCGATGTCCAATACAAGCCTTCAAACTAAGGACTGGTTTCATTTCACAGTAGAGACAATTCTTTCAGAGGAAGAAAAAAAAAAAAAAAAAAGGCAGCATACCACAATGTACATTTCAAACACTTTTTTCCACAAAAGAGGTTTCAATTTCTTATGAAAGGCCTTTCTTGTATAAGTATCCTGCTTGTCTGGATTAAAAAAAATATATCCTACCTTTTTTTATTCTCCTGCAAACATCAATTTCTTAAGCACTGTAAAAACAAATAATGGTGAAAAAAGAATAATATTTGCTCTATCACCAGAGGTCACAAACATGAGGGACCTTACCACACCACTGTACAGCACAGCAGAACATGGCAGGGGCATCAGGGCATCCAGGCACTATACTGGAGAAGAATTTGGGAAACCATTTCAGCAGCTCCTAGTGGATCCTGTCTGAGAAATACCTTGGAAAAGAAGTAGCGCAGCTGTAACAGGAGAGACTAGAAACTAGGGCTCTGTAGTTGCGACCTGATGACAAAACAACTCAATGCAAAATGCTTCTTTTCAAAAAAAGCTTTACTGCATTTTTTTTTCATGAAAACTCATGTTCACAGTTTACCATTCCCAGAAACAGGGTTTGAAGATGCTCTTTTAAATGGTGTCATCTACATATAAAGAAAAACCAGGCACATCATCTAGCTCATGTGAAAGAAAACCATAATCAAGTAACTCTTTACAAGGGCATGTAGTGATAGGAGGAGGGGGAATGGCTTCAAACTGGAAGAGGGTAGACTTAGAATAGGTATTAGGAAGAAATTTTTCACTGTGAGGGTGGTGAGACACTGGAACAAACTGCCCAGGGAAGTTGTGGAGGTCCCATCCCTGGAAGTGTTCAAAGCCAGGTTGGATGGGGCTTTGAGCAACCTCGTCTAGTGGGAGGTGTCCATGCCCATGGCGGGGGGGTTGGAACTAGGTGATCTTCAAGGTCCCTTCCAACCTAAACCACTCTATGATTCTATGACTCTGAGCCCTCAAACTGACAGTTTCCATGGTTTGAGATTAAAAGTCTGTTGTACTCTTGCTTCTTCCTCAATTTCCCACACATGCATACAAAACCCGATGCCTGTAAAGCCCAAAGAACTTGGATTTAATGCAGTAACTCCAAGCAGTCCAATTTCATTAACTATTTCAGATGGTCATAAAAAGAACAGCATTCAGCACAGTTATGCACGCAATGAAGTTACCTTTTCACTCCTCATTTTCTGTTCCCGTAGTCCTGGCGTTCTGGAGATGGGCTAACGAGAAACCCTGTCAGCCATCAGAAAGCTCTGCAGTGGCCACCTGACAGAGTTCCACCAAGGTATGTGTTAGCCAAGCCCTTGTTTTCTCTATAGAGATGAGGGGTCTCATCTAAACAGATACAACCCCAGCAGATGTTACAGAGCCGATGGAGTGGCAGGGGAATGGAAGGCATGGAAGGAAAGGGAAAGATTTAGCAAAGGCAAATGCTGCTAGAGTTAATAATCATGCCCTAATTCAAACCAGGCTCCCCTAAAGCAGTTCAGGTTCACTTTAATTACTACGCAGGTTTTTTTCTTGGCATAAGCCAAACGGATTCACATCAGAACTGCAGCAACCACTTGGGAGGCAGGAAGCTGCTGTGCTTATCCTCTGAGTATCATGACCTGAATTAATTAGTATGTAGTCCTGCACATTTCCTTAAATCATCTCCAGTGCATACATTCCTGGTCTCACATCCAGGGTCACCATAGCTATGAGGGAAACAAAAGACACTGGTGAAGCTTGCTGGCACTGCCGCCCTGCCTCTTCCATGTGTCTCCACAGGGGTACAGCTGCCAGGACAAACATTTGGGAAGGTATCTCCTTGTGTAAACTCCTACCATGCATGCTACAGGTAAGCCCACACACAGCTTCATGAAAAAAGACAGCAGGAGATGGAACTCCCAAGCAAAACTGGAAATGAAAAAGTCTGCATGCTAGCGTGTGAGAGACTGAGTTAACAGCCAATTTAAGGACATGTGAACAGAGGCAAGTTTAGGTTACTGTATAAACCCTGATATGAAAGAAGCCGTATAGCTCAGACAGAACACTGCCAGACACCCACAATGAGCAATTTTGCCCTATTGCATACAGGGACATTGTGATTACCCGAAGATGCACAGCCACCTAGTCCACTGGGCTTCTTACAAATGAAGTGTATGTCAGCAGTATACACAAACACAAGGAGGACACTTTTACGCAGTATTACTTTTACATCTGCAAAAAGTCTTTTCTATTGCATTCCATAAACAACAACAAAACAAAAAAACACCAAAAAAAGCAGACACAAGGAAAAAAAGAAGCAAGCTTGCCTTTTTTCACAGTAAGCCCAGAAAAGTCATAGAAGCACCATCCTCAAAAACCCCTGGCAAAAAGGATTGTAGATGCCCAAGCCGTGCCTTACACTTTGTCCTGCAGCCATAAAAGCCCCTGATCGTGCTGGTTTGCCACACAAGGGACACTGGCAGTGGGCACATAGCTAAGAAGGGCTGTAATCCTGCTGTCCTACTCTCAAGCTTCATGTTTTGCACCATTAACTTCAGTGCTTAAGAGAAACACAGCTGTCTTGGCAGGTCATGCTCAAGGAAGAAAGGCAGTTTCTGAGACAATAAGTGCAAAAGCTCCTTAAAAGCCATGATGACCTAAGGGAAGGATTTAAAATTAATTGCCAGTATCCCCTAGCAGGAAGCACTGGCATGGTACACCCTGAATGCTGTGGGAGACCTGGGATACAGGCTGTCACCAGGTTGCTATTCCCAGTTGTCTCCTTCAGTACGAAGGGGGGCACGCAGCAGCTGCCAAGTCAGAAAGCTTTAAGCATCACAGCTCCAGCCATGTCTGCCACCAGAGAGCAAGGTTTTTGCTACTGGTCTGCTCCTGACTATGGAAGTCATTGGAGCAAAAGCCTGAATGTCTCTGGGACAGCATGTAGCAGCTCAGATCAATTCCGTTTTGGGGATACCGCTGTGATGCCAGTGACTTAGCCTGACAAAAGAAACTACTATTAAAATGGCAAATAAACACAAGTTCAACAAGGCCAACTGTAAGGTCCTGCACCTGGGTTGGGGCAATCCCAAACATGGATACATGCTGGGTGATGAGTGGATTGAGAGCAACCCTGAGGAGGACTTGGGGGTACTGGTGGATTAAAAACTGAGTATGAGCTAGCAACATGCACTCACAGCCCAGAAAGCCAACCATATCCTGGGCTGCACCAAAATAAGCATGGCCAGCAGGTTGAGGGAGGTGATTCTGGCCCTCTACTCCACTCTGGGACCCCACCTAGAGTACTGTGTCCAGCTCTGGAGCTCTCAGCACAGGAAAGACATGGACCTCTTGGAGTGGGTCCAGAGGTGGCGACAAAGATGATCAGAGGGAGGGAACACCTCTCCTACAAGGACAGGCTGAGAGAGTTGGGGTTATTCAGCCTGGAGAAGAGAATGCTCCGTGGAGACCCTATAGGAACATACAGGAAAGATGCGGAGGGACTCTTTATCAGGGTGATAAAGGATAGTGATAGGATGAGGGGTAACAGTTTTAAACTGAAAAAGGATAGATTTAGATTAGATATTAGGAAGAAATTATTTACTGTCAGGGTGGTGAGACACTGGAACAAGTTGCCCAGAGAAGTTGTGGATGCGCCATCCTTGGAAGTGTTCAAGGCCAGGTTGGATGGGGCTTTGGGGAACCTGGTCTAGTGGAAGTCCTGGACTAGCGGTCTAGTCCCTGCCCATGGCAGGGGGGTTGGAACTAGATGACCCTGAAGGTCCCTTCCAACCCAAACCATTCTGTGATTCCATGATTTCATTCCTGTGTTTAAACTTGGGTAAGGAGAAGAAATCTCTCTCCACAGAGATCTAATAACCAGATACAAATGCAAAGCACAAGTGTTGGAGCAATGAAGCATATGCAACAAAAAGCTTGACATATTTTCTGAGTAAGGCAATAGAAAACACTTTATTTACAAGGTACAGAACCTAACATAAGGGACATTTCACACATGCAGAAGATGACAGATTACTGACCATGTGGGAAGCGGGTACAGCAGTCACACTGTATGTCACGTATGGAAGGAAAAAGGCATGCTTCCCTCCTACTAATCTTACCATCCTCTTCCCTAAAAAACAAAGGGTTAAGGATCAAGTATTTTAAGAAGGATTACAGTAGATGAGAACTTAAGCAGACACGATGGCATTTTTTGAATCCATAAACCTGCCTTATACCATGGGAAAGAAGGAGGAATGCTTTGGGAACTTACGTTTTGGCTTCTCCCCTTCCGCGTCTTCTTATGAAGTGGGTATAAGACCCTCCTCAGGAGTCCTGCACAGGGACCCATTTAGCATGCCAGAGGAAGAACTAACGAACAGAGACAGCACCTTTCCAATTAGCTAGTAGGGGTTTTTTTTGTTTCTTTGTTTTTTTTAACAGAAACTCAGGTATTGTTTCCATTCTCATCCCTCAGTTAAACTCTTTAACAACCGTGTCGCAAGCAAGGAATATTCCTAATTCCCTAACCCATTTGAACAAAATTCTTTCTAAGAGGGTAGGTGACCTTCAGAAAGTAGACTGCCATCCTACCACCAGCATACTGACCAATTTGGCAAGTACCTCTACATACAAAAACCAGCAATTCTATCGAAGATGAACTAATCAAGCATGAAACAAAATACTTTCATCAACTAAATGTATTTTGTAAGGGGAAGAAGTAGGTAGCGCTGACTGTAACTATGCTGGTATTTTCCTGAATTTTTTGTTTGTATGCAACAACAGAAAAAAGATTCAGTATGCAGTAATTAACACATTTATACACCAGGTTTTAACAGCAGCTGGGACATTCCCATTAACCTTGGCAACAACATTTAATATTCCATGTGTGCCATGCCCTTCTGTCACTGTGGAAACAGAAAGCCAAGCCTCCAATTTTCCTCCAATAAAGTACTTAATATTGCTTTAAGGGAGCGTCTCCTGACTTTCTGGGGTTTTAAAAACTGTTTCTCCCAATGTCACCACTGTTTTGTATCTCTAACAGAAGTACATTATTTACTTTGAAATAGATGAAATCCAGCAGCTACCACAGACAGATATTGTCTATGGAAAACACACCTGCACATGCCCAGTGCACCATCAGATGGTGTCACAGCCATGCTCATCACCCATGCAAAACTGGCAAGTGCTCTTGACCACCATTTCAGGAAGAAAGCCTTCAATGGAAGATAAGATGCCAACAGGAATAACTAAGGCGGGGAACCATCTATCCACACACATACCTCTGCCCACAAAACCTGGCAGAAAACAGCTTAGAGGGAAGGAAGGATGAGGTTTGACCACAAGGCCCGGCACTTCCTCTCTGTGAGGACAATGGAAAGAGCCTAAACCATGCTGGGGAGCACTGCAGAGCTGACTGTAATGGGGAAAACATTCAGCAGTTTTTATGACAACAGCCATGGGAAACCTAAGAAAATCCAGAAACAAAGTTATACAGAAAAATAAAATCATTTTCATGAAATCTGCAGACTGTTTAAGGCTAAAATCATTCGAGTCTTGACTCACACTGCTACCTCATTTGTGTTTTGTTTCAGTTCCACCCACTCCCCAAATACCTACCTTCAGTCTGCTGTGGCTACTTTAAATTAGCATTTTCAAGAGTTTACTCCTTCATGGTTCTTTTCTCTGAGGTTTCCACTGAGGAATAAGAGGAATTTAATATGTGGTAGATTACAGCAATTTCTCAAACACGTATGGAAGGAAAAAGGCGTGCTTCCCTCGTGTGCAATATGCGTGTTGCAAGCATATTAGTGGCAGACAGGATGAAAAACGTCAAAGAATTTCAGGAGGAGGTTAAAGATTAAGTATCTATTACACATTTCTCACAGCTCAAGTCTGAGGAGAAAAACATGCATTTTCAAACTGTTTAAAAATAATTTAAAGGGAGGAACTAAAAATTACAGGCTATAAAAACCAAAATTACTTAACAGGCTATTTTTCATTCCATGTCATTATTTCTTTAAGTTTCCAGACCTTATCTGAAATGGGGGATTTTCATCAGACAATTACCACGCATGAGAAATTGCCACTTTAATTTCAGCATGGAATGGGAAAAACACCTATGAGTGAAGGTATACACTGCATGAGGGAAATAATTACTAACACGGGCTACATCAGTCACACATACCAAAGCTCCCTCTGTACTGCATTCCTTGTATTTGCTTACGTAAAATTCTGGCTCAATGAAAGAGTTATCAGCTTTTATTACCTAATAACTTTACTGGCTGGGAATCAGGCTTTAACAGATGATGCACTAAATTCTGTTACATTCCCCTGATATGGTATGACAAGTATCTCAGAGATTTCAAGGCTTTTGTACCAGAGCCCATCACAGAGCCTAAGCAGATGTTGCATGAAGTGTTATTGTTTGTTACACCTTGCAAGTTGTGGGCTCTTGACAGATGTGCTGGAGCAGATCCCTGTGCTTGCACCGAAAGTTCTCCGCTCAAATACTCCCACCAGTCATCTCTCTTCCCTCCTAACTTTTTTTTTGGGTAATACATGCCTAAGCAGCTCAAGAAAAGCATTCAATTTCCCACAAGGGAAGTTTCATGTGGCAAACTTGCTGCGTGCCTAACAAATACAACTCATTTTACACTTTTGTTTGGGAAAGTGCATGACGTTTATGTCAACACAGTTCTGGTAACAAAAGTGTATGTTTACACACAAACAGCAATCATTTAAAACCTTCCAAAAGTTATTCCTTCAAAATAAACAACCAACAAGAAAATGAAAATTACTTTAGTAGAGAAGTTAGGAAAAAGTACTGAACATCTGCAAAGCCAGAGCTCTGCACTAATTCAGATTTGCATGTCATTTGTCAGTGTCCAGGACTCCATTCCAGCAAATCCTGACAGAGGTTCCCAGGACCTAGAATTTAAGCAACTTTAAAAAGACATCTTGACAAAAGCACTTTCTTATGCTGCAAAACACTTCTGTCCCATCAGAAAGCAAAACACATATAAACCCAAAGAGTTTAAAAAAATCAGTGGGAAACCTCTCTTGAATAAGGTCGAACAGCAGCCGCTCTGCCAGGCAGGCCCACAAAGGGCACGGGCAGGAGCATGCAGCAGCCGACACTAACTTTCACCCAGCAGCTTCACTGAGGCGCACTCAGCACTAGGACTGAAAAGCCTCAATGAATTTTCTAGCATGCAAGCTGATAAAAATGTAGACTAAAAGGTAAAGCAAAAACCAGACATCGAAGAGTCCCAGTTAGCTGTACCTTGCTGGCAGCACAAGGGAGTCGGATTCCTCCTCGGTTAGCCATCAGCAGCAGGCTCCATGGCTCCAGCTCAGCAAAACCACCAATAAGCCCAAATGTATGTTTCCAATATTAAGAAAATCAGCGGACTACTCAAAACGTAATCCTCCTCTGGCTGGGCTCCCATCATTTACTCTGGGTTTTGGATGTCCCGACCAGCTGCATTGTTAACACAAGGTGTCCTTTCTGCCTGCCAGTCCAAACCAGCACCTGAAGGCAAGCCAGCTGCTTCCTTACTCCTGAGCCACTAAACAGAGCAAGTTTTGCCCTCTTTGCCATCAGTGCAACCCCACTCTCCAATTTATGTACGTGCAATTCTTACATTTTCATTGGCATTGAAGGAATATATACAAAGACAGAGTTCAAGGCTACAATATGCAATGATTGCTCTATGCTTTTAGTAAAACATTAAAAAAAAAAATCCACAAAAATATGAAGGTTGTATCTTAAGTCAGATACTCTAAACCAGTTCATAACTTCAAGAAGACCAGTCTTCTTCATGACCCAGGTCTTGGCTATCTTTGAACCACAGTCTTTTTCAACATTCCTCCCTGCAGGCAAAAAAAACCCAACCAACAACCAAACACATTCCTGAAATTTGTTTTCTGTACATATAACTTCAGGCTAAAATTTTAAGTGTCACATGCACTCAAGTATCAAAGCATAAAACAAACCTACACAAAACTGACACAAACCGCTGAGGTTTCTACCACACGATAGCTCTGCATCAGGCACATCTTTCTATTAATGAAACATAAGTTCCATTCACATTTTTAAATTGCTGCTAGTCGAACAGCTCCAAAAAAAGTGGAGAACAAAAGATCTTGAATTCTCATAGTTCTTTGTGTTGCTTCTAAATGTTTCCCAAGCCACCACTCCACATGCAAGCTTTTGAGCCTAAAACCCAAGAGACAAACAATTATGGAGAGGGAGACTGCCAAAGCACCAAGACAGAGCAGCAATAGAAAGTAACAAACCGCTCAGGACTAAGTGGTACATACGACACTATCTACTTGTTTCACTGAACAGTCAAACTTCCTCTACTGCTGCTCACTGCATTTACAGGGGAGGGGTGCCAGGGAATTTTGATGGGCACAGCCAGCCCGGCACCCCAGCTATCAGAGGTTCACGTCTGCCTGCAGAAGAAAAGTTGCGAGAGGATCAGGAGACATGGATGCCTCCCCCAGTACAGTCACACTGAGTTTGCTTCTTCTGGGCCACAGGCTGCATCGCACATGACCTAGAAGAAGCCACCTTTACAAGATGGACATGATGGGCAAAAGCCACCGTGGCTCTGTTTCATGCTTTGCGGGTATTGACCCAGTAATCCTCCCAGCGCAGGCTTCTGCCTCTGTACAGAACCTCTCAGGCTCAGCTGACACCCATTACTTTAATTCAACTATCTTTGACGTACCACATAGAGACTAAACTATCTTTCCTTACATTTGGTCACCACAACTCAAACCCAGAGGCACTCATACCCAAACAGATTTTAAGGAAGCAGCCAGGAGAACAGAAAGGATTTTGATTTCCCCTGGAGGCTCAAACCAATCCAGCCACAGGCACGCTGAGGCAAACCCCGCAGAACACCACCCCCAAATGTGCCACCACACTCCCCACCAGACCAGTGCCCCAGCAAGATGCCACCAGGATGCTCCATCAGGAGCGAGCCTCGACCCCACTCCAGGGTAAAAAGTACACTATGAGCAAATACATACATTCTCTGCAGCGTTAACACTGTGGTGCCATGAAGGATTCAAATTTTTTGCAAGAGCACCTGAGCAACTCACGGGAAGGTGGCTCCCACGGCTCTGTGCAAGCTCTCGGTCCCCTGGCAGGAATGGCCCAAGGGGCTGCACAGAGGAGCAAGGTGATGTGCAGCCCAGGCAGGTGCCAGGCACACACTCACGGGGACAAGATATATGCCTGTCTGAGGAGGGGTGAAGCACACACACAGCTGGGATGCACATGGGGGAGGTCAAAAAGAAGAGAAATCCAGGAGTTTCAGTGGGAAGAACGGCCATCGCGGGGAGCGTGTAACAACCCACAGCAGCTCCCTCTAAAAACGCTTTAACCCACTGAAATTTCAATTCTGGGTACAATGTGCTTCTAGAAAAATAAAAAGGCATTTAAATCCAAATACCATCAGTGGAAGTACAATATGCACAATGGTTCTGCATCTGGCTGTACCAGCTGTATATCTCAGGGAAAACAAAATCCTCACTATGAGAACATGCACCCACTCAGGGATGACATGCCGCCGCTGCACAAGGAATAAAAAAAAGATACCAAGGAGTGGGCTTCACTGAGTTTATTTTCAATTTATTTTAACCTTATCCTGAGATGGACTTTGAACTTATTTTTTAGAGTAATGACTTTAGATATTACTAAATATTGCTCCGAGAAGTTGTGGATGCCTTGTCCCTGGATGCTCCATCATTAGAAGTGTCCAAGATCAGGCTGGATAGGGCTTTGAGCACGTGAAAAGATGCCCCTGCCCATGGCAGGGGCTTGGACTGGATGATCTTTAAAGGTCCCTTCCAACCCAAACCATTCTATGATTAGACAGCATTAATCTCGAAAAACAAAGGCTAGAGAAAAAATACTGTATAAAAAAACGATGCTTGCAACATGATGACTGCCACAATAACAACACGTGGAAGCAAACTTGAAAAAAAAACATCCCTGGCTTAAGAAAAATAATTGAATACTTAAAAGTCCTTACAACGTTGAAAGTGACCTGCAGATTTCAACTGGTTTAAGAAATTCTAGAAACACTCTGAAAAAGACAGATAATCAGGCACTGCCACAGTTCAACCCTCCCAGGGATGTAATCTATAATCCAGTATGTTTTTCCGAAACATAACATTTCAAGATCTATCAGACATATCACAATTCACCCCCAGGATGGCAGATTTTCCACATTACTGAGCTACACTGTTAGAAAGAGAGCAGTAGGGAGAACCTGCAAATATGGTGAAAACACAAATTGTTTAGGATACTGGGAAATATCTGAAATGCACAACATTTTCTCCTCTGCCTCATTCTCAGACAAGAAGGATTATGGTGAGAAGGCAAAATTAAGTACTTTTTAATAGCCTAAGCAGGTGTTGTGGAGATAGAGGAAGGGCAGCAGTATAAAATTTTGTATTTCACAGGTTTTAAGAGAAGATAAACTTAATACTAGTTTCTCTTTTTTTGTTTGTTTTTTTACAGGAACAAGGTTAAATACATTTAAGAGGTGCAAGATTTAACAGAATATGGACTACAACACTTGGCAACTGAAATCCAGCCACCCTTAATGACCGATACTAATCAGATTTTACTATTACTGTGACACACAAGATTTCAGCTCCCGCCTGGACAGACCATATAGCTGAATAGAAAGAAAGAGGACTGATTCTCTTTCAGGATTTGCCCCCAGCTGTTTATAAGAAGAAAGCCTGGTTTAGGGAATATTTGAACCTACTTTGGACACATTTCATGTAAAAGCAAGGACGGTTTTCTACAGGTGGTAGAAGCCTCCTAAGGTGGAACTCCTCAGGTTACTGCCTATGAGGAAGGGATGGTTTGCTCTGGGATGCAGGTAAGAGCTGCGGGGATGAAGGAGAAAGTACTGCTGGGGGAGCTGGATGCGCTCCAGAAGGTGTGGACGACACAGGCATGGCCCCAGCACGGCACAGCGTGATGCCCCTGCGAACTCCTGGTTTTGCAGGCTCTGTGAGGCAGCAGTTCCTGCACAGAGATGGGATGCAAACCCACATGAAGACAGGCATCATTTCATCCCATTTGTGCACAGTGTTCTCCTCAGTATCTTTCTTTTAAAAAACCAAACAAACAAACAAAAAAAACCCATAATACATGTACCCACTCTGCTGCAACCACTTTTCTTACTTGAAAGCAACAGTTTGTGGAATACAAAGACAAAAAGGTGTAAAATTATGAAAACACACAGTTGCCAAGAAATGACACTGTATCATGCTTTTCAAACTTTTAGAAACAAAAACCTTCTGCATTTTTTGTTCATTTTGTAAAATAACAGCCCCCTCCTGAATTCCTAGATGAGACACTACAGAGGCCAAAAGGTGGGTGCACTCGCACGAGATAACCAGAGCAGTGCTCTGTGCAATACTGACGACCCCTCCATCTGATGCAAACCCTAACTGGTGTCAAACACAATGTGCCCGACTTTCAGAAGCACTGAGGGAGCCAAAAGCCCAAGGGACATCAGTGGCCACAGCGGGCTCTCAGCACCTCCGAGAAGAAAAAAAAACAATGATTAGGCTCAGTGGGCCAGTCCTACACAAAAGTTTTGTGTGAAAAAGGACAATTCAAATGGTCCCAATGAGAACCAGTCAAATACATCCTTGCCTTTGAATTAGGAAGCTCGATATAGGGCTCCAAACAAGTCCTGGTTAGACAGTCACATCAGTCTCAGCCTACCTAAGGCCAAGGCAGCAGTTACGCAATGGCATAAACAAAACATCGTATTCATGAGGGACTGGATCCCCAGCTAACAAAGACTTCTTTTGTGATTTCTTTTTGAAGTTTTTCATCTGAAATTTTCTGCTAGAAGACCCCTCTCCTGCCTGATCACGCCACTGTTACCCCATCAGGCATGGCTTGATCATTCAACATTTCCAAGCAAAGAAGTTGACAGACCTTGGAGTTCTGTGCTATTATCATCATTATTAGCAGAACATTCAAGAAACGTTTTCTTCTCTCCACTCCCCTTTTCCCAATTGTTACATTCAGGACAAGCCATTCTATACTGATATAAAACCTACATTTCACACACTGTTGCAGACTCACAACTTGCGAGACCAACTTTAGTGTTTTTCTAAAATTTTAGGACTAAAATAAAGATTTGCTTCTCCTCAAGATGAATCGCCCACAAAGATTTCAAACAGTTTTTTGATTTCAAACCTCTAGCAATTTAATTTACTGAAGAAAAATCAATTCCATAGACTTAGCAGCAAAGCCACTTAAGAATAATTTTACATGTGTTACAGGCTACCTAACAGATTTTATTTCCCCCTCCCCAAATAAGATGTTGTAATCCAATGAATAAACTTCTCTTAATAAGATACCTGAAAACATTTCTTTCTCTCTCTCCCATCCCTATTTCAAGATTTATTTGACATCAATCCATGGCAGTAAAGTAAAAACAAATGAAAAACTTGAAAAAGTAAAAAACTGAAACTTTACAGTTTCATTTAATATCAAAAGTTAGGAAAGCATAGTCTAAAGAGCGAGTATCAGAATATACGTGCAAAAAATAAGCTTTTTGGTGCAGATAATACAGCCGGTTGGTTTGTTTCAGCTTTCAGAGCTGCAGAGGCAGTAGGAATCCATACTTTAACATGCACTGAAAGGGGTGTTGGAAACTTCAAAAAAGCTTAGTAAAAGACTGTAATACTACAGGAGTCTGATCTTCACTAAGCCAAGGAACAAACCAGTTAATAAGCATTTAGAAATTAAGGAATTAGGTGATGCGAATTAATTTAACAAAGTAGCAACCACAGGAATTCTGTCGGCTTCCTTTGGCTTTGGCTGAGTAATTAATTCTTTTTTTTTTCCTCCTTCTTAATTAAAACCAGATACAGTGCCAGCATCAGTGTGTGCATTAACACACGGACAAGCACTGATAGCTCTGCTTTAGCAGCTGCAACCTCTAAGCAATAATACGCCACTGGCAAACTGGACCAAAGATACAGCTGTATTTTTCTATCTTTTCTTTTTTTCCCTCTCCTTTTTTCCAAACCTCGTAACTTTCATCACTGCTTAATTCATTTGGGTCTGCTGCTGGTCGAAAGGGACGCTCGCAGGAACCAGCCCGTGCTAAAAGGCCCATGCTAAAAGGATTGCGAACGTCTGAAGGTGTGTGTCGGCTACCGAGTCACCCACGTCCACGGCGAACCCGTCCCTCCTCGTGGCCTCGCTTCTGCTCACGTCGAGGCGCTCACGCCAAGCGCTTCCCTCCCCACGAGTTCGGCAACAGCCACTTTCCATCGAGGCCCCCATTCCCTGCACCGCCCAGACCCCCGGGCGACGGGAGGTGAAAGCCCACCCGCCACCTTACCCCAACGGCCCACGGCATTCCCGGAGGCTCACGCCGCCACCGCGCCTCCCGGCACGGGGCTGTACTCGACGCTCCCCACCTTGACAAGCCACGGCCGCTCTCCTCCCCGGCCCCCGAGTTCGTTCCTCCTCTCCCCGACCCACACTTCACCCCCCGGCCAAAACCCGCACCGCGCCACAGCGGACCCGCGTTTGGCGCCAAGAGGCCGAGCGGGACCCCACCGCCCCCGCCCCGGCCCCGCCGAGGGGGA
>VZSZ01002952.1:1832-84718 GCA_013398815.1 Ibidorhyncha struthersii | reverse complement strand
CCGCCGAGGGGCCGGGGCTGCTGCCGCCGACCCCTGCCCGGCCCTGGTGGCGGGGTGTCCCTGAAAGTAGGGCTCGCTTTGTTATTTCGGCCCCTGTTTCCCTCCAGTGTTTGTCGCTCGTCCTCAGAAGGGTTCCAGGAAGGAGCGCCCCGGGGCCGAGCGGGAGCTTCAGGGGCTTGTCTGGGAAAGGGGGCTCAGGGCAGCCCTGACCTTCAGAGGCTTCTGCTTCTTCCCTGACAACGGCCAAGGGCACTGCGTGCCCAAACATAGCGTTGTTTCATTAATATCTATATTCGTGTCCGACGATGTGGTTCTCACCTTCACAGCCTCTTCTGGACCTACGAGTGCCGCTTCCCAGCGTTACGCAGCACTGCGGTAGCTGCCACCTGAGTGATGTTCCCGCCACACAACCTTGCATGCCAGTGCCTGCAGTGACTTTTTTTTCGTTTCTTTAAACGCTGTGTGAAATGCGCCTTAGCTTTTGGGAAACCCAGTGAAGGGGACCCCCTCGGTAACAGACCGGGAGGTTTGGGATCTTCTCCGCTAGGAGCTTGCCGGTGAAACCCCTCTGTACCTAGTCATGGTGGAGGCAAAAATAATTGTGTAAGCGCAGACGCAGACGACGGGTCTGCAAGAGAGTGGCAAAGGCGGCTTTTTCAGTTTAGTTGCTTTTCTAAGTTGGACTTTTACCATCAGAGAGATTTGGCTGCTTCAGATGCAAAGGCCGGCACTTTTGTCAGAATAAATGCATCTACAGTGACTAATATCAATCAGATTGTGCTGATTTACATTAATTGGTTACTTGGCATGCATTTCCTTTGCCTCTGCCACAATAATAGTATCCTAATTTTCTGTTATTTCCGTGAAGTATAAGGATATATTTAATCTTCTCCCATGATAATTAACAAATTGATCTATTAAATTATGTAACCATATTATTCCCCTCTAAATGAGATCAATTGCTTAAGAACACGTGAATAAAACACAAAGGCAAAGGAGTGACAAAATTGTGAACTCTTCCTTTCAGGGAAATTAGTTCGTACTTGGCAATATCAGGCCCCTGCTGCCAAAGCAGTGTGTGTCTGCATTCACATATAAAGTTGCAATGTTAAAGCTGTGGTTTGTTTTCCATTGAAAGAAAAATCCCAGTCTTTCAGGCCAAAATCATTAGAGACTTTTGCATTGATAAGGGAACATACACGTTTTTCCGGTAAGGACTACAGGCCCAACACCCGGCAAGCACTGCAGTGTCAGGGAGTAAATGCTTCTTGTCTTAAGAGGTAGTAAGTGGACTGATTGAATAAGCCATTTTGTAAAGATAGGAAAAAAAAATTCATACCAAAGCTGATCACTAGCAAGCTGCTTCCAGTCCTCACTGGGAATTAAAGTAGATGAGCTACGCACCTTTGAAAAATGAGATTAATCGTGGAACTAGCACATGACCCTTAACTAGAGTGGCACTAAATAGCACTGAAATATGGCGGGAACTGAAGGCAAATGGTAAGAGCACCTCATTGTGTGCAGCATTATGTGCTGGTGAGGGTATAAATTCATTTTATTTTTTAAAAGAAATTCTTTAGTTATATTTATGTTCTGTGAGGGTCTTGCAGCATACTGCTTCATTAATATTAGGATCAGCTGAAAAATACGCCCCTGATTCTGGCTGTGGTTGCACTTACGGGTAACTTGCATCGTTGAAATCTGGGGGACTAGTTGCTCGGGCTCAGGGGAAGTTGGTCAACACAGTCAGTGCTGTCCGGATTGGGTTTACATACTTGCACCAAAGTATGGGGTAGCCATTCCTATGGTAATGCGGAAGGAGTTGTCCATATTAACACGTATGCAGTGAGAGGAAAGACTCTCTCTCCTTTATGAGCTTTCTGTCATTCTCAGAAGTGCTGGTCATTTTTCTCTCCAAAGAGTAAAGCAAAGAACAGCTGTCCAAATGCTGGTTATGGCTCAGCAGTCAGTGGGGATTTCCACTCACAGAGATACCGAGTCTCTGACCAGTGAAGAGAGAAGCTGACAGGGCTGACATCAGAAGTTTTGGTTCCTTAAGCAAAACTACCTTAAAATACTCAAATGAGGTCCAGAAGGCAGGAATACTTAGCTGGAATTTCCCCTAGGAATAGAAACTAATGGATTTCATTTCAGAACTAAAATGTCTGTAGAAACAGGTACTTCCCTAGTTGGGAAAGGCTTCCGACTGGATTCTGGTCCATGCGCTTACTCTTTTACCTAGTACATAATGAAAGGAGAGAGACGGGAGCGTGCAGCATTTCAGCGAGTCTCAGTAGCTGAAGACTCCTAGTGTGCTATAGCTGGTAGCACTAGAGTAGTGCTAAAGGCCTACTATGATTTACGTTGGAAGCCAGACTGATCCAGACAATCTTGGCATCAAGGGATTATAAACTGACTTGATGCCATTGCAAATTTGATCTGTAAAAAAGAAGGTGAAGGTTAGAATTTTGCATTGATTAATGTCTTCCGTTGTCTACGCTGGGTGCTTGAAGCCTTTTCTGTAGCTTGGGTAACAACCTGCAAACGTTTCTCTATTTGTAGTGTTACCATAGTACTTTAGTGACGATATCAGGTATTTCAAGAAACACACTCACTCCCTGTAAGCAATATGCTTGGTGTCTCTCCTAACCTACTCTGGAGCACTGTGTTCTTCTCTGGAGATGTTTTAAAGAGGTCATCTGATTTGCATGAGAAAATTAAAGCTAAGCTTCAGTATCAAGATCAGTCAAGGAGAGGTAAGATGGAAAGGGAGGGTCTCATCACTTGTAACTGAGGGCATGGTATCAGTCTGAAACTCTGTATTTCACCATACATGTCACCATTTCCAGCAATCAGTGGTGAAACAGATTTCGAGAGCAAATGAAGCCTAGTTGCATATAATTCTTCATTTTTTTTGTTTTAATTTAACAGGCTCCATCTGTCTCCCCACTTCTTCACTGGAGACCATCCTAGATATAAACAAATCCCTATTTTTCTTTTTCTTTGTGGATGGAACGGTGTGGTAGCTGCTGCTACCTGTTAGCTCATCTCTGTTTTCCACCTCTACTACTGTCTTTCCTCAGGCTGTCTAACTCGACAGATTGCCCTAGATGCGGAAACCTTCCCAATTAAAGGGACAATCAAAGGCAGTGATTCCACTTAATGTTTTAGCTTTGACTAAACATTTAGTCACATTAAAGATAGTTGTTTAATAAAAAGATGTTCTAGTGGCACGCCTGCTTTGGTGGGTTCTCAGCTCACACCGTGTCCTACCGTTGGCTGTGGGTGAGCCCCCGTCCCATGGCTCGCTCTGCTAATAGTGAAGCTAAGGGTTAATTGCAAATATTACTTCTTCTGACTACTACACAGGTGGTGCCAGTGGGTAGCAGTCACTGCCAGTTTCCAGAGGATTAGACTGAGTGTATAGGATGCCACTCCTATGCTTGATTTTGCAAAAATCCTGCGAATCTCCAAATATAATATACTACAATAGTATAAAATCAGGGGCTCATAAAACAGCCTCCCTCTGAATGATACCATGACTGTATTTTAGATTTAAGGGAATCAGAAGTGATAAAATCCAATTTTAGTTGTAGTGAGTGTTCTCTGTGGCCTTTCTCAAGGGGGTTCATCCATCCTCTCTGCCTTGAGCTTCTGTGGTTCCACGTACAGTCAAGGCATGCTGGGGTTTTTCTCTCCCATGTGATCTTTTGTTCAAAGTGGCATTACAGAGGCCATGGGTGTTAAAGAGAAATAAGACGACAATTGGATCACTTTGTACTGTCATTTGCGTGCAAAGAGGTGACCTTTTTGTGTTTTGAACTCAGCATCTCGGTGTAGATTAAGGGGAATGACTCACACTCTCCTATGTTGTTTGTACCTTTTATATGAAGCTGATCCGCTTTAGACTCTGACTGCTGCTATCAAAACCCCTTCTTAGTGCTCACTGCAGAGAGCTGTTTGCAAAGTTCATCCAGCAAAATGCTGAACAAAATTGTGCAGATCATTGGTAATGTGTAGTCTGGGGGAAAAGAGAGAAAGGAAAAGATAAAAAATGGGAAGTAATTTGATAGTTTAGCCGGCATGTAGGTACTCCTCCTGAAATTTAACATTCAGGTATGATAGTGTAAGGAATAAATATTCTTCAAAATCAAAACTGTTTCTTAGTACCAAGTAGGTCATATTTCCAGCAGCCGTTTCTCAATATGTAAACATGAGCAGTGATTGCTGTAGAATAGATATAATTATATATTCCACAGAATGCATAATTTTTCCCAATGAACCATAGTTAATTTTATCTGAAAATTAGTGATTACCATTTTGGTGTTAATTACGGAGTACTAAATACATCTTCAGTGTTAAAAGAAAGACTCATCTCTCTTTCATATACCCTAAGTCACTTGTGGAATAACCAATGTCACTTTGTGATTTTAAAGATACAAAAAAGCTAATTAGAAGATATCATTGAAAATGAGGGATTAATGTTTAGATTAGTACCTCTGGAAACTCAAGAATCATCTTTCAAATCATCTTTCACTTAGCTCTACATGAGGGACCGTACCATACAAACAGTATTTTGCACTTATGTGCATGGCTGTTCTGTGTGCGGCTGTGAGAAATCCAGGTCTGGGGAGAGACCAGCGGGAAGAGAAAGGTAATATTAGCTGCTCTTATTCTGGATACATGCACTTGCTTCTGTGTCTTTCTCTCTCTGCATGCCATGTAGGGAACCCCACACCTGGTAGGGAACCATGTAGGAGATAATATGAGGTCTGAAATAGGGTGGATGGTCTCAGTAAAGCATTATACAGGGTGAAAAGCTTGTGAGTGAAAGAATAAACGAACATCTCTAAAAACGAATGCCTGTTACGCAGGAAAAATACAAGTCGGCGTGACCTTTCCTTCCATGTGCAGCCCACCTTGTTTCATCCTTCCCGATGGATCTGTGAAATGCGGATGAGAAATGCTGACAACTCTTTCTCTGAATGAGAGAGAGAAAAGTCTTACCTCCTGCTCTCTGGGTCACGATAAAATGATCCTGGTGAAGGTGTTCTTCCACACGCCTCATTCTAAAACACTCAGGTTCAAAAATGCACTTGAGTTTGGTCAGAGATGATGGGTTCAGTCTAACAGGCTTAGCTATAAACATTTACTGAAGTGCTTTGCTAAGTTCTTGTCACGCCGTGGGCTAGGATCGTGTGGGCTGGAGAGGCCGGCCTGTCTTTAGGAGGAGCTGACTCAAATGTATGGATTATCCAACATTTTCATTAGTACCAGTGGGGAGATTTAAATGTGGAATAATTTGCAAATGAAGAAACCAGACAGGGGCAAAATGCATACCCAAGGATCATTAGCATTCAACTTCAGAGCAACTTCTGTGGGAACATATACGTACTTATTGCAATATCCTGAAAATAATTGCATACATATGTATGTTAGCCCCACCCTCCAGTGGTATCAATAGACTTACCCTAAGTTTTATGTTGAGTTGCAAATTAAGGGAATAGACTTTATTTTAAGAGTGCTGAACACATGGCTGCCATCCAATAACTTCAGTATGGCATCCACCCAAGAAAGTGCTCCGAGGCAGCCTAATCAGGACAGAATTCCTGGCAAAAGTACATTTTGAGACAAGGCTCGCTCTCTTTTTCCAAAGTAGAAAACTCTTTTGATGGGAGGCAGAGAGAGCATTTAAGAACATTCTCAGGTGCCTTTTTTTGCAAACTGAAATCAAGCTCAAAGAGCTGGGAAGGAAAATTGCAGGACTCATTTTAACACTTTTCCTGATCCAGTTGGGCAGTGGAGGCAGAGTAACAGCCAGCTGATTTCATTTTAGTTCTCATTTTTTCACTTCTATCAATAGGCACAAGCTAGTAACTTATTACAGAAGGTTTTAATTCTGCCTTGTAAACATGAATGGTGCCTAAGACTTAAACTGCACCATAAAGCCGAGTTAAATTCTCTTATAAAGGGCTACCCAGCTTTATTTTTCTACCAATATACATTTAAAAATGCTGGTCTGAGCATTGTGTTGGGGTTTCTCCCCCTCCCCTCGCACACACTGTTTTATTGCTCCTGCACTGCTCTTCACGCTTTGCGCAGTCCAGTTCTAGCAAATTGCTATACTCCGAGTTGTGGTTTGTTTCAAAAATGCAATGTGTTGGAGAAGAGATGGGAATGACTCAGTAACTCAGCAGCGGTGTACCTCGTGCGGCGTGCCCAACACTGCAGCAGCACAGTGCAAACGGGCTGCGGAAGATGGGTGTCCTGGGCTGTGGGAGCTATGGCGGCTGGTGCAAACCTGCAGGTTCTTCACTGGTAGGTAATAGAAACCCCAGCGGTGCCTCCAGTATCCTCTCCAGGTCTCCAACAGTAGGCTCCTGGTCTCCCAGTCTGACAATTAAGATGTGGTCAGCCTGCTGGATGCAGCATTGGGACCAGGGAGTAAGGATGCTGTCTGCCTGGTAGGGGTGAATATCCTCCTGCTGTCCCAGCCAGCTGGTACTCATGGATACTATCCAGCACAGCAGAACCAAGTCACTGTTTGATGTTACCACTGGTGAGCAGCAAAACGGGACCCACAGCACTGAGAGCATGGTTGAGCTCCTGAGTAAAAGCCGTAAGTGGCACCTCTTCAGACACCGGCATAATTGCTGCTGCGGAGAGATTGCTGAGAGGATTTCCGGCATCCCACTTGCTACTCGAGCTGTGTAACCCAAGAGGATGACCTCCCTGCTGAAGACTGCCAAGAATCCTCTAGCCCAGCAAGTGAATAAGTCTTGTCACAACCTGGGGGAATTTGCATTTGATAGATGTCAGTGCTCCCTCTGGGAGTCTGGCAAGTTCTGAGTCTCTGACTGTGTGTACTGTTGTGGCTCTAGGTTGATGAGTTAATGCCTCTACCACTCCAATTAAGTCTCCTCGTCCATATTCACCAGTCAGGTGCTTTTTTCCATCATCCATCCATATGACTGAGCAAAGTCAACCATTCAAGACAATGCATGCGCAGTCTGACTTGTCACCCTGCCTATAAACAGTTCACCCAGCCTCAGCCTCCATCCAATCCAGGGCAAAGTCAATTTGCCTAACAAATGGGCGCATTCTCTTCACAACAGTGTGGGCCACACCAAGAATGATGCTTGGCTGCTTCCACATTGTCTCACAGAAACGGGACTTGGAAATAGACAGGAAGCTGCAGTCTCAGTTGACCTTGATGGTGAAAATCAGTGGTTCCCCAGTCAGGACAGCGAGCTGGCTTACAAGTTCTCCTGGATGGGTAATGGACAGGTGTCCTCCTCCAAGTTTATCTTCTGTTGGTACATGTGAAGCATCCCTGACACCACAAACATTAACATCCTGATCTCCTTGCTTTGATAGCACAGTCCCAGCAGTAACCTGATGCAGTGTCACTTTGCCATTCAGCAGTGAAGTATCGTCAAGATACTGCTGGCATTTTCTGCCGAGCCAAAGTGCACTCTGGTTCTTTCATACACTATGTCCGTGTCTGATTTTGCACCGCTGGAATTATTAGAAGCCTCTGCAGACTCTGCATTGGGAGGTGAAGAAAGGCTTCTTCTGAAAACATGTTCAGAGTTTTCTGTACCAGAAATCTTCAACGTATCTATTTCCAGTGCTTCCCCACCTTTTTCAAACTTTTCTCCACGATCTTTCTCTGATACATTAGACACTTGTCTTTTTACTGCTTTGCTCAGACTTCCTCCAGATGTTACACTTTGTCACTTTGGGATTGCTTGGCTCTGACAATTGAAGAGCTCAGTCACACTAGGACAGTTGTGCAAAGTGAGGAATATCACTCTCTGCAGCCTTTTCATGGTGATCTGTACCACCCTAACAAGAGTTTCAGGATATTTCTAGAAGACATCATGAAAGGCACTTGCTGGAAGTCGCAATACAGTGGACAGAATGGCTGCTTGGGCTGAAACCGTTTTATAAGGAGCAGTGTGACCCGTGATAAGATCAAGAATGCTGAGAAGGCTGTGGACACTGTCTCCTGCCAGCACCTCCTTAACAACCACTTCTGTTCCATCACTTTTTTGAATGCAAACTTCCAGCTTGCCATCCTGCACAATGTAGATGCTGTTATCCAGCTGCCCAGGACAAAAGATGTATTCATCTTCATGCAATTGCACAAGAAATGGGTGCTTGCACAGTTCCAGGAAAAGAGGTTTCTCAAAGTGGCCAAGGACTCTAACATTTTAAGCATGTATAGGACTTTGGATGGCAAATGGGAATTCTTTACATCAAATTCAGTCAGATCTGCCTTTAGCAAAGAGGGAGGTGGTTCTTTCGGCTGCTGATTGGCCACTCCTTAATATGCAGCATCATTTTAGCCACGGATAAAACTTTTGCCCCCTTTTGCATCCTTTGGTGAGGCACAGCATTCCCAACCAGAGTTTGGAAGAGCTGTAACCTTTCTCATGATCTTCTGCCCTTAGAACATCGCTGTGTCTCACTTCCAAAATCTGTACTGAGGCACAAGTGGCTGAAGTTGTTCAGATAGTTTCACTCTTCTGTAAATGACAAACACAACAATTGCTGTAAGTAGTAATATGACTGCAGCTCCAATTGCAGTTCTGGTCAGCAAAGTAGTCTGTATTCTACAAACCAAAGAATTTGTGTTCCACCTGCTGGTAACACAACCTCAGGGCTGGTGTTGTTGCCTTTTTCATCCATGCCTGCTGCAGCTCGGGAGACACTGGGAGCCCTTGGGCAGCTCCTGCGGGGGAATGACCCACCAAATGGCAGCATCCTCCATCAGCTCTGCGAGGTGTGGTTTTGGAAGGAAGGTGTGGCTTCAGATCTGCCGGCATCATGGAAACGCTTTGCCTCCTTCTCACTTCACAGAGAGCCAAATGCATTAGACCTGTGTCCTGGTTTGAGGTGAAACAACCAATTTTCTGTTCAGTAATTTTACTTTTCAGTTAGGCCTCTTCTAACCAACTGATCTCTCTGAAATTAACAGCGTATTTTTCCAACAGTATCTGCTTCCAGAGTGATAATATGTGATTGTTTATAGCTGATGCCCAGGCATAGTATGCAGAGACGCTCCTGCTTTTACTTATTGCTATAACACCCAAGGGCAGCTAACTTGGTTATTTGCCCCGTTGGAGGGTCGGAAGCGGAAAAGCATAGAGAGGTCCCACCTGTGGGGAGGAGCGGACAGGACAGGTGACCCCAAACTGACCAACAGGGGATTCCATCCCATCTGCCTCATGCTCAGTATAAAGCTGAGGGATCAAAGGGTCAGCCCTCTTTCTTCAATGGCCAGTGTCCCGGGAGGACTGTGTCTGTTCATCTGCCTTTGATCCTGATCCATGCATTCCTGAATCCAGATCCAGAACCCAGTTCCCATCCGTCACTGAGCTCAGTTTGGGACTTTCCCAGTGCCAGCAGGTGACACGATCGTCATCTTGGGAGCTCAATATGGTTTTGCATATATTGTATATATTTCATTATTTTCTTTTTATTATTTTATTAATATTTTCATTAAAGTAGTTTAGTTTCTTTTTATAAACTCATAAGTCTCTTTCTCTCATCCTTCTGTCTCTAAGAGGAGATGCTCTCCCTTCTCTGAAGAGGAGAGAAGTAAAAGAGAGCATCTGTCATTCATTTTAGTGGCCAGCCCAGCCCAAAACGCGACAACCTGCCATTCAGGAATAAAAAAGCACAAGCCACTCTGGCCAGATGAGCGAAAGCCCTCCAGGAAAGCCCCACCAGGATGAGAATGCAACTGAGGAATTTGAAAAATAATGGTGAGATGGTGTTTGATATTAAATCTTGGTTTTGGAAGATTAGTTTTACATCTCATTCCCAGACTAATAAACATGGTGGGTTTTTTTCTTAAAAAAACCCAAACAGCTATTCTAAACATAAGCGTTTTCCTCCTATTTTCAGTTCAGACACTGAATTTTTGAAAATGCCTGAGCATATGATTAAAAATAAAAAAAGCAGAACACACTAGTCACCCATATATATATATGCATTCTCCAATTAGGAGAGATGAAAAAGTAAATGAATGAAAGTGTCAAGTATCTTACATTAGTAATCATTTTATCTTTCATTTATAGCATTTTTTGAATAAAGATCTCTTTTTTCAAGTTTCTTGTTATCTGATTCTTCTTTTCTTGGATAATGTGTTCAGCAAGTAGAAAAATAATACCATTCCAAGACAGGAATGTAATAAGACTTTTTATTACATCTACAGTAAACATGGGCTACTGTCATAGGTGGATTTGGATTCTTACTTTTTGTACATTTTTTTTTTTTAAATAAAGTTCAGGCTAAACTCGAGTGTTTCTTAGCTGCCATATAGGCTAGAAGATTAATTCTGGCCTCCCGTATTCCAAGGAAATAACTTCTTTGTGTTTCAGAGATAAAAGGACCACAGACAAACCAAACGCCACATGAACCTGGCAGACAAAATGACCCAGGACGGTTAAAGAAGTTAGGGAAACTGCAGCTTGGGAAATTATACCCCAAAGGCAACGGCGCTTCTACCAGCCCTTGGGCCTCCCCTGTTTGGAGCCCACCTTGAAAAGGACGCAGAAGTGTGTGCCCAGGCCTTGAAACAGCATGCACGGGCTCCTGCATATGAAAGCTGCAACGGGGTGATGCTGTGATGAGCTTGGAGGTGACCGCCCGGAAGCCCGGTGGCGGATGATGTGCGGGAGGAAGAGGAGACGACACGTAGCACCGGCCTTCAGAGCTGCTGCATTTCTGCAGAAGAGAGGCTGGAGCAGAGGTGAACGAGCCCGACAAGCTGGCAATTAAGGCAACAAACCAAGCAGGAGCCAGGGAAAGGTACGGAGAGGGAGGGAAGGCTCTGGAGGCAAGCCCACCGAGGGAAATATGGAGGGGAAGTGATGAGTGTCACAGGAAGTCAGTGGTTACATTTCAGAAGGGAAAAAAAGATCTTATTACAGCAGTTTTTAAGGCACCAGCTGCTGCTTCACCTGCAGCTACGTGTAGCCACATCTCTGTAGCAACAGGGTACCTCTTCTGGGCTTGTGTCCGTCTTTTCCTATGACTCCCACAGGTTTTGAACCCTACTATTACAGATTTTCAGGCTTAAAAATTCCAGTGGTAAAGTTAGAAACCTGTAGCCATTAGAATAATGGGAGATCCCTAGAGAGAGCAAACACTGCTATGCAGAGAATTTATTAGCAGCGTCACTAGAAGGCTGTATCAGCACTTTACTGGTGGATAAATCAGTGGGTTTGCTAATGATGTTTCGTTTCTCTTGATTGAATTGGATTTGTAAGAGAGAAATGCAGCTGCAGAATGAATTGCTTTATACGACAAGAGAATAATGAGTAGCCAATCCTGAACACCCAGGGTTTCTGTATATATGGGATAATTTAGCTTCCGTTCTTGTTGTTATTATTTTATATGCAAATGAAATTATCAACGCCTTTATATAATCGCTTCCTGGATGACATTTATTCTAGAGTTTTTGCCTGTTGGTGTGCAAGAGAAATTTCTTCCCCTCGTTTTAGCCAGGGCTTAACACTAAATCTTAGTCCTGCTGCAGCCTGTGGGACTTTTATTATATTGTAGATATGACCCATTCAGAGACATCGAAAGTGAACAGAAAATACCGGAACAGCCTGTGGTTATGAGAGTGCTATTATTTATTTGGAGATAGGGCCCATTACCTTATGCTATTATCTGCATGTTACATGTGCTGGGTTTTGCATATTTGATGTTTACTTAACATGCACATCATGTTCTTTTAACAGTAGTGTTTTGGAGATGATCTGGCTAAGTGCCCTCATCAGCTTCTTGCTAGGTCGTTCTCTGGGGTTCCAGCCAGTAAATCTCTATGTGTTTTAAGCTCTAAATAGGCTACTGCTCCCCCTCTGAAGGATCACGCTGAGCTCAAGCAATGCCCGCTGGAAAAGTAGAAAATGGGATGCCAGCTGGCAAAGAGGGCTGAAAAGTGAGGAAAAAGAGATAAAATCATTCTTAAATTGAGAAACTGCCTTAGCAACACCCTCATTTGCTGGGTGGGAACAGATCATGGTTGCCTGGTTGGTCTCTCAAATGGCTGAGCTCCTAAACAACAGTTACGCCTTGCCGTTGGAGAGATGGAGTTGACAGAGATGTACTGTTGAGACACACTATAAACTAAACAGATGGATGGTGAAGTCCAGGCTCTGTATCCAGTAATTGTTCCTCCCACTAGGGGAAAGTCTTACAAAAGCTTCCCCTGGTGCTCACCAGGACCATGGTGGTTTCATTCCACCACGACTTTAGAAAGGCTTTGATCAGTAGCTAAGACAAGTGGGGATATTTACTGTGGGTGACTGACTGGAGCCTACCCAGAATCGGGGAGAGATGAACTGGCAGTGACATCCTTCCCACCACTTGCACAGCAGCGAGGAAGTTTTGTGGTTTAATTAGGAAAAGAGGAGAGACTGATATTCGCTCAGCCACAGAGAGCTCAGGGACAGCAGTGTGGGAAGGATCTCGGTACTTTCTGCTTTCAGCATTTATGGTGCCAGAGGCGCTGACTTTTTCCGGTCATCTGGATTAGTCCTTCTCATTTGCTCTGCTGGCTGCTGAGTGTCCCCACGTGTGGGAGGTGGACAGGAGTGTAGGAGCTGAGAGATGAGAGAGCGGAATCAGGCTGCGGAAGAGCGTGTGTTGGGGTGGAGGGATACAAGTTAGGTAGGAGCCTGTGTGAAAAAGAAGATGAGGGAGCAAGAAAAGAGCATAGGTGGACTGAAAACGACTGAGGCAGGAGAAACCCTGGTAACAGCTCAGCTGGATCCTTGGAGATCTAAAGGATGACGGACATCATTGCCAGAAAAATGCATCACAGTGCATACCCATTTAATTCAAGGCAGCTTCGTGGGGATGGCAGCAGTGGGAGAGGCAGTGTAGGCGTTTTTCCTACATTTAGTATGCATTCAGATGTTATTTCAAACCCTGCAAAGTGCGACTGCTAAGCTGTTCAACATTTTAAAGGTTGCTTAGTTAAGAAAGCATAAAAAAATTTCCCAAGTTTTATTTATGGAAACCAGGAAATGAAAATAATATTGGAAAATCAACAAACCCAACACAAATTTTTTTTGACACTTTTTCTTCACAATTATAATTTTGGGCACCCTATTAGAAAAAAAGATCTGCATTGTACTTGAGATTCTGTTGTATGTTTTCTAGCGTTATAGTGGTTTTACATCATTTCATGGAACAATTCTGTTACGCTGATGGGGACTATCGCACTGCAGGCTATGCCTGGAATGACAAGTTTCCACAACGTAACGCAAGCCACTAGTGCAGTTAATTGTATTTACCACAAAAAAAGCTTTAGCCATAGCCATGCTGTAGGAACAGATGTCATTTTGCTAGATGTGAATAATGCAAGTAACACTGCTAGACTAAACAAGCTATTGAAGGGAAGACACAGCTCTTTTTCTCCTTCCAAACAAGATATAACTGCTGTTGACAGGCACAGTATAGGGACATCTTTCTAGAGCAGGTCTGCATAGTAAATCACACTTGTGAAGGGCAAATACTTAATCTCTCTAAAAGTTGTCTATAGACAACCTTTGCACTCTGGAGATACATGTTTGTGCTCTCACACTGGAGCTGTAGTTGACCTGGAGAGGGATCTGCTCAAAAGAACAAGCAAAGGAGGGAGCACTGAGCACTTATTTCGTCAGTCATTTTCTCTATTTTCTTCACTGGTAGAGGAGAGCAGTTCTGGACTAAGGACTTTCTGTAGCACAGTGCAGCTGTTCTTTCTGGTATGTCCCTGAAATTAATTCATCATCTGACATTTATGAGATCACAGCCTGTTGCCATGGCACCCAGTCATGTCACACATCTCACGCACGCAGCATCGTTGCTTTCAGAGCAAGAGCAAGCCTCGAAAGGGGCAGTATGGTTTGCATGTTCTGAGTTCAATGGCAAGCAAAAAAAAGATAATGAAGACCACAGGACCAGTATATAACGATAAAAACAGCCACCGTGAGCATTCCTCAGCTGCGAGGCTTCTTGGAGGAGGTGCCAAGGAAGGACTTCATGTGTGCCCCTGGAACACCCAGGGCGGTGACACCAAAACAAGACCACAAAGCAGCCGTGGCACTGCTGACACGCAGCTCTGGCAGAGCAGTACAAATGAAAACATCATGTTATACTCAGGAAGACTCAGGATAACAAATACTTTCATGTCTGTCGCGCAGGGTGATCTGGCATTGCTGGAAATCCTAAATACAACAACAAATATATAGAAAATTGTTAAGAAGTTATGAATATTACTATCTTCCCTGCTGTATTAATTGCGTAATGCCTGTTATTTTTTTCATTGCTTTTGGTTTACAGCCCATTTCAGATTTATATTCTGCAGTCATGCAAGGATTATTCTGTTTGGAGCAAGCCATCAAACTTTTGTGTTTTGAGTGCATTGCAGCATAATTGGCTGAAGTTTTAGCTCAACCTCACCGCTTTGCATGAAAGGAGGATAGTGGGATGGGAGCCTTCGGTTATTACTCAACCACTTCATGGAATACACTACAGACCAGAAGTGTGGCCTTTGATGAATTATTTAAGTAAAAACATACTTCAAGCATTTACTTCTGTCACAACAGTAATTCCTTTCCTTCTGGTCCAGGGGGAGGATATTACAGTACCACAACTAATACAAAAAAAAACAAGATACCCTGCATTTACATTTTTGAAGCTCTCTGACGAAGGACAACTTAAACTTGTGGCAGTCTTGACATTTTATTATGCTTTGCAAGCGAGAAGCGGGCCATGCAGTCCTAACTGGCGGAAGCGGAGGTGACAGGAAATGGAATTTGTTTTCAAGTGGAGCCTAATTAGTTTCTGAAATGTATTAGACGATGTGGTTGCCGGAGGTAGCAAAAACTAGACATGATGACCCAGGAGATCTTTTCCTGTCCAGCGCAAAGGATGGGAATAAGACTCAGCTATGCGGGAATCAAAATTAATGAAATCCAAGGCTCGGACTTTTTCTTGCTGTATGCTTGTACATGTCTAGACCACAAAAGAGCTGACTGAATCTTGGGCCTCCGATTCCTGCTACAGTTCACACCGAAGCAAAGGGTATGAACTTGAATCGTGCAAGTACGCTCCTTGGCACAGTGTCTGCAAACCTGCGAACTCAAGACACTAACTTTTACAGGGAAAGTGGCAATGAAAAAAATAGTTAGAAATCTTGGGATAAACCCTTCCATGGGTTTCCCCAAAATAAGCATTACTTTCTTTGTTCAGCAAGGAAAATAAACACATGCTTTTCTAGATGTTTTGTAATAAAGAAAGCTGGCTAACATGCCTGATGAAAGAAATGCAAAGGAATTGTTTTTATACCAAAGCAGGAAAAATCCTCCGAGCACTATGAAAATGGGCTCATACGTTCTCTTCTAGTGGTGGCAAGATTGCCGTAGGAACGCTTACGCCTGTGGAGTTTGCCACCTCTAGACCCGCTCATACAACTGCCCAAGAGAGTGCTTCCCTTAATCCTTTTCACAACCAACGAACTGGGTTACATTAAACAGCTGAGCAGTAGGGCTCGTCCAGCTCGACTCCTTTGGACTTACAGCGAGGGAGTGATCGCAACAACTAAGAGCTGCCGGCAGACCTCGACGGCAGTAAACTTTGGTGGAGTTGAGCCACAGGGGTGATTTCTGTACCTAGGAAAAAGGATGCATGGGATAGCCAAGAGCTGACCCTCAGGACTGATATTTCAATCTTGGCCTTTAATATAAACATGTATAAAGGTTCTAAAAATCACTATAAACCGATCAGAAGTCTAGCTAGCTTCCTATGCCATCACCCAATGGCAGCTGTCTAGACGACAGGATAAGAAGATTCCATGAATAAAGCAGTAATTTGTCACCCCTTCCGAGCTTCCAGTAAGGTGAAGCTTAGGGACATCCCAAGACAGTGGTATAAATTAATTTTCAATAGCCCCTGGTAGACTTTTGCCTCACATCTTTATTGAACCCAGACTCTGGTAAACTGTTGCTTTTATTTAAAACAAAGCCTAAAAGTCAAGGAGGACCACTTTGAACTCTATTTGGAAAAAATCTCTCTCGATCTTTTCCACTTTTCTCATCCCTTCCTCCCCACAAAAGTATTTCTTTGGGATGGCTGTAAACAACAGTCATGGGGGTAGCAGTTTTGTGTATTTTGGCTTTTCAAAAGGCTTTGTAGGCAAGATATCTCAGTGCTGTTTAGGGAACCAGCAGTGGTATTGGCATCATTAGGCTGAAAAGTATATTCTTTTCAAAAACTACGTATGTTCAGTCACTCTGCTTGCTTTCTTACAATGATTCATGATTAAAGGGGAAAAAAATCCTTCTGTGACTGTGTAATTAATAGAATCCATGCACAGAGTATCTCGATTACACACTCAAGGCTCAAGACGAGCAAGTCTTTCTCCACTTTGGTCAAGCAAGACTTCTATGCTGCTCCTGCCCTACTGAAATTAAGAGTTGAGGCTGATGCACGTGCACTTACCTACTTCAAGGAATGCACTGAGTCCACGCAATTCTTCCACTATGATATCCAGGTCTTCAAGAGAGTACCTGAATAGCAATGTGAGAGTCTATCACCTACCCACCCAGCGCTCCACTGCACATGTCTCTGTGTACCAGCTCAGCAATTCCAGCTGTGTAGGAATATGTGAAGGGATGTGAGACCTTGAACTTCATACTCTGGCTATAACCCCCCCTTCAGGAGCAGCTGAGAGTCCCTCACAGGATGCTATCCTAAGAGAAAGCCCATAAGAATTTATTTCCTTTGGACTATCCAGACAGGATCACAGGAGACGACAGAGCAGGTTAGACAGGGTAGATGGTTGATGAATTAGCACACAAACATGAAAACAGAATTTTGTCACAGCATGAATGTATTATTTATCAAATAGCATATGCCCTAGTAACTTACGCTTTTAAGAAACCACGAGGAAAACAGGGTTCTGGATATTTCCTTTTGACAGACTGTATTTCACGTTTTGGGCAAGAATCTTGGCCCCTCTGTAATTCTTTCAGCCAAAATATTCAGACCAGCGTGCCAAAAATCATACTTAAAAATCCAAATTTAAGCAGCTGAGTCAAAGTGTCTGTCTTTTCTCAATTTCTATTCAAAGAGTTGGACTCCTATTAACACGACGAGATGAAGATGCCAATATTTGAAATATACTTCATACAATGAATGAGAAGCTTTTGCAAAAAGACATGAGTGAACAAATCCATACGGATTACATATGTGTTTATCCTTCACAAAGGCTTTTATGAAAATTTAGGTTGCTTTTTATTAAAGCTTCTTCTAAGTACGAGATGTTTGCAGCTAGCCACTATACAAGACTACCATCAAAGAGGATGAATCCTTATCAGTAAGGTTGATTACAAGAAAGGTTATGCTCATCAAAATTGTTTAATCTCCTCTCAGTTTGCCTATACACAGGCATACTAAACTGCCAGCCGCTTTATGGGGAAGTAATTCTAAAAGGACAAGTGTTCTCGACAATGTCACCAATGCATTAGAGTAAGCAGTTTTTCTTTCGGTAGGAAACATAGAGGTCATTGCTTCGTTTGTATGTTAAATTTACACTGTGCCAGTTCTGAAAGGTTTTTTAAATTTAAGAATGCTTTCAGTTGAAAAGGCCATATTTCTCCAATCTTCAAAGCATCTTCAACCAATCACAAACTCTTCTTCTGAAGACAAGGCTGATTTGCATATTTGCATGTAGCAAATGAGGAAACCAGTTTCTGAAATTAAGACTAATCGTTTGTGTGACAAACAACTTGTACTTGTGACTTCAGGGTGTAATTCCTTCTACTGGGGCTGGGAAAAGCTCATGAGAAACAGCACCACCAGGAAGCAAAGAATTCCCTTTGGGCAGAACTGTACGAGCAGTTGGCGTAACTGAAAGCAAAGGTGTGACGTTCTGGACAAGGAAGAATCACATCTGCAGCATCATGAGTTGTAATCAAGAGGCTGGCATAACATTGTATTTTTTTGGAAAAAAGCACACATGGTCCCGTGATTGAGCACTGCAGCATAATACAGATGTGCAAGAAAGGTGAACATTACAGGTGTTCTGACTGAACAGGCATTTTTGAGTTGCAGTTGCACTGCTTCCATGATCACGTTTTTATGTGATATATTTCCTAGAAATGTAAAATGACATCGGAGATGGAGTAAAAGAAGTGCAACGCAATCTCCAAGTTCCACCGAACTACCAGCAAAATGGGACAGCTGGACAACTACTAGCAACAGCCCATGCCCTGAAATTCAGGAGCACAATAGAGTTTATTTGGCAGCAACTCTTAAGTCTGCAGTAGCGTATTCCTCCCTTTCGGGCCTTAGTACTTAGTTCCTAGGGAATATTTCATCCAGTTCTCTCTACTTCCAACCTCATGAAGCATATTAAACCCTCCTAGAAATAGTTAAAAGAACCAAAGGCAAGGAAATTTCTTTTATGTTTTATCAGAAGTAGGAAAGGAGTTCAATGTTTGTCTTGTATGAGGTCTTTACAAATACTTTTGGAGACCAGAATTTCTGCTTCTGTTAGCAGAACCAGTTGGATGCAGAAACAACCACAGCAAGAACTGGGAATTGGGTTGAAAAGTAAGAACAGCCCAGTCTTACCCATCACTTCTTTCCTCTGTACTGAACTGCACAGGGGAGACACCAGCACCACACTGGAAACATCTCAAATAGGAACACAGAGATCTATGCATGTTAATCTGGGACAGGGTTTTCCCCCAGCGGGTGCAACAGCCCTCCCATTCATTTTGTACCATACCATGCGTGTGTGGTATTGACTGGCATTCATTTGAAAGTCCTGTCAACACTCTTTGTGCTTCTCAATATGTTAAAACTGTCCTTGCTCTAAGTTCAACACTCCTTAAACAACACAGTGACTAAAAGAAAGCTTTAGCATCTGAGAACTAGAGTGCTGAAGTATGGAAGTTTGTTTATATAAAAAAAAAAAGTAAATTACAAGGTGTTATAAAAAGAATTTATTTGGTTGACAAAAGGAAACCCAAACAAAACACTGAATTTCTGACACCTGCCAAAAAACAAGAGTGAAGACAAATGCAGGACTGTGCATAACCCTTTTCCCTCTCCCGTCTCTCACACAAGTTTTTCAGATTCATCATACCAATAAGTAGTCTTGGAGACTGAGGGCTTTTAATTTCAGTGTTCAATTTAACTCTGTTTCAACATATCTAAAGTGAAATTAAAATGCTGCTTTGAAAGAACATAGTAACTACTGGTAAAAATAAAGATGTTCCAAACTGCATCACAAACTTGCTTCAGTGCAGCTGGCTGCTGCAGAGGGCACAGCAATTGCCGGTGTGTATTACAAACTGCACACGCTACAAAGATACACCAGACACAGTGGGCACGAACTGAAGTCAGAATTTTAGTTGTGACTTTCCTCTATTGCCAGAAAGGCACATGAGTGTTTGTCACAATTAAAACAGCATAAGGTTCCTTTGCCCTGGCACAGAAATGCTGCTTAATACAAACTATAGCCCTTCAGCACACAATGATACACAGCACAAAGTCCTTGGAAGTGTTCAGCGTACCATTTTCTAGGGAGTCACTAGTATTAAGGGGCCAATTCTGCCCCACACAGACCACTTGTGTGCTTCACTCTACCTAGGCAGCTATTAGTGGGGCAAGCACAACTGACCAATAATAGTGACAGAAGTGGAGCCAAACAGCCTGTGCAGATGGATGAGTACACACAGAGACACATCTAACTTGCCGATGTTTAAGCTTTTTGCATGTAATATACAGGTGGGCATTGGAAAGCTGCACCTAAAATAAACATAGGCCTCAGGGCTAGGTGGCTTCCACACCTCCATATACAGCACACAGACATACCCTTAGTCTATCAGACTAATACATCTTCATTAAAACTTCAAACCAATTTTTTTTATTAGAATGGCAAAAATCACTGTAGGCATTGGCCCCAAGAGTGCTTTGTCCTCTTAAGTTTCTGCTGAACAGATCTCTAACAGACAGGGCCACATCAGGCTTCTCCCCAACTCCCTTCATTAAAACATTTTTCTGTGTAGTTCTGCTTTAGTCGAACTCCTGCCAGATGAGTATCAGTCTGGAAGAAAAACTTCCTGCTTTGTTATAAACCTTCAAAAAAGAATTCAAATGGCTGGGCTACAGTAATTTGATATGTTGTATCTTGGCCAGTGGGCTCCAAGTTCTCAAAAAAATCAAAGATTAGCAGACATAACACTTCAAGCTGTGCTATGTTAAACAGGATCCAAATGCTACTATGTTAAATAAGACTGAAAAACGGGACTACTCAATTTCCTAAATGTGAAGAGCAGACAGTGCGTATAGTCTTTTTCTTTTTGGCATTGCTTTAATTTTTCCCAGTTCACTGAATATAGACATTGTTATGTTTCTTGCAAGCATGGTCAAGGCAGGCAGGTATCAAATGAGTGACACAGGTTTGATATTAGTGTCCCTTGTGTTACTACTTGACAACCGTATATAGGTAGAATGGACTGTGACTGCTGCTGACAGTATAAAAGGAACACAGGGCAAAGAAACATGCTGCCCTTGCCAGCCTCTGCGCCAAAGCCCAACCAAAGCCAAACACCTGCAGTTTGTTCTTTCAGCAGCACAACCTGACTGAGACACCTGTCCCTACAGCTCTGTGCCAGGTCAGAGCACAGTCCAAGTACTCACAGCTTAAGGGGGATAATGGGCCAGTATTTGGGCTGCTTTTTGTCACAGTTTCTATCAAAGATAAGCTGCATGGCAGCCTCCATGGCCTGGATTTTGGCAGCTTCAGCACCATAGAGTTTCTTCATTTCTGCCATTCGCCTCTCTCCAGGTCTTTCTGCAGGCGGCTGCACAGAACGCCCCATCCTTTTGTGAAGGTCTTGATCAGCCTCCACGTACTGGTGCTCAGCTTCCAGCTGCTGCTGTCTCCCTAGACAAATAAACCACAAGAGATGTAAATTACTGAGCTATCAACCAATCACATTTTATTTTAACTTTTTAAATACTATATATTCAAATTTGTGCTGGGTCTAGAGGGCCCACATCCACACATTCTAGGGTGCAGCCAGCTTCTGCAACTTCGAAAAAAAATTGCATATAACTTATCCTGCTGCGCTCATTATGCATGATGACAAATTCGTACTAAACAGCATGAAAGCCAGGCTGGAAGAAGCAGGGAGAAGGGAAGATGACCCTGGAATTGAATCCTAAAACTGTAGAAAATGTCTGTGTTAGTAATGAGTAAAAATCAGCATTGCTTAATTTCTCCCCAACATACACACGTGCTGAAAAGAAAAAAAAAAAAAAAAACAAAACAAGAAACCCACTCCCCCCCTAAAAAAACCCAAACACCAAAGAGTGTTGTTTCCAAAGTAATGACTTAGCAGCTGAGATAAGGAAACAATGCACTGGACAATGCAACTTTAGCTGAACCATAGCCAAGGGAAAATATAACCAGTTACTACTCTATGAAAATGAACAAATTGGTCATGTCCGCCATCAAGTGCATCCAATGAAACACAGCTGTCAGCATTGCATTTAGATAAACTAGACAACCCCATCCATTTCTCAAGACTTGGATAGTTCAAAACTGGCAGCCTTACTGCTATCACTTTGAAGACAAACCAAAACAGTACCCAACATAAATCCCTGCACCACATCTTTAAAGAGGATTCCAAACAGTTCAAAGGGGTGAAATATTTGCACCAATTTGTCATCAAAACCCCTCTTTGGTAAGCCCAATTGGGAAGCACGAACTTGATTTTGCATGCCCAAACATACCTCCACTTCCTGGGTGCTGCTCTGATGGATAATAATGCGCTATGCAGTTAAAACAGTAAAGTACTATACAAGACTCCCCTTTTATGGGGACATTTCTAGAAGATGAAGAAAATCATCTGGCAGTTGAACTCCTTCACCTACCAATAACAAATGACAGTTCTCAAAACCACATCACAGAAACAGTTCACTACTAATAAGAGCACTTTTTTTGTTTTTAAAAAAAGAAACAAAACAAAAAACAAACAACAACATTAAAAGGGACAGAGTGTCCACAAGTCAGGATGCATTAGTCACATACAGGACATGCTTCTCAGTGTTTGGTGCAGTGTACCTCTTCCCTCCTTCCCCTAAGACAGAGATTTAGCTTCCACAAAACACATGACATCTGCAAACCCTAACCCAAAGTTAAGTATCCTGACATATCTGTGCAAACATCTGCGGTTTATTTTTACACTGGAAGGTGCTGTACAGAGCAGCCAACTGACTGCCTGTCAGCCTTACTAAATGAATTATCCCCTGTACCTCATTCACAGAAAATAGATATTTTAAACAGTATAATCAGAAACCTCAATTCTGACATCTGTTCGACAGGGACACAGTAAGTTTTTGTTCTGTCATTTCAAACACCATCCACAGCTTTGTGTTGGTAGTCGAAAGGCAGGAGTGCTTGAACCGTTATTAGCAATCTATTCCAGAAAGCCATGTTACTTGCTGTGATTTTGTTTTAAGGGCACACCCCTGAAGTGGGCTGCACTGCCAGAATTCATGAGGAAACATACGTTAGAGTCCATATGTGTTTTTGGAAGAGTCATATTTATTTGGTGTGAGGCCATTTTAACCAGAAGGTCTGAATTAAAAGAACTAACACTGCCTACAGAGGGCCCAGCACTATGAGGACAAGCTACAGCACCCAGGCTGTGACTACACAGGTCACATGCATCCCATTGAAACAAACTTACCTAGCTGTGGGCTGTCTGGTGTCCCAGTAACATGCTTTTAAGCATGAACTTGATGCAAATTACACTGAATAGTGTTAGACAGAAAACAAAAATCTATGCTGGAAAAACAATGTCTCCCACTGGAGGTTACACAGCAAAACTCTAGCAGGGCGATGAATTGAAGCTGTATTTGTTGACTCTTGTGCCACAAAGGTAATACCTGGTGCTTCTGTATTGCCCATAGAAATTTTTTATTCACTAGTTCCGTAGCTGCATGCTAAAGACAGCTGCTTCCTTGCTTGCTTGCTGTAGAATGCTCTCTGATAGCCCATTGCACACAGTAACACTTAAGAAAAATTAATTTCTCTGGAGATAGATAATTAATTCTTCTGTTTGGAAATTAAGTGGGTCTCTAGCAGAAGCTTTTTGATGGATGAGTGGATTACAGTTTAGTGTGGATCAATCTCCATTTTGTAGCACAGAGCAGTTCATAAACCCACAGATCCTAATGTTAGCAATCAAAATACTAATAACAATTTAAATCCCATTTTCAAAATTACCTAATGAGCACCTGGAATATATATTTTACTTTATACTGATCAGATATACTGCCCTTAACTTTCTAACCTGACTTGTACTATTGCATAGCTACTGGTTAAAAAATTCCCAGAGAGAATTACAGAGTCTCAAACACATATATCAGCTCTACAGAGTCCAGGCAGAGGCTGGGTACAGGAATCTGCTAGAGGGACCCACAGCTTTCTGTACCAAAGGCTGAATTTGAGCACAGAACACAGCAGCTGTACTGGTAATGCCACTGTAGCTGCATGGAGTATACAGCAGTTTCAAATCAGTTATCGGAACAGAGATACAACCATGACAAACTCCACTGTCAGCGATGGCACTATTTGCTGTCATGGAAAACTGAGGAAAGAGAAGCCATGGAAATAAATGAGTATGTAAACTACCGCAAAGCAGTATTCCCAGCTAAGCACAGAGATGAGAGCAGAAAGTTTTGTCCTGTTGAGATGCACACTAAACTTTCTTTGGTGGGACAGGGACAGCATTTCTTATTTCTAGCAGTCTGTGTTCTTTCCATAACTTCAAAATTTTACTTTAAAAACAATACAAAGCAATGCAACTTGAGCTAAATGTGAAACTATCTCTTCATCAAAAAGATGACAGAAAGCATCTGACAATGGAATAAACAAGCAAGCAAAAAATTATAAACTGTCTATAGCCCTAAACCTATAGGGGCAACCAGAAATTCTCTGAAGCAAGCACCCAGTATTCATCCATGAATTAGGTAGCAACGTTTATCAAAGCACTAATTCTCAGCCTGCAGTAATGAAGCCTTCAGCTCATTCTCAAATCAGTTTCACAGTCCAAATTCGTAAGTAATTGTGCTGCCAAGTTATAAATATAAACCAAATAATTTTTACACAACTCTAAGGAGTTCCTCCTTCCACTTCATACAGACTAAAATAAATGTGCTTTCTTTTACAGCATTCAGCTTCAACTACTGGCAAGCTTCCCCAACCATGGAACAGTATTTTGCAAATGTTCACAAGGCAGGCAGCTGCAGTGGTGGTTAGTTCCTGCACAAAGGAAAAGCATTGCTGACATTTTCCTAATTGGTCACTTCCATTTCTTCCTAAAGATTCTCTTCCTCTCTTGAAGCTCCTTTCAGCATCAACTTATTCCCTCCAAGTCCAGTTCTGCTGGGAAGTCATCATTACATGGCCAAAACCAGTTGAGACATGTTTTTCCAAACACAGTAAATACCCTTTTTTCTTCACCTTTAAGGAATACTGAGATCTCTGCCTAACTCATACTGCATTCTGGGACTTCATCAGCAATTCCAGGCCTTTTGAAAAAAAATTTTGTGATGTTGCTCTGCCCTCCCCCCGCTTTTATGGATGACTTTTCAGCTAGTATGCCCCCAATTAAAAGTGAGCAAATACAGACAACTACCTCCACCCTCAGGGACTGCCAAAAGCAGAATAAACAGCAACTAGTGTCTTAAGCTATTCACTGGATTCGGGGCTTCATATGCACACAAAAGCCCTCTTACATACTTTCCGCAAAACTATGACCTAAGCCCTTCAAGATGTAAGCTGTTTTCCCCATAGGCCCTTAGAAGCTCAGATGTCGTTTCTCTTATTTTATAAAAATAAGAACGCCATATACTTTCCGTAAGTTTGATCTACTTTGCTCTTCTTTCTCTGTACTATCCTTTGAGAAGCTTAAGCAGTAATAAAAATAAAAAAAATTCCTCTCTGGAATTCATCCTTTTCTTATTAAAAGGAAAAAAAAAAAACAAAACAAGGAAAAAACCAACCTCAAAACCAAAACCCAAATAAATACCCTTATTTGGAAAGCACCCTCCATGGAGAGAGTTTTCAACATTAAAAGGAGATAAAAGTAGGAAGGGTAATTATCTATGTTGGATTTTTAATGAAAGATTCATACCCAGCATTGTGTGGTTTCTTGTACCATTTTTAGCTCTTAATATTTATGCATCCAACCCCTAGCTTTCTGTAGCCAGTGATAATACGCAATCTGACGATGTTTCTTATACAGGCAGCCTTCTCCACAGTTCTCTAGGTGCACACACTCTGCAGTTTACCACGTCCCTGGGTTCTGCCCCACGCGATGGTAGTTACAGCAAGAGACCAAGGGCTTGCTCCCTCTAAGTGTCAAATGGCCTTTACTGACTTTCAGTTTCTTGCTTAGTTAGCACATTATTCTTCAAGGAAATATTACGCTTTCCCTAGCCTTGATCCATGATTTCAGACTGACCTATACCCCTGTTCACATATTTGCCTGCTCATTTCAAATGATGAATGATTTTCTGTTACTGCCGCATGTGCATTTTCTGAGATTTCTCATCTTGTCTTAAATGCTACCTGAGCTGATCTCGAGCAGCCCACACTAACACTTAAACTTAAAAACACTACCCATTTCTACTGATTAAAAACTCCTAGTTCTCTCTTTGAATGCCACTTCCCACAAGCCTGTCTGCTGTGTTAAATACTCTGCCCACACAGGCTTCTCAATGCAAAATGCCAGCTTCTTCATCTCCCTAGAAAAGCTAAGTACCTTTACCATAAACTTACACATGAGTTTTTCTGAAGTGATGGCATCAGACCATTTTATTATGCCCAAACTTGCATAAACCAGGCATACAATGGGGAAAACCAAAATCTTTGCCTAAAGGAATTCCAACAAAATAAGGATTTAAATCTGAAGATTTGCAAACAGGATATTCAAGGAGTTTAATTTCTACAGAGCTCTGGATTTCCAGAGGGCTGACATCTCAAGCATTACTCTTTATCAAGTGCAAAGCTTTGCAGGAGAAGAGCTTCCATCAGTGGGAGCCTGTGAGATACAAACAACTGTGACTTAGCCCCACGTCTGTAAAGATAAAATATTCCAGGTTGCCGAAAACAGCACAGACTTGCTTGCTTGAGGGTTACTTTGGAACACTAAACAACTTACAGAAATTGTGGAAACATACTGAAAGAAGAGAGCAACAATTTTACAGCAGAATGAACAGCCTCACTGTAGATGCAAGTTGGCTTAGGGAAAACAGACTTATGTTTAAATTTCTCCTTAAACTTAAAACCTTGTGCTTGCAAGAAATGCAACAAAAGGATTACAGATGACGCAGTATAACTTCTCCCCTCCCATTTCTAACTGCAGAAGTTTGATCTTCAAAGAAGTGGAGACAGCTAGGCCATATCTTACCACAGCAGCAGTCTAACCTATGCAGAAAAATCAAATGCTGTAGCTGGCTTGAAAACACTAATTTGGAATAAATGTGTCTTTTTTGGGGGGTAACTGCCTGCAATGATAAGCTCTCAGACACCAGACTCACAACCTCTGTGAAAGAGAACTACCTACAAATGCTGAAGGTATTAAAACCCCAAGTATTTACACCGACAGGTTTTCCATCTGCTAGCTGAGGAGGGAATGAGTTAAAATAAGTTGAGTATTTCACCACATATATTTACAAGCAATGCAATATTCTCAAGAAAAAAGAAAATGTTCTGTTACAGGCTTTGAAGTAAGAGCAGATGTGATTCCTTGGCAGGCTTGTGACAGTCTGAAACCATGGTTCCACGGACATTTTTCTTTCCTCAGCTAAATAACCAGCTTATGCAGTTTCTGCTCCCCTCCTCCTCCCTTAGCTGCATGCTCCAGCTCCCAGGCCCCTCAAGGATGCTGCTACAGTCGTCTGAGGGGCCACACAATGAATCCTAAAAAAACCCCAAACAAACAACCCCAACAAATTATATTTAATCCTGGTGGTCTTGGCACCACACATACTTAACTAAAGGTAGCAATGGAGCAGGAGTGAATGGATAGGAAGAAAAACTGCTTAACCTGGCTTTGGCACTGAGAAGTGCTCATTGAAGCACAGCCTGACTGAAAACCCATTGGTAAAAGCAGGAAATAATCTAAGGCAAGAAAGTGTGCTCCCCAAGAACCAGTTGCAACAGGCTGCCTAAGCAGACAGCAAGCAGATTTTGCAAATCTGAAGTACTCAGTTTGATACCTTGTCTTTCACTATAATACAGGTTTTCTACACATTTTAAAGAGGACAGCTCTGTAGAAACAGGGCAAAATTACTTAACAAGACAGCAAGCGGAGAAAAACTATCTTTGAAATCAAAATTAATAGAAAGCCAGGAAGTAAAGTTAGAACCAAGGTGTTACACCTCCAGGTTTGCTACTGGGTGCTAGATACCACTCTCAAGTTAATTAACCACTCACTGTAATGAATCTGTAAAATGAGTCTTATACTTTCCTACCTGACAGAGAGTTTTAAAGAATTAATTATCTCACATTATTTTGAAATCTGTGGGTTAAGTAACTGGCACAAATTTACAGTTACCTAGAGAATAAAGAAGCTGACTTCTGTTTTAGAAACAGGATTAAAACCCAAGAAGGGTTGTTTTGTGGTCTCCAAAACAAACTGCCAAAGATCCTGGATGGAAACAATACAAGCCTTCATGCCTGTGTTTACACTAGCAGTAGGCTACACTGGTTACTGCCCAGCTAAACAACAAATTACCTTTATTTTATTTTCTTCTATTACCTGCCACAATGAAACCCTTAAGAAGGGATATTCTTAGCTCAACCAGAAAATGAACTGAAACAATCAAACCACATAAACATGAAGCAACCAGCTAGCCCAGCGGAACCTCAAGTAAAAGCCTGCTCTAGAAATTTGAATGCTCTACATGTAATTCATAATCAGGTATATGTGCGTCTAGGACAGAAAACACACAGGTGAGCCCAGCATAATCAGGGGTCTGTATCACACCAGAGACAACACGGTGTCCAGACTGGACACTTGTGCCATATGCTACAGGCTTGGGGAGGTGTGGCTGGAAAGCTGCCTGGCAGAAAGAGACCTGGGGGTTCTAATTGACAAGCTGCTGAATATGAGCCGGCAGTGTGCCCAGGTGGCCAAGAAAGCCAACGGCATCCTGGCTTGTATTAGAAATAGCGTGGCCAGCAGAAGTAGGGAGGTGATTGTGCCCCTGTACTCAGCACTGGTGAGGCCACACCTCGAGTATTGTGTCCAGTTTTGGGCACTGCAATACAAGAGAGATATCGAGGTGCTAGAGCGAGTGCAGAGGAGGTCAACGAAACTGGTGAAGGGCCTAGCAGATAAATCATATGAAGAGCGGTTGAAGGAGCTGGGACTGTTTAGTTTGAGGAAGAGAAGGCTGAGGGGAGACCTCATCACACTCTACAACTATTTGAAAGGACACTGTAGAGAGGTTGGTGCTGGTCTCTTCTCACAGGTAATTAATGACAGAACAAGAGAGAATGGCTTCAAGCTCCAACAGGGTAGGTTTAGACTGAACATTAGGAAAGAATTTTTCACAGAAAGGGTGGTTGGGCATTGGAATAGACTGCCCAGGGAGGTGGTTGAGTCACCATCCCTGGATGTGTTTAAGAGACATTTAGATGTCGTGTTGGGGGATATGGTGTAGGGGAGAACTTTGTAGAGTAGGGTAGATGGTTGGACTCGATGATCCCAAGGGTCTCTTCCAACCTAGACAATTCTATGATTCTATGACAGAATTAAACAGCCAGGAAGTTGCTGACCGACCACCGCTTAGAAACGGGTACAGGATCAGGCACTGGCAGCTGCCTCCAGTAAGGATCAAGTCTGTAGCAATAAGATTAAATACAGACCAGCTGACTCTGCACTCCCATCCCCCAAAACAACTCCAATCTGTCACACTGATGGCAACAATGCTGACGCCAGACAAAGACACCAGTGCTAGAGTAAACAGAAGGATTACTTAAGTCTATATATAACTGTATCCATATATACACATACATACATGGCACAGTCGGAGACTGAACAAGGAAATGTTCAAATTTAAAAGTGCTTCTTTAAAAGCAAACCAGCGTATTGAAGAAACATGAGTTTCACAATGATTTTTTACATGTGCCCTGAATAGAAATTAAGCACACGCACTTGGAAGAAAGCGTTCCATGATGTACAGCACTAGACAGCTAAATAATACTGCAAGTTTGGTGCTTTCAGGCAAAAAAAAAAAAAAGCAGTAGCCTGTACCAGTCTTCTAAATCAAACTTGCACATTTGAACTTCATATTGAAATTTCTTTCTTGACTCCAGTCACAGACTACACTGCTGAATTCAATTTTGTTTTACTGTATGACATGAGAAACCAACTCAGTAATATATGCAGAGAAATCTGCAACTTTATAAAAACATAAAAAAAAATAAATTTTGCAACCATGTCATCGATTTTCTGAAAAGAAGCGTACTCAGGTTATGAACTGACCTTTCACTTAACTGGCAGGTCCATAGGTTAATATTACTGCAGACGTGCAGAATTAAATAACTATCTCTGATCCAGATAAAATTAGTTATCAGCAAGTAAATACGCACTTTATCCATGCTGTTAGTTACTACAGTGTGCTGCCCGACCAATTATTTTGAAAGCCATCTGGAAAGAGGGTCAAACTAAAGGAACCGGCAAAATACATGACAACTTGTGAAAGAAAGAGCAGAGAGGTAGCTTTGGAAACTTAGTCAACCTCTAACATTCCAAGTTTCTCATTGCTCATTTCACCATTCTAGTAAATTAAATGAAATATACTTAAATACATGAGGATAATTGCTATGCCCAGTATTAAAAACACTACCAAAAATATTGGGAAAATATGCTACAAGGGAAATGTTTGGCACTAAAAATAATTCCAGAGTTGGTTGCTCGAGTAGAAGTCTGAGCACTGTCTCCTTTCAAAAAGGCAGCTGGCATCCTGCCCTTCAGCAAGTTAAGTCGTACTTCTTAGTAAGTGGCAGCTCCATGTCTCCCCCTCTGTCACTTCAATGGAGCAATTCACACATGAAGGAAGTGTTTAAGTGACTTGAAGAGAAGACTTCATATGAGGAGAGCCCATCTAGCCTGACAGCCTGTTCACAACAGAGGTCAGTAACTAATGCCAAGGGAACAACGCAAAAGCAGGGAATGCAAATAACTACACATCACCAGCTTTACCTACTGAGAAATGTTGAGATCAGAAAAAGCCAGATACTTCTTCCTGCATTCCTCTAAAGCCAGCCAGATGCTCTACCATCTACCACCTCAACACCTCCTCCACCAACGCGTCACACATGATGCAGTCTCCATAGTCTGGACTCTTCTACAGTTTTTCAGCCTCCTTCCCACCATACCAGTGGCCAAAAACCCCAAAGCAATGACAACTGTTGAATTTTAAAGCAAGTCATCCAACCCTTCTGCTCAGCAACCACATCAGAAATTGCAGACCTAGAAGTGAAGGTGTTCTGCAAGGCTCGTGCAGAGTGAGAGAACAACAGAACTGGCTTGTCAGTATTTGAACAACCATATTCAAATTAAGGCCCAGCATGTTCTTTGGAGACCTAAATTCCTTGGCAAAGTTTCTGCAATTTCTGCAAATACAGAGATGACTTTTAGAGCTACAACCACCACTTCAGCAACTACAAATGCAATTAAACCCAGGAGATTCTTATCCAGCTAAATGGGAACAATAACAATCAATAGTGTAACACCCATGTTATTTATTTCAGTACAAATATCCACTAAAGATTTACTCTTCATTTTACATTGCCTCTGATTTTGGTGTACTGCAGAGCAGTGTTCTAACAACTCAGACACATGTCCTTGAAAATATCAGGGGGAAGCTCTGATATCCAGATAAACAGGTTTGGGTATTTTGGAGGCCAATAACAATTATAACACTGATGAACAGCTGGATCACTCTGTACTGAGTACTTCATACACCCGCAGCACAACAGTTTCTTGGTGAGTTGTCGTATCAGCATTCTCTGTTTTCCTGAAAGACAGGGAAGTGCTATCACCCCTGTCTTACAAGTACAAATAAAAAGAAAATGGAAAAAAAATAATCCTACAGCAGGAGGTGCTTTAGATTCCTCAGAATGGGCTTCACGGCAGATCACATCAGGAGGTGGCACAGGTGCTCAACCCAGCTACTGGAAGAGATAAGAATGACAATGTTCCCTTGCACCTTGTGGTTTAAGATGCATCATATCCTTTGGGTATAAATGACTAGCTCCCTTCTTCTGGGAAGGCACGGCTGGAAGAGAAAGATTATTATTTCCAATATCTGTTTCTAAATTCCACCTGTGTTGAAAACTTTTGTGGATCTATTCCCAAATGGCACATCCAAGATCACGATGGGAGTCTGTGAAGGCCACCCAAGTTTGAGATGGGTAGTCTAACAGCCTTTGTTCTCTCTCACTTGATTTTGAGCATGCGAGGAAATGAGTTTTGAAAAGACGTGGACAGATGGAAATCTCCAAACTCTCTGCTTCTGCCTCCACAGCACCCATATTTCCCTAATGACCATGGATGTGAATTCCATCTGGATGCTTCTGGTGAAACTGAGGCACAGTGAGAGATGCTGAAAAACAAATGACGCCTCTGAAGTCTTGGCATTAACAACACCCCATTAAAATTAGCAGGGGTAAATTATGTGTCTCCAAGCAAAACTATACAAGAGGTTTGTTTTATTAACAGAGACCTAAAATGTGTAACACTTGGGATATTTTGCTGCCATGCTCTGTTGAAGATTCTGCGCAGGTTTTGCAGATGAAGAACACAGAAAGCACACATCATTACATCCTTTTCCACAATCACTCCAGTGTTGTACACCCCAAAACTTTAAACATTCTTGCTACAGCAACAGTTCCCCCATGTATATACAAAAAAGGTTGTGTTAGAAAATGCTTAACTCATAGCCCACACTGTCACTGTCCACTTGCAAGGTTGAGAGTATCAGGCTACAAGCAGATAAATTCGGATTTATCAGCACAGAACTAAGCCAGAGCTCTCTTCTAAGTAAAATCATGTAGAGATCCAGAAATGTTGCACATGGCACCTAGATGAAACCAGTAATCACGGAATTTTAGGGGAAATGGACAAGTGCATAAACTGTGAAGAAAGACTGCCTGAGACAAGTGATTAGCACAGAGCAGCTTTTATGCCACTTTTCCCAGAGCTGTGTCTGTCAGCACGGTCTCACCTGCTCTTTTCCACAGCAGCTGCAGCTGCTTTCATGGGCTCCCCTGCAGGGACAAAGAATGAAGACTAAAGGAGACACTCAGAGCAGCTGCAGATGCTAATGGCATAAGCAAGCAGGCAGACCCGCCTTCAAAAAATTACCAGCACCAGTTCTAAGTCTAAGCAGTGTCAGCATCTTCCCACATCACACTACTCCCATATGAAGCAATCTTCCATAACAGCCTTCTGAAACCTATTTTTGCTCTAACGACAAAATCAGGGAGGGATTCCTCGTTCCACATGTGGCCTGTCAGCCCTGCAGTCTGCCCGGTGGTTCTTTGCTAAAGCTTTGCAGAGCCCAGGTATGTCACAGGCACTGACACTGCTTGTCTGACCTAAAACCAAATTACCACACGTATTTTCTCTGTAAAAAGAAAGTTCCAATAGCTAATCCATCCCAGCTATTAAAGTGACAATGTATATGACAGCAAGCTACTGACCTGTTTCCACAGGATCCTTCTGAGACAAGCAACTATCAAGAAACAGCTATCAAAAGCACATCTAGCACACGGATGGTGAAGGAGAAGGCAGCTGAGAGGAGCAATGATCTGTCTCCGTCCTGCACATCTTATTCTCATATCCTCAAGATAAGTCCAGTCAGAAGGAACTTCACCACAGCACTGACTTACTAAGTAGCAGCAACAATGCAAGATTACCAGACTGCTTTTACTGACTCATGAATAACTTCAGGATAATAGCTCTTGGGAAGAAAGGGTAGTTCATATCCTGTATTTGTTCAGTAAAGACGATGTTGACAGGATAGCTTTTGGTCACAGGGATGACATCTAAATCAACTGTTAAGCAAAAGGTCTGGGGAATGAACAACTCTTCTCAGATCACATTTTTTATTCTTCTGCCACCTGAGGCTTTTGCTTACTTCCTGCTGAGCTACTCAAAATCCCTTGTAAATATGAACAAATTGAGCCTCTTAACAAGCCACCTGAGGTATGTACTATCTCCACTATAATAACAGGAACACATTAGAGACACAAATAAAGGTGACAATTTCAAACACAGATTTCCAAAGTTTAACACATATTTTCATATTAAGACAGCTATTGAGGCATTCTTCATTTCCATCAAATGTAAGAAAGAGGTGTTTGACATCTTGGCATTCCTCTTAAAGCAATGTCTACACTGCATTTACATTGAACCACATGAGTTTCTTTACCCATGCTCCTAGCTATACACCTCTGTAACTCAAATGCCAGTACTCCACAGCATGCTTCGGAAGAACTGAGCCCAGTATAGCCACTGTCAAACGGGGCAGTGGCATTCCATGCCCCAGTTCCACCTGACTGTCCAGGCTGCACACACGGGAGTGGTCCACAGCATCCTCAGATGCCATCTAGGACCTGAAACCTGGGGTATCCCTTAGCAGCAAAGTAACAGGCCTGGCCTTGCACTTGCATACTTTCAGGGGTTGCCAACGCTGTCGTCCCAAAACCACGACAACCATCAAAGTCTCAGCCTGAAGCACATAACAAATAAGAAAGACTGTGCATATAATTTTCAGTTCTATATATTAACCTTCACACAACTCTCCTGAGCATGCAGCAGAGGATATCCATTTCTGACTGTATCTGGTCCAGTGACACAGAAAGTGCAGTTTCCTTGGCAGCAGCTCAAGCCTTCTAGTGTATTTCTTCCATTATTTCATGTAGCAGCAGGTACACCTGTACAACATAATGTCCATTTTTGGCAAAATATATGGGATTGACAAGAAAGACATAGGTTGACACAGCAAAGCTACACATTCTTCTAAGCTCAAATTCTGTCTCTACTAGGAGATCCAAGGACATTTTCTTGACTATCACATATTCTAGGAATGGCTGCGTTCCCAAATCGATACTCTTAGTACAAAGATAACATTGTCTCTTATGAAATGGATATAAAACAATATATTTTCAATATTAAAGAAGTGAAAATTGTGGCACTTTTCCTTTTTTCTCTAGCAAGGAGTCATTTTCTCAGCTGTTGGCTTCTAGTACCAAGTAACACAGCCTCTATACTGGACACAGCGTGCGCACTTAAGAAGATTCTGCTGCTACACAATAAACGGTTCAATCATCAAGACCAGAGATGTGGTACAAAAGGAAAGCCTTCCACATTTCTCCTTCAATTCACAAAAGAACATGCTTCAAAAGCATCTCTCAAGCACCCCCACATATTGCAGAGAGCACTCCTATTTCACAGGCATTTCTCAGAACTTTCAGTAATTCAACTTCTAAAGATTGTGGGAAAAGTTCATGTGACAACAAGGCTGACAAAGCCAAAGAAGTTGCGCAGACATTTGTAAGGTCATCATGCATGACAGTAGGGAAGAAGAAGTGAAAAAGATGCTGGTGTCCGAGACTAATAATTTGAACAACAGTCTGATGGAGAAAAGGAAAGACGAAGAACAGGGAGAAGCATTTACCAAAAGCAAACGTAAGAAGAAAAAGATGGTAGCAAAAAACCTGCATCAAAATCTGTTTTCCAATGAAGCACATAGATAGGCCTTAAAACAAAAAGCTTCACAGATCTGGTACTATTCAAAACATGGAATATTCCATTACTCTCTCTTCACGGAAGAGGCAGGGGCACCCATCATCTTTCAGAGAAAAAGAAACTCAAAGGAAAAAACGTACCGACTGCAGATTTGAAACAAACATCTTCATTCACCATTTCCTTTCAATCTTTTTTAAAGGTTTTCCATCTGGCACAAAAATTTTAAGTTGAGACAACATTATTTTGGGAAAAGCTGGAGGGTATGTGTGGGCAATACAAACAGACTGGAAAAAACTAGTCATATCATTAACAATTGACAGACTATTATCCTTCAGTAATGAACTGACATGATGGTACTTTCCTTTGCCTGCCTTTGTTTTTTAATAAAGGACACTGTCTCATTGCCTGTTGACTACTACAGAATGGTGCTCAATGTATTCGCAATGCTGTATTCACTCAGTTACAGTAGTCAATTTTCTCTTATATGTAAAAAGGGAACAAAGAAAAACTGCATCAAGACAAACTACATGTTTCAAAGGCTAAATTGAAAAGTGTAATAAATATATGCAATCAGCCTATTTACAGAACTGTTGGGCTTGTGAATCTTCCTTCCTTGGTTTTTGTCCTTTTAATTCTTGCAAATATAAAGAGGCAACTTAATGTATTCTGTTCTTTACATCTAGAATGCTTGGAGAATTCAGTACACTACCTAGGACTGACAGGTACAGTAACCCAGAAAAATAACTTCATGCTTTTCAACAGCCAGAGGGAAGACTTCTAAATGCAACTGAAAACATCCCCAAGCACAGTATATCGGGATCACCAGTTACACAAAGAACCAGAACAACAGACTAGCCTGACAAGAAAACTCCCTAAAAAAATACATTCACTAAATAATTATGATTGCATATGAAGAAACAACTGAAGAGGAAAGAAATTAAAACCGTCTGCAACGGATTTTAACCAAATGCACTGTATAGCTAGAATACGAGATAAGTTTGTAGCACTTTAGTATGTCTGAGTTCATACAGCCTCAGCAAAACTCTGCTCACAATTACTTCGGGGCATTCCATGAACACATAACTTGACTGCAACCCATGAATATAAAAACTAGCAAGAATCTGACATGAATTCAAAGACATAAAAGAGATTGTTTTCAAAGAGGTTGTTTGTGAACAAATGTTTCACTGCTTAAGTGTTAAAATCATGCAGCAAGGCTCAGAGCTTGCCAGTTTCAAGGGGTTTACTGTGCAAGTCAGCCAATCACTGCAAATGCCCACTGTGAAAACAAAGCAAAACAAAACAAAAAAATCTGCTACAGAAGTTAGGAATCTGCTTGTTCTTCAAGTTTGTGGCAGTTACTTTAAAATGAAATAAACCTGAAGTCGTCTTCTTCGGCTAGTCTGACATGATAGCGTTCTTATCTTTGAAACTTTTCTCTTTGCAATTAGCGTTAATACTTGTATTTCACCATCCAGACACAAATGCCTTTCCCACCTACATCTCAGACCTATTTAAGTCTTCCACAGTTAAAGTCAGCAAGATCTTATCCCCCAATGTCTGTGATCATGTTTACCGCCAGCAGCATTAGAAGTGAAGAGTCTGACATCAGCTAGGATTTGTTTTGATTACCATTCTACATGTTGATGAAACATGGATTGTGTGTGGCAACCAGCTACATTGTACTTGGTAAATCAGGACCCTCATTATGCATGTCCAAATAGCTGCACTGATGCGGCATAGTATTTCCTAATTTTGCAGAACTCGAAAAACACCAGTCTAATGGAAGTCATCCTTCACAAAGATAAATCAGACCTCCACCCTCTGTACTAGTATCCCCTTCTTAATGTGCCGAATTCCCCTTTCTATTTGTTCCACCGCTCTTCATTCCCCATGTATCTCATAGTTCAGTATGTTGCAATAAACATACATCAACCTCTCGCATAGCATTCTTTTTAAAAGAAGAGCAAGCCAGGTGTCTTCTCCCAGGTGCGTATCAAGGTGCAGGGGGTCAAAGGCTGTGAACTCCACCTGGAGTCCCTTATTTATGCCAGAGAAAGAAAACATGAGACACAGATTTCCCCTTAACATTCCCTAATAGCTAGATTATAATTCAATTGATCAAGGTCACTATTCGTATTCCGCTTTGACATACCCAAACACTTTCATTCAGTTTAGAGAAAATTTAAAACTTTTACCTCAACATTACAAATGTCTCTCCCAGAGATGGATGCCTAGATTTCAGGCATTACTGTGCTTTATACTGCCAAAGTTTCTCTACAAATCTATTCCTGTGGTGGGGGGCAGCCCAGGACATACAGTTTGGGATTAAAAGGAAAAAACATCAGAGAGGAAATACTTAAGTAACTGTGGGGTTCTTTTGTGAATGCATTATCTCCATTTTCTTTAGCATCAATACAGAATGACGATTGTTCTTCAGCATAGTATGAAAGATATGAGAGTGTCATTATGGATTGCAGCTTAATGAACCCCTAATTTTTTTTTTGTTCAGAAACAGCATCCAGGAAAATTAATAACACTATCTCATAAAGCACAGTGGTACTGCCTTCAACATGGTCTCCATATCAGCTCATTTCCACACCATCAGGGAAACAATGATTTCCCCCTCCTCCTGCTGCTTATGTTTCTTCTTTTGAGAAACTTCAACAGACTTAAAAGTGTATTCTATTTTCCTTTTTCCCCACCACACAAGAAAGAATTACTTCTGAACAAGATCATACCGTATTTTTAATTACTCATAAAATTGGCATTTAGATAGCACCATTCACCCAACAGTTCTGTGGCACTTTGAAATTTCAATTAAATCAAGTACTTGTTTACTTTTTCATGCTTTGAGGAATTACAGATTATTATTATTATTGTCCTCACTTTATCAGGGAAGCTACTAAGGAAACAGGCATACAGTAACTAAAGACCAGATTCTGTTTAAATTTGCATGAAGATCTGGAATAGGGCCGCTGAAGTGAATGGAGTTACGCTTACTCAAAACTAGGCTAGTACATGGCACACAGCAGACACCTAATTATTCCAAAAGGTTCCAAACACTGCTGTGCTGGAAGGAACAAAAGTAAAATCTGTATTCTGAGTCACAAACTTCTTCCCGATTCACCAGCTCATCATAAAGAATCAAATCGTATTTTTAGCAAGAGCAGCCAGTGAGGGGTGAGGAAGAGATTAAATAGCTATACCAAGGTCACATAGGATATTTATGACAGGGAACGTCTCTGAGCCCAGATTTTCCAGTTTCCAGGATACCACTTTAATCACTAGCACAACACCACTAACCATAAAGACAAAATAAATCCAAAGAAAATGTACTGCATTTCTAGAAGTAGTCCTGCATCTTAAAGCATCCTGTACCTCATTAAATGAACATTTCAACAGAGAACACAAAGCTGATTCTGCGAAAGCATGATGAGAAAGGGATGCACATCAGGCACTACCACAGAGCTCCTTAACTCACCTTCCTCTGCAAACTAGAGCAACTGTGTGTGCATTACACTGATGGAAGTATGAAGTTAAGCTCAGGTATTTCAGCTCGCCCAATACCCTCTGATCAAAAAAACCTACAGTAACATGATTTTTATCTACTCCTCCCAATAATTGCCTTTATTATGCATATTTACAACATTTCCCTCTTTCAGAGAAAGCAGAGAAAGCTCTATTAAACATCCATTCTGGGTATTTCCTATTGGAGTCACGTGGGAAAAGTTAAGAAAGCAGCATGATGAAAATAAACAGATAATAAATTTGTCTGCAACATTCGTGTAGGCAGTAAAGTGTCACTAAAGTAAAACATAATATTTTAATTCTTTTAAGGATTTCACAGAAAGATGACCGATACCTCTGAAGATCAAGAACTGAGAAAAATCTTAAAACTCTTTGGCTAATATTCCCTGCTTAAGGACTTGGGTCCAAATCAAGATGCAAAACAAAGAGAAACTTCTGGTATGGTACAGAATGAAGAGTACCCTAGGGATACAGTGGGAGAAGAAAACAGTCATGGAATTTTGCTATTGGATTAGACAAAGAATAACAAACAAAATGGCTGCTTCACGTTATAAAATACATTGAGGCTTACTCTAGGGTTTAGTGATGCAGTAAAGCACTTCCTCTGGGTTCTCCTCTCAGACATATAGCATGTTAACTAGATTTAACCATAAAAATTCTGGAGGTTTTCCTTCAGCACTGAAGATGAATATTGTCTTCTGGACAAGTGTGTTATTCTCCTCTTTCCAGTCATAATTTTCTCTCTCTCTTAACAAAAAACCTTCAAACATTTTGTGATGCTTATTTCTAATGAATGATACTTAAGTGCACCCACCAATTTTGCCTGCATCATTCTGTTTGGCTTGCTCACTTGCAGTACCTATTTCTGTGAATTGTTACAAAACCTGTAAATGTTGAAGCCATCCATCACTCAATGTTCTGGCCACCAAATACCAGAAAACACAGAACAAGCATGGACTTACGCAGTTCTTCCCGGTGCCTCTCTGTCTGTGCAAAAAATTGACGAAGCTCCTCTGTGATCTCCATGTTACTCAAGTCATATTCTATCTCCCCTTCAGACTCAGAGTCCTCCTCCATTTCAGAGTCCCCATCAGCATCCTCCCTCCCTTGGCGGGCATCTGTGTACTGCTGAGCTCGCCCATGGTATTGAGCTCTGTCATGTGGGCTATAGCGGGAAAAATAGTTGTGGGTATGTGGGAGATCATTCCCATCCCAATCTGAGTAGCGGCTACTTGGAGAGGCTGCAAAACAATCCCATGGGAGGTGATAAAGGGACTCCATGGCTTTCCTGTAGGCTTTCTGGTGTCTACGCATCCAGCGCATGGCTAAGTCATAGTGCTTCCAGTATCTTGCATACACCTTCTGAGAATACCATGGCTCTGCATCTTCCTGTGGCCAAAAAAAGGAGGGGTAAAGAATATCAAGAAAAAAAATGTATAAAAAAGAAAACAAATGGTAATTGCGGGGAGAAACATTGTAAACACAAGCATAAAGTCTGCCTTTTAATCATTAGTTATTATTTTCCTACCATAAACCATAAAAATCTGAAAAAGAAGGGCAGGTATTAACACAGTGCAAGTGCATTACACTTCATTACTCTGACAAGAGATTGTTTTTGCATGAAGAGAACTACCAACAAAGAGTTAGCAATAGAGAATAGAGAAGTTGTACCATCCAGAGGAATTTTCAAAGTGTTTGTGCTACTATAGTGGGAATCAATTCTTTTTAGGGGATATGCTCCACATTTCCTTAGCCGCTCACGTGAGTTTCAAGAACTGAATCATTCCAAGGTGTACATATTACAACCTACACCTGATTTCCAAATCCGCAGACAGAAAACACAAGAGATTAAAATTCCTCCATATTAAACAAAGGCATTCATTTTATCCAGTAACATATTTCCTCCATCTGCCTGCCAAAATAAGTTTCTCAGAAAAGGTCAAATGGCAATTCAGCCAAGTTCATATATCCATCATGGCCTCAATCAAAAACAAGCCTGTATTTAGCCAAGTGCAAGCTGCCAGTAAATCTCCCTTTTGTACTCATCAGTAACCAACATATGAAAAGGGGTAATAAAGTACCACTGATAAAGTACACGGAAAAGTCGTTCAATAGAACGAAACATACTGTCACACACCTTCTCCTATCTTCCAGCTAATCTTAGTTTTCCTGAAAAAACACAGTTTTCCGCTGTTCAGATTTTACCAGCAAATACAAAAGCCCAACAGTCCCTCTAGCCTTAAGCCCCCTTGCTACAGTCCATTTAATCTCTCTCCTTATCCTAGTCTCAAAGAGGGGATAATAGAGGATCTTAAAAGAAGGCCATAGAGTAAACTAGAGCCTAGAACAAATAAGATAAATAGCAAATTTTTTTTCTCCTTTCTCCCACATCTTAATTTCCATTAAAAATCTTTTATCTGGGCCAAAACAGAATGCCTGTACTTTAAATTGAAAGAATTGTAATTAAGCCATGTTTTGGCAAACACTCAAAACTATGGCAAGAATAGCTGAGATTTTCAAAGACGAATGTGACATTTACAGTCCTTTATTATTTTTTTTTAAAGAGTGCATACAAGACAAAAGTCTTTCTTTAACCATGTTTTCTTGATCTCCACTGGCAGCATTCTGTAGCCTTAAAGGAATGATTCTCTGGAAAAACAAAACAAAACAGAAAAAACAAACCTAAGAAATACTTTCCATTTAATGCTAACAATATCAAGTGAGGTTAATTTCATTTACTTACATTTGCTTTCACTTTCTGGTTCTCAGGCAATAATGCAAATGCTAGAGAGTTTAGAAGAATAATTGTAACTCTCACATTTCCCTTCTTTCTGCAAAATTGGGCCCATTATACCAGAAGAGATCTATAAATGCCATCTCTTTTTAAGGTCATTGGTAAGTGCTCTCAGAAACAAAACACCTCCGGCTAATAGACCCCATAAAGAAAACCCATTACAACAAACTTGCATTCCTTAAGAATTTCTGATCAAAATTTGCACCCTATTTGTGAAGGGCTGTGGGGCTCAGCTATGTGATTTAAAAGTTCAGACAAATTATCTTTCCTGAAAAGTAACAATTCATGGAGTTGAAACTTCATTCTGAGTCTCCTCTTGGTCTAACACTGTGCTGCTGCAAGACCATGCATTTCAGAAGATTTATTCCTAAGATGAGTGGGTACAAGAAAAGCATCTGCCTTCCATATGGAATTCCTTCATTCTTAATCATCCAACCACCTAAAAGCTAGGATGAACAACGTTTTATTTACTGTTCTTGCTTTTCTTAAGAATGTCACACTGACTCCTCATCCTTCAGCAGTCAGATGAGAACGTCCTGTTGTAAAATCTGATACATTCACACGTTACTTTTAGAACATTTTGTCTATTTTTCCCACTACTTAAAAATCTAGTTTTGAAACACCATGAAGTTTGACAAAAGCAGGTATCTCCTACATTCTATGTATTTCGAAAGAAGACAACACATTCTTTTAAAGCATGAAAATTATCTCCAGTTCTTTCAAAACATTTCTAAAATGGGTCTTCTTGACTTTACTGAAGCTCTGGAATCCAGCTGGCTGATTTGTCTAAGCTGACTAGCTCCAGTTGTTAATTTGGGGGAAAGGAAGACAAAAAGCCAGTTCATGTAGAGAGTACTGTGATGCTGGTGCCTGTCCAACTACTTTTTGTGGATTTTTTGTTGAAAGTGACCCTTGAAAACCCCTTTTACATTTGAATATTAAAAATACATCTGTTAAAAAAGAAATTACAGAAATGTTTTACACTGGGGTGGAAAGGGAAAGGAACACTTTAAAGTCTAACGTAGTTCTATGTCTGTGCTTTTTCAGCTGCAGAATAAATGGAAATAAGAGATTTCCTCAAGGAAACAAAAGCTATAAATCTAAGGCAAATGATCAGAGTTCTCTGTTATTTTCCTGTTATGTCTCTGGAGTCTTCCCAGGAGCAGACAAATCACTCACTGTTGTAATATGAATTCTATTTTCAAAGCAATTTAGCTACTTTCACATCTAATTTTTAAATGTCTCCACTAACAGTTCAATAAAAGTGTTTATATTCACTTTGTCTATAAAACCTGACTAAATTATCACATAGAAACCCATAAAGACTGCTTACCATCTCTTGTGGAGTTTGTTCCAAGGTGATCAAAGTGAACTGGAAACGAAAACAGTAGCTTTTTAATTCATAAAAATATATGTATCAAGATGGTCACAAGCACCGAATATATTTTTGTTAAACTTGAGGACTATGGCCTACGGCTATTAAATATCCTTTCTCTGTTGTGGCTAGTTGAAGTCTCTTATTTATACTTTTTGATTAACATCAGCAAAAATCCCATTCCTTAAAATTCCCCACTACACTAAGAACGTTAAAAGGGAGCCTTCTACACAACGTAGCCTAAAATGCTGGGACTGGACACTTTTTTTTCCCATTACTCTTTTCTATTTTCTCCCACACTTTATACTTTTACAACCTTTATTTTCCAAATTAATGCCAAACAAAAATCATAAACTTTAATGAAACACACTGTTCCAGCTTTTTAGTGGTGTCTGCACAGGGACATCTATAAAAGAAGTAATTATCATAAAATAATTAAACCCATCCTGACCCCATTCAAGCAGTAAGGTTTCTGTTTAAACCTATGGTGCACTTATAACAACATACAATCTCTTCTTTCACTTTATTTCTCTTTTTTTCAGACATCTGATCCTGCTTCCCATAAAACACAAGCCAATTCAGGTTGCAATCACATTTTTTAAATGTGAGGTACAGGCTAAAGGAAGAAAAAAAAAGGTGGGGGGAGGAAAGGGAGAACAAGTTATCTATAACTACCAGACAGGATTCATAATTATCATCATCTTTAGTGTGATTTACCAGCATGAATCAATGAGAAATATTCTGAATCCCCTCCCTACCTGACAACTATTTTAATATATTAAGATGTTAGCTGCTTTGTCCACATATTTCCACTGATGCTGTCACCCTCAACTTGAACTTTGTTAGGTGAATGTCAATGAAAGGTAACGGAAACTCAGTACACTAAACTACCATTGCTACCTCTAAGACATGGTCAAATGCTATTCCTAGCAACACTGGAATATAGCCAAGACAGCTCTTAGAACTGTTGTAGATTTATACCAGCATAAAACTAGGATTTTTCAAAATGCATATGAATACAGTATGTATACCAGTTGTGTTCTGCCTCAGATTAACAATACAGATTAAACAGCAACTTTTTTCCTCTTAAAACAAGCTGTATTGCATGAAAGGAGAATGGGGATGGGCCATGTTCAAAGAAAACTCAAATTATGCAGATACCACAAAGACAAATTGTTGTCCTTTGCAAAGCCCACACCAAGCTCAAACCTGTAAACCCTTGGTCACACCAAACTGTCTACAAGAAGCCCTACATACGTGAGCAGTCCCACTGCAATCAACGGGACAACTCATGTGAGCAAACGATTGCAGGATCAGGCATTAGGCAGTGTGTGAATCCACTGTATTCTCTCCTGCCTGCTTGAAGGAAGAAGAAAACCCAGCGCTGAGGTCATTGTAAAACACCGCGGCGGCTTGTAACACTCAAAACCCACACATACATAAAAGACTCCTGGGCTATCCCTCTTTGTTCATTTCAAACATCTAATTTCCTACACTAGCTCTCTTCAAAACTTTTATCTCCACTCTCATGAGTGTACACAAGTACTTTTTGTCCCTTTGCCATATACAGCTGGATACTGTCAAGGTTGCCATACCGTCTTTTTCTCATACTTAAAAACTTAAGTCCACGATAGCCAGTTCTTCCATCTTCCGCTTCAAAAAAAGTATGTGTATTTCATTTTCATGTTCACTCTAATTCCTACATGACAAAAGATTCTTTGAACTAGCTTCGGCATAAATAGAAATCATGTTCAGAGCATAATGTAAATACACTTTTTAAAGCAGTGAGTGGTAAAGTCTGATACTTTATTATTAATAGGAACATGTATGTATGCTCTCTGAAGGGGAAGGAGGGGAAAAAAATGCTGGCAAAACTATCCAACTATACTAGTTTACCAAATATGAAAAGCCTGTTTTGCCAAACACAGAAATTTCAATCATTTTCATAAATTATTTATGAAACATCAGACTATAAACATAGAGCAGAGTACAACGATGTTGCAAGCTGGGACACTAAGTTAAAGAATGAGTTTGTTTTATTTTCAGCTGAATTACTCTTCCAAAACGAACTACACAAAATATGAAACATGTCAAGAAGCAGAAAATAAATGTGATAACTCTACTTCTATAATTTATACTTTTAAAAATAAAATATGGAAGCAACTTAAAATATGAAACTCAACAGCAAATGCAGAATTTAAAATAAGGAATACATGTTTGCCTATGCTGACCATTAATGACGGAAAAGTTATTTTTTGATAAGTGTTATTACTTCCTTTTCTCAGCTTTAGAATACTTCCCCATTGATGATAATTAAATATGGATGTATTCCTTTTCATCAAAACATGCCTGCCTCCTTACCAACTTGAGGCAAGTGAGCATTAATGAAAATAAATAAATCTGATCAAAGCAATGACAGCATTTAATTCCACTGGAGTCAAAAGAAGTTGCAACAATGTCTGTCATATTGTGAGACACAACCATGAAATACTGTTTTTTATAACTTGGTAATGTAATTCATACTCTGGGAGCAAAGCCCTCTAGTGGTGCATTGGATATAGTGCTACCACATGGCTGCCACTCTGGAGGTGACAGGTTACAGCTCAAAAACACCCACCAATGCGGGAATGAGCAGGGTTTGACTTTTTTCAGAACACCAGTGATCACAAGATTAATTAACCTGTTGCATCGTACTAAGGTAAAAATCTCAGACATTATCAAAGGAAGGTGAAATTTCAATAAATTCAGCACATCTCAACCAAAAAAACTCATTTATATAAAGCTTTCCTGAAAAAGCAAACTATGTTTATATCAGAAATGCCCAAAACAAGTCAGCTGACCGCATCCTTTGCTCACTGCTGCTTCTCTGCCTGCTCCTTTAGCCTGTGAGAAGTGCCTTCTTCAGTCAGGCCAGAGATGACCCTAACTGAGTTTCCAGTTTCTGGCAATGGGTAGTAAGAGATGCTCATTAAAATATAATGCTAGAGTATACATACAGGAATTGCTTTTCTAGGTACATTTCTCCTGATTTCAGCAAGCGGCAGTTCAGATAGTTTGGAGCTGAAAAAAGTATTTTTGGCATTTAAAGCCAGAATGTGTCATTTCCCTGAACCCATGAATACTAAGTTTTTCCACGACAACCCACAGCACTAAGTTTCACAATTTAAGGTGTTAAACATCAATTTGCTCTGTGTATTTTGAACTCGCCCTACTACATACTCTTTAAAAATATCTGAAGCATTCACTAAGAAAAGCATGACATGTAACAACATCAATAGCGCGCACCTTCCCACAAGCACCTATTTCATTTTATACTTCTCACGCTTACTCTTGGTGCAGAATTACCACCAGAAGAAGGAAATGTCTGAAAAGTGTTTTCACACTCTGTAGTTCAGATTAATACTGTGCACTGCTGGTGTATGACGTTAACTTTAATACTGAAGTGCCCTAGTTGCAGTCATGCAGAAATTTAAGCCTGTGATTGCCAAGCCAGTTGGTAGTACAAGCATTTCCCTCATAAAGAAGAAAAGGTAAAAATTCCCAACGCTATACCCTGCATTCTTGTTTGTGAATGGCTGTAAATACAAGACCTGTGCAGCACTTAGGATACAGTTATGGCTGGCTGTAATCCCAACAGGAGAGCCAGCTGAGCTATGAAGACCTACCTATCACTATGATGTCTTCACACCAATGTCCTTACACCAATAGTAGCAATTCCTGCGAATGGAAGGGAAACAAATTACAGGTAAGACAAAAGAATGTCCATTGCAGGGGCAATCCACATTTAACCACTAGACCTGCAAACAAAGCATGCAGCTCAAACTTTAACATGTGTATTATGGCTCTTCTGACCTGACCAGAGCCTGAGACAGTGTTATCCAAAGCTGCTCCCCAAATGAGGATCTTTCTTCTCTGAGATCCAGGACACAAATCCAAAAAGCTATTTGGGCCAAAAATCTCAGGTCAAAAGTGAAGTGCTAAAAGCTGTACAATTATTAGTACCCCCAGTTGGCTTATGTTTCACATATGGCTTGTCAGTTTAGTCATAAACTGGGAAGAGGATGAAACTTTTAGGCTATTGCTTTTAAAGGCAAAAATCCGTTCCTCGCAGATGGCGTGCCCAGTCTCCCGCCTGAGACCTTTAAGCACCGTCCCGATGACAAAACCCACGAGCGACTCTCGCCTCTGCCAGACAGGACAAAACAACTAAACCCACAAGCGGGCAGGAACACCAGCCCTTACCGCCCAGGCTCACCCCGCCCCAACCCCCAGCACACGGAGGGCCCCACAGCCTGAGCTCCCGCACCCCCGCCTCAGGCCGGGGAGGGGGAGCGACGTGTTGCAGAGGAAAGGAAAATCCCCGAGCCCCTACAGCCCCTCTGCGTGCCATAAACACCGCCTCTCCACCCCCGCCAGCCACCCGGGCTCCTCAAGCAAAACTCCCTCCAGAGCCCTTCGCTTTCCCGCTCACGCCACCGCTCGCCCCGTCCGCCCCTCCCTCAGCCCTCCCGCCGCGGCCCAGCGAGGCGGGAAGCCTGGGCCGCAGCCTGCGCAGGGGCAAAGGCCGTGCCCGCACCCACCCGAGCAGCCTGGTGCTCCGGCAGGCCAGGGGAACTGAACGGAGCCGCCTCCGGTGCTCCTTCCCTTTCCGGCGAGGAAGAACGCAGCGCCGTGCAGCGCGTCCGGGCGAACGGATCTTCTTCCCGCCGCTTCCGCCCGCCCCCTATCCGGTCCCGCGGCGCCATCTTGTGGGGCTGCGGGGAGGCGCGGGCGAGGGTCTGGTTCCCCGAGGGCGGCCGCGGGCTTCCCCCCCGCGACACCCCAAGGGTCTCCTTCGGGGAGGGAGCGGTGCCATGTAGCCACCTTTACCTCACAGAGGCGGTGGTGCGAACTCCTGCCCTCCCGTCCGCCGCCTCGGTACCTCTGCCAGTCCGAGAGCACATACAGTACTCCACAAGCTGAATCGTTGCTTAGAACCTGGGTGTGCGGTGGTGGGTGGCACTGCTGTAACTTTGGCCTCTTATTATTACTTTCTTCCAAAGTTAATTTCTAAGCTTTCTGTTCATGTTCTGTACTGCTACTAAACTAGTATTTTCACGGGACGGTGTGTGAGCAGCCTGTTTGGGGCCTTGTCACGGCAGGCTGAGCAGGGGTTGCTGTTTCCCTTGTGTAGCATTTTGTGCTATCTATGTTAAATTTGTGTGCTGTTATTCAGTGCCGTAATGTTACGTGTTTCTTCATGGTTGGTAAACCCCTCCACTCTAGTGTACTGAATAGCACAGTACCCTCACCAGGCTGTGCCGCCCCGCCATCCCAGCCCTCCTCCGGACAACTGGTGGATGGGCCGTGCAGGCCAAGCGTGGCTCCCGCCACCCATCCTGGCAGAGGGGGCTCCCCCAGAGCTCCTCTCCCACCGTCAGAGCTAATGCTGATTTCTCCTCTCTTGGCTTTTAATTAACACTTCCAGTGCAAGAAACTCACATTTTATTCCCATTTTTCAGCCCTTCTGGTGTGCTTACTGCCCTAGCTGCTTGCCTGCTGAAAATCCCAGCAGACTGTATCTACACAATTGCCCTTTGTTACCTGCTTGAATTAAAAAACTCCATTGTGAAATGTGATTTCACTTTAAAACACACACATACTGAGTCTCCTTCGCATAATAATTTTCTATATTTATCTCCCGTATATCTACTGAAGTTACTCTTTGAGATAATTTCTACTAATTTGCTTGGTATGGACATCAGATTTAATAGTTCATAAGATTTTCAGATGTTTTCAGGAACTTGTTTTACTAATATCAAGTTAGCTACCTTGTGCTCTTGTACTGAGAACTTTAATTGATGCAATTTGTTGATACTTTAATTCAGGAATAATTGAGGATTAATTCAATTTTGTTTTCCTTTCAGAACTCTTGGGGAAATACTGTCTGGCCCTGCAGATCTGTTGTTGCTCAATTTCCCTGTACTGTCACCTGCTCTACAAACACTTCAGGCGAGAAAGATCCTCTAATGCACCTCTCAGCATGCTAGCATAGCAGCTTCTCCAAGTTTCTCTGTGATGAATACAGATGAAAAAACAAAACAAAACAAAACCCCAAACAAGCCAACCATTATGTACTAGCCAAATCTTTTGAATGTCCAAATCCGAACAGGTAGCAATAAGGCACAATAAGTCAAGATGTGAATCTATCCCTTTTTTATAGCTGTTATATCATTTACCTGGTATATTTTTCCTTCCCAAGATCCTTCTGATTCTGTTTATGGCTCCTGCAACAGCAACAATGGACCACTTCACATACCTATCACTTTGAATCATCTAATCAGTGATACTTATAGTAGATAGACCTAAAACAATTTGTATGTATGTACTGAATTTGATCACCTTCCCACCAAGCTGCATGGCAGTGCAGTTGCTGGTCACCACATTCAGGTGTACATTTTTTTACCAACAGGATTTGGATAATACCATGATATCTGGTCTCTTCAGATAATTAAATTATAGACAAAAGTGGACATTGCTTTATTTGCTATCATCAGTATAATGTATCAAATTTGAAGAAGACGACAATTTGCTGCAGCAGTTTACTGCTTTAGCCCAAGTATGGTAGGAGTGCTAGAGAAGGTAGTCTGGCAATGATGGCCCTGAGGTAAAACACACAAGAGTTTAATTATAAGAAGTAAATATACTCATTCTCACATAACATTCTCAGCATGTTAGGAGCAGTAAATCACCCCTCTTAAAACACCAGCAGCTTCTCCATCATCTGTTTATTCTTTTCTTCCAGCCACTGTGTCACTGTATGGTTTCCTATGGGAGTTAGGCGTATGTGTAGAGCTGATTAGTCTAGATACTACAGTGGACTTTAACTATGGTCTTGTTCAGCCCCTGCATCACAAGTGTTTTGTGATTTCCCTGTGTGTGGCCAAAAATGTCACAGACAGCCTCTCTCTCTCCAAGGCAGAAGAGGTGTATTATGCAATTGCCAGCCTGCTTTTTCTCAGGAGCACCCAATGCACTCAAAGGCTCTTCCAGCTTTCCTTGCTCCCCTCTGATCTGCATATTTCCACAGGCAGATCTGGGTTGCTTTATGCTCAGACATTGGTGCTTGCATTTACACATGGCAAACGGATGGCTGAAGGTTGTGGACAGCAGAACATCTAGCTTAACTCAGAGAGTCAGCAGGTTAAAAGTAGGTATTAGGCAAATCATACAAGGAATATATATGAGTTACCAAGATACAGTTATGGCTTAGGAAGTCCCTATGCACTAAGAAAGAGCTGCCGTATGCTTGCGCTGTTCATTCCTGAGGACTCCAACACTGACCACTCTCAGAGACAGTGTAGTGGACTGGATAGACCTTTGGTTGGATTCAATTAAGTGATTCTTATGTTACATGTATATTAAAATGAAGGCATGCGTTACTGCTGAACTGCTGTACTTTATATGGGAGAAAGGTATCGAGGCAAACTGCACAAAGGTATGGCATGTGTGTTGGTTTTATTAAGGTTATCGATGTCAAGCAAAGACAAAGGAATGCATTACTGATGCTGCTATGTAGATTTTGAAAATGTGATTGTGCTGTTCTTAGTTTTGTAATATTTCAGTTTAAAAGATGACTTTTTTGGGTGGTGTTACTTACTATGAAATGTACATTCTCTTCATTCATTATTTCCTACTTATTCCCTTCTACCCACCTTACTTACGCATATTTGCGATTGCATAGTTATTGTCTGTTTGGAAGCACATAAAAAGTTACCTATCTTATGGGATCTACACAAATACCACATTAAATAAACCTCTGATTATATGCATTTTGTGAGCAGTGAGATCAGTACTTTCTGCCTGCTGAAGAACTGATTTCTTTCTTTGTGTTTCACCTGATCTCTGATTTCTTTCTTTGGGTTTCACCTGATCACTTTTACTGGATCACTTCTGAATCTTTCACTTCACAAAATATTTGCTGCTGTAAGACCTATGTTTTCCTTGGAAGCCTGTGTATTTCTTTCATGTATTTAAAGTCTACCTTTTATCAGAGGAGAAGGAGCAGCTTTGCAGAAATGTTAGCTTTTAAAGGCAACCCCCTTATGCGGTCCCTCACACAACCCAACAGTAGAGAAGGTCTTATGTTAATTCTTGGTTTGTAAATCCTTTTCTTCTACACCTATGAAATGTGAAAAATGTAAACTGGGTCTAGGATGAGGTGAATATCCCTGCAATTTCCTTCCTAAAGCTAACGGTGGTGAGGAAAAGGTGGCTCCAATTGATTCCAACATGAGATCGTCCCTCCCGGGTTTGAGGCCAAAAGTGTCACAGAGGGGGTTTGGTTTTATTGATCAGTTTTATCAATGGTATTCCGTAATGCAGCATGTCCCTCTTAAACTACTTTCTCCCACGGCTGTGTTCCTTGCAGCTTTCATTGTTGCTCCAATGGTTGAACATTAGTCTCGAATCAGGCTGAAAATAAGGATGATGTTTCCTGCCAAGAGAATGAAACGAACAGCTATTAGAGTAGGGAAATTTCCTCATAAGAAACAGCATTTGCAGTTGTTAAGTCTAAGCATCTTAGAGAGCATTTGTCAGCTACTCAGATTCATTAATTAGCCAATTAATTTAATTAACTTATGCTTTAAGAAGCAAGGAGTGCAATGACTGGAGGTTTTTAAAAAAAAATGTAGAAAGTTTAAATCTGCAACACGCTTTACCACTCATATAAGCTGAAAAGAGCATTCTTAGGCATCAGATCTGAAAGGGTGGTAGTTTCCAGCACAGGGGGACAATGATAGAAAGTTGGAAATGAGGCAATAACCTCTTTTTGTTGTACCACTGTTTAAGAAATACATCTGTCACACCCAAATGTGTGATTCTGTTACACTTGTGCAAATTTGTATGTAGACCATTATTTTGCAAAGATTGTGTTATTGTAGTGTTACTCTACTGAGTTAAGCATAATCCAAAATAAGTCGCCTTTAGAACTGTAGGCTAATTATTGACCTGCCAAAGCGTTGAAATTACTGACTCTGCTTGTCTTTTTTTAAGACAAAATCATATTTAACATTACATTATTTGTAGCAGATTTTCAACCATGATGCAAATTCTATTTTTGGATTAAAAGTAATCCTGCTTAGGTCTAGTTTTTATATAATCTGAATCTACAATTCATGACATTTATAGGAAAAGACTGATACCCCTTTCTGTGATGTATGTCTGTGTGCAGGAAACTACCTGTGAAACTTAACTCCAGCTTTCTGAGAAGGGAAATGGATAGGCTACTGGGAGAAGGGAGTGGAGAGAAGTAGAAACATCTTAAAGATAATTTTACTGCCAAAGAAAATACACAGTGGAGCTGGACTTCTGGACCAAATGTCATCACTCTTATCCAAAGTTAGATGTAGTTAATCCCTCTTTTCTGTAGTACCTGTTGCCTCACTGTGTGTGAATACAAGTTAATTAATTAAAAATCAGCAGCACCTCTCTCTGAAGACTTTCCCCACTAGATAAGGGGATAATATTCCTTTTGCTGGCCTAGGTACAGTGTGACAGAGATGTCTACACCTGAGCTAGTCACTGCTCAGATACCATTATAGCCACGGGCAAAGCACAGTAATGCTTTTTGGGTGCTGTTCATCTGATGTGTGTTGATTATCTACTTTGGGGTGAAATGAATCACACCCCAGAAGTGCTTGTTCCTTCCACTGACTTTCCGGGAAGCCTGAGGCAATTCTCACGAGGTCCTTTTGTTGCAAATGTGTATGCTTAGCCAGATAAATCCCGTGGAGAAAAATTATAAAAGTGTAAATAGTTGATAAAAGGAAATGTGGCAACACCGATTATGAAAGATTAAAGCCCACCTAAATCAATAGATGGCAGCATTGTACGTGGTAATGTACAACCCTCTGCCTGAAACAGCCGTGCTGGGGAGTGGAAGTTGGTTGCTGTGGAGAAGTAGATCTGCGAAATAGCCCTGACTTTTATACCTCTGGCTTGCTAAAATATGCTGTCTTCTCTTAGCTTTCAGATGGCACAAAGTCTCCCTTTTTCATGAAAGTTAACAAAGGGACCTTGTGCCGCCCAGATTTCCAGAGTCTGAAAAGCAAAAAAGGACTGAGCACTCAGCTAATTCTTAAATTTCCATTTCTGGAGGCTGAACACTGGAACATTTGGCATAGCAGCTTAATGATGATTTAGATCAGAATTTTATGTGGTAATTTTATGCAGTGTACACACACAATAAAACATTATAATGATACATTTTCATCTTGTCTTTGAATTCTATTCTGTTGGTCTTTAGTAATTGGATTTATTTTATGTATCTGTTAATTTTGATGTTATTATACAGCAAAAGCACTTAAACTTTTTAATTAGGAAATATAGATGACATTGTGCTGTTTTGCTTGTATAGAAAAAAGTGGAATTGCTTCACATTTATCACCGGTTATTTTAAATTCAAAAAAACTCATTAATAATGTCAGATGTGCTTTAAATGCAGGCAGTCAGCAGGTAACATGTGAAGAGGCCACAGTAGGAATGAGGACTGTCAAGACAGCAGAAGATGTGGGCCAGGTTTTGACTGCTTTGCCCAAGGAGAGACTCAGTGCCTTGATCAGATCAGGGAAGAGTTGTGTGGCCAAACGGCTGTGATCACAGTGGTGAGGCTCGTTCTGTCGAGGCTGAATAGCTTCCACCCCATCAGCAATTCTCCTGGCCTAAGTGCTACTGTGTACAAATTAAGTGTCTATTTGATACGAGCTCCTCACGCCTGAATGTGGCCCCAAGACAGTGTGTTGAATCAAACTGGGTGAGGGATAAACTGGCACCGTACCTGGCTTCATTATTCCCCTCCCCCTTCTCTTTTTTGTAACATGACTAAGCCTCAAAGGATTCTCAAATGCATATGGGATGCACACATAGATATACTGAAATACCTGCCCCTAATTATTAGAATTTATTCCACAAAACTCATGATATCCAAGTTAATGCCCCAAACTAACATTTAATCCACTCAGTTTTATGTTAGTGTTGTAAGACTTTGCAAATGATTTGTGACCAGTAATGACTAAATAACATTCAGCATTTTAATAAAGGGTTGGGTTTTTGTTTTGTTTTGTTTTGGTTTGTTTTTTTTCCCCTGCTTGGACAAATATATTAGGGATACAGCTGGCTTCCTAAAAGAATTTTAGGTGTTGGTTGTTTTTTATTTGTACACTGAATTTCTTCATTGCTCTTTGAAATATAATGAACTGCCTAAGAAGTATGGGTATGCGGATTCCACCAAACTGAATAGGCATCTATGCAGGGAAAGAGTTTGTGCAAATCCCATGGCTCGGCATCAGGTTTGTTCGTTACTGTGCATATGTTAACTTCTGCATAGCCTTAAAAATCAGCCTTTGATTGACCGGAGGTTAGTCACAGAAGTGCTGAATAACACTTTGAATTCAATTAAAACCACTCAGCTGTGTACATTGTCAGGCCTTGTAGCTGTTTGATTCATTAGCGTTGCCTTCCATCATCTTTCTCCTTTTCTTCCTTTCTTCTACTGTTTCTTGTACCGACCTGTTCTGTCCACAGCTATTAATGCTGGCTGCTTGTTTGTGAGCCGTAGCTCGCTCCCATTTTGAGTTGTTATTGCAGACTGCCACACTGATGGCGTTTCAATGACATTTTGAATTTCCACAATTGCAAATGGCTGTGCTCAGTACAGTGAGTGATAATAATTCTACACGTAGCTGCACCTAGATCCTGAGACAGACCACAGCACGCTGACCGATTTTCCTGCTACAAGAGGGCTTTGAGGAGGCAAAAGGCTTTCTCTGTGTTATCTATATCCTCTGCTATAAAAGGCTTTAGTCACAGATACTTCGAACTGAGGCTAGAAGTGCAGTGAGCGGTGCAGAATATAGATTAGGTGTGTACTCATGTTGACCTGCCCCCAATAAGGAGAGGCTGCCTGCTCCTGTAAATGCACTGCTTAGTCTCCACAGGACTGAGAATGACGAGATGCCTGTTACAGTACTCCAAGAGCTACAGAAAGTTCTGGACACAAGGACAGGAGATAGCAATGGCTCTTGAGCTAGGTGCACAGCAAAGTCAGTCTCAGCAGCTTCTAGTTTCCAAGGATTTAGACGACCCATTGGCTGTGGGGTCAGCACAACTCTGAGAGGTATGGCTTCGATGAAAGAGCCACATCTGAACTGCTCGTAAGTATCCTCTAATCCAAGAGCTACACGTGGCTCTGTAGTATCAGGGTTCCTGAGGTTTTCCAGGGTAGTTCCTTAGGGGTCAAATTAGATCTGTGAAACTTGAAACTGACTCAGGAGTTGACTAACAGGGAGGATAGGGAAAAAAAGACAAAGGTAGTAGAGGATATAATTGCATGACTTTTAGATGCTTAATTCACAAGGTGGGTTCCAAAGCTGAAAGCCATATCTGAGGTTTTCTGTTCAACCCAGGAAGGCAGTTGGGTGCCCAGAGAGTTACTTGAAAAAACGTTGAACTGATACCTGTGTTTATTCCACCAACTTTAAGCTTCCAGCTGAAGTGCTTGTACTTCCTTTGTGGTCAGTGAAGACCTGCATCTCCAGAAGATAGAGTTCCTGCCTAGCGTCTCAGCTAAGCTGTCTGGAAATGGCTACCTCCATCGACCTTAGACCAAACCTAGATACAAGCTTAGGTAATTCTGCTACATATTTAAAGGTAGAGGAGAAGAAGGTGGAGAAACCAGAGTGTAGAGACATCTTTACCTGCAGCTATTCTCTCAAAAAATGATGCATGTCTTTCTCTTTTAGGTGTCAATGAAAAGTCATGAGGAATGTGCCCCCTCTGATTATAGAATAGCTTGCTGAGTACATCGCTTTCTTAGAAAATGAGGCATCTGGGTTTAATTCCCTTCTAAGCCTCAGAGGCTTAATACTTACCCCTAGGAGACCAAACAAATCACTTACTTCTTGCTGACCTTGAAAACCTGACTCTTGTTTATAGACCAGCATCAACATTTTGTTTTTCATTCTACCTTTTGTAGGTGTCCACAGACATTATTTGGCAAGCCATTCTGCTGGCTTTGCCAGAGATACTGCAATGCTCCAGGCACAAATATTTTGGTCAATGTAGAGAAAAAAAAGAGGCAAAGTGACTCGAAATTTAGGGGACTAAATAGCATGTTTGTTGCCGTAGGAATGAGTAATCATGAAAAAAAACATTAGGCAGGTTCATAAATTATAAATATTTTGAGCATCAACAGTTTGTTTTATTTTATTTGTCTAATCATGAATTGGACCCAATTTCTCTGTAGAATTACCTCAATTATGTTATTTCAGTGAGAATGCTCTCCTGGGTTGATGTTTTCATAGAAACATTTGCTAGTGCTCTCAGTGTAGTTTGTTCTTGCACAGGAGTACGTGGGGACCCACTACAGTGGGGTATCCCTAGGAATGGGGGCATAAGAAGGGAAACAACTTTCCTCAAGAAAATTTGTGTGAGGGCTGAGGGAGGTGAGTCGTGTTGGCCTCGCCTTCAGTCTGTTCTCAGCTCTCACCCGTGGGATCTGACTTTTAGTGATCTGTGGGAAGCTGATTTCTGCTTCTGGGCAGGAGAGGTGAAATCTGAGTCCTGGAAATGTCAGACAGAAGTATGTTTATATGTTGTATGGTAAAGGGGCAGCAAGGCGTCTGATACTGAGAAAGGTTGGATCCACTGTTTATGGGGATACCGCTGATTTGCTTGTGTATAGGAAAACCAAGGCAGGTTGAACATAAGAGGCTTGTTCTACCGCAAATATGCTACTACCTAGCCCTATCTAGTTCTACAGCTGGCTAAGCAGGTGCTGTTGAATTGGGTTATGCATAGGCCGTAAAACCTTGGGAGCGTCCTCACGTACAGCAGTCCAGAAACTTTGCACAAATGGGTATATCCCTCAGATTTCCTCCACTGAAACTTCCCAAATGAGAAAAAAAGGGCTTGTCCAGGAGAGCCTAGCTGCATGCAACCCCAACGGAATGGCCTACATGCAACATGTAGATACTGCTGGTTTGGGAGACACAAATTCCCACCGAGCATCAAATCCTGAAGCCTTTGCTTCATTTTGGCCAGGAGTGTGCCCATGTGGCCAGGGAGGCCAATAGCATCCTGGCTTGAATCAGAAATAGTGTGGTGAGCAGGACTAGGGCAATGATTGTCCCCCTGTACTTTGCACTGGTGAGGCCACACCTTGAGTACTGTGTTCAGTTTTGGGCCCCTCACTACAAGAAAGACATTGAGGTGCTGGAGCGTGTCCAGAGAAAGGCAACGAAACTGGTGAAGGGTCTAGAGCACAAGTCTTAGAAGGAGCAGCTGAGGGAACTGGGGTTGTTTAGCCTGGAGAAAAGGAGGCTGAGGGGAGACCTTATCACTCTCTGCAACTACCTGAAAGGAAGTTGTAGCGAGGTGGGGGTCGGTCTCATCTCCCAAGTTATAGGTGATAGGACAAGAGGAAATGGGTTCAAGTTAAGCCGGGTGAGGTTTAGATTGGATATTAGGAAAAATTTCTTCACTGAAAGAGTTGTCAGGCATTAGAACAGGCTGCCCAGGGAAGTGGTTGAGTCACCATCCCTGGAAGTATTTAAAAGACATGTAGATTTGGCACCTAAATGGTTTAGTGGTGGACTTGGCAGTGTTAGGTTAATGGTTGGACTCAATGATCTTAAAGGTCTTTTCCAACCTAAATGATTCTGTGATTTTATTTTCTGTCCTCATTCCTGGGTTCAAACTGAATAAAAGTTGAATGTGAACCTCAGGATATGGCAAACATTGATATAGAATAGTGTTGGAAACTCTCAGAATATTTTTGGTAAATCTAAATAGAATGTCTTTGTACTGAAACTGGTTTTGTAACATTGACATCAAGAGCATTTTCCTTTGAGAATTCATTAATTGCTGCTTCTGGGTCTCATTATCTGGGTTGCATTTGACTGAGACATTCTGGCTTGAAGTCCCAGCTAAATTCTGAGAATCCTGAAGGATGCAAAAAATGTGAACTTTGAACCAAGCTTTTTAAAGAAGCTGGCTACATGTCACGCTGCTGAGTTGGCTCCTGTTGATCCTGTGTACTTTTAAGCTTTCTGCCTGTGGTGGGTTGACCCTGGCTGGATGCCAGGTGCCCACCAAAGCCACTCTATCATTCCACTGCTTAGCTGGACTGGGGAGAGAAAATATAATGAAAGGCTCGAGGGCTGAATTAAGGAAAGGGAGAGATCAGTAATCAGTTATCATCATGGGCAAAACATAGTCAGCTTGGGGAAATTAGTTTATTACCAATCAATCAAATCAGAGTAGGATAATGATAAATAAAAATAAATCTTAAAACACCTTCCTCCACCTCTCCCTTCTTCCTGGGCTCAACTTCACTCCTGATTTTCCCTGCCTCCTCACCCTGACCAACACAGGGGGACAGAGAATGGGGATTGCAGTCAGTTCATCACACATCATCTCTGCTGCTCCTTCATCCTCACACTTGTCACTGGCTCCAGCGTGGGGTCCCATCCATGGGAGACAGTTATCCACAAACTTCTCCAACATTGGTCCTTCCCATGGGGTGCAGTCCTTCAGGAACAACTGCTCCAGCATGGGTCCCCTATGGGGTAACAAACCCTGCCAGCAAACCTGCTGCAGTGTAGCCTCCTCTCTCCATGGGTCCACAGGTCCTGCCAGGAGCCTGCTCCAGCATGGGCTTCCCATGGGATCACAGCTTCCTTCAGGTGCATTCACCTGCTCCAGTGTGGGGTCATTCACAGGCCGCAGCTGGATATTTGCTCAACATGGGCTGCAGGAAGACAACATGCCTCACCATGGTCTTCACCATTGGCTGGAGGGGAATCTCTGCTCCAGCACCTGGAGCCTCCTTCTTCACTGACCTTGGTGTCTGCACAGTTGTTTCTCTCACATATTCTCACTCTTCTCTTTGGCTGCAGTTATCGTTGTGCAGTTTCCCCCCACTTCTTAAGTATGTTATCACAGAGGTGTTACCTCTGTTGCTGAAGGGCTCAGCCTTGGCTACTGGCAGGTCCATCTTGGAGCCAGTGGGCATTGGCTCTATCAGAGACAGGGGAAGCTTCTAGCAGCTTCTCACAGAAGCCACCCCTGTAGCCTCCCCCGGCTACCAAAACCTTGCCATGCAAACCCAGTACACTGCCACTTGAGTAATTCTGGTATTGTGCGTTTGGTCTCTTCAATAAACTTCTTATGTGAAGCCTGGGTATCTTTCTCAGAAACGGGGTTTAAATGCGCAGAAGCCTGAACTAGCCAGGAGCAATGGTGATCCCTTGGTGTCCCTCACACGAGATTGCTCACTGTGTGGGGATGCAGTTTTTGCAGTATTTTCTCCAGAAAATCATAATTCTTTACATTACCTTGCATAAGAAATCAGAACCAGAGTGTCTTCACATATACCTGTACTCCAATTTTCTCCTTGCTCTGGAACTGTCCTTGGGCTTGGAGTGCCCAAAATCCTCCTCCTGCAGCAATGATATCTCTTCTCTTTACAGGGGCTCCGCTCTGGCATGTAACTAGTTTTCTGCCTTCTCTCCTGGACTCACCTCTGCTTCTCTACTTAGACCAAAGTTCTCTGTGTCAATTAAAACTTTTATCATCCTTCTCAGATGATCCAGGTCCCCACTCAATAATCCCCTGCTTGGTTACTGCTCTCTTGCAATTTCACTTTAGGAAAGCAGCTGGCCAGTGTGATAATGAACAATTTGTCCCATGAAATTTCCGTGTGAACAGAGGATAACAAAGATTTAATGACTAGAAGAGTTCAGCCAGTCTGTGGGCTGCATGCTGACTCCTTCATTCCTGGTGGGGGCCTGGAGATGGGGGGACAGCCTGAAGTGGCCTGGATGAATTGCTCTGGGAGCTCACAGCCTCTTCCCTGCTATTCTTCCCCCTGAAGACTCAGAGGGCTTTGCCATCATGAGATTGGGGTTGAAATATATTTGTTGCAGCTGACATGCTCAGAGCCTTCTCGCTGTGGTCTGAGATGAGCATGCGAAGTCACTTAGACGTGATGCACGTGCACAGCCCCACCACATGGCCAGAAGTGATGTATATGATGGTGCACGTAGTGACCATGGTAGAGGAAGGACCTTGTTACTGCTCCTAAGATGCTGCATGTGTGATTATGTGAGTGAGGAAGTTAGCGGTGAATAGCTGCTGAATATCTCCGTAACAGGTTATGTGACACATGGTGGCAGAAAGATGGCATCACTGCTCAGCTGTTAGCTCTGGATCAACATTCATGGGAATTTCAGTGCAAAATAAAAATGGGGAGATAAAACAACCAGTAGAAAGGGAAGACAAACTCTGTGTATGAAGTGAAATTGCAGTCTTCATGAATTAAACACAGGGAATTCATAATATCAAGCTGTTTTTCAATTGTACGTACAGAGATTCTACAAATCATTGCATAAGCATTTACAGCCAGTCACGCTGAAGTAATAGGCACAAGCTTTGAAAGTCCTGGTTCTTTAGTCCTCAAAGAAGGTGAGCATTTAGTTTATTACTGATGTTATCCTTCGTACAATTTTTGTTAAGAAGTCAACAAAGGACTAATGACCTGACTGCACCAGTCATACCGGAATGGATTGGGCCAGTGCTCGGTAACGGCCCTATAAAAACAGTAAAAGGCATACAAGCGCATATACTGCCTTTGCAAATATTCCATGATAAATTGAGGTGGCATTCATTCCCAAATAATTAATTATGAATTGTTCATCCATTCTCTGTTAATTTAAGTGTTCTTTCTGAGTTTTATCTTCCCAGTTTGGTATCCTATGATGTACAAGTGAAGGATCTCACTGTTAGAAGAGAGATTGCTGTTTCCAGAGAGACCCCTATAGAATGAATAATGAAATACGTTTTATTAAATGACTGTGAAAATCAAAATCTCACAACCAGTATTTCATGGAGGGTTTCTCTTGCAAGGAGATGCACATGGGACTGAACCAGTGTGACAAGAAATCTTCAGGAGTAGAGATGATAATCTGCCTCTACAGAATGAGAGAAATGCTGGTGCGATAAATAATACTCACTTTCAAAAGCGAATGCAATATTGTTGAATATCCCAGGTTTGTGTCTATGCACAATATTACCAGACAAACTAGCTGTTACTTCACTTCTTTTATTTCTTATTTTACTTACTGTGTTGTATCCAGAGACACTGGACAAGCTGTGGTATACACTATACAGACACCAGATATGCAAACCAACTCATCTGCTAGCATAGAAATGAGTATGAATGCAATCTTATTGTGAGAAAGGAGACAGAGAATGTTATTTGTATTGTAAGTGGTTGGAAGGTGTTCAAATGCTGCTGTAATGGATACAATATGACATAAGTGGGTAGATCCAGAGGTGGTTCCAGAGATTTATTCCTGAGAACATAATTCCACTCTTACACATCAGCATTCTGTGATACAGTTAACCAAAAAAATTAAAATGCTTGTGCATTTGCATTGTTATTTTACAGGTTTATGAGGGCACCGTAAAACTCCTTAGTTGAGATTCTTTTGTTATATTTAGAATCCTATTCCTAGGAAGTAATTAATTTATGACAATACAAACACTGAAAATCCTTCTCAGAATCCTTCTGGCTGGCTTAGCTTGTACAGAATTACCAAGGCTTATTATATTACTACTGGTTTAATGGTGTTAGCTTTTCAGAAGATATTTTCATGAACAAATGCAACCATCTTTCTAGCTTGTATCCTTTTTCAAAATGGCTACGACCTGTCATTACTGTGAACAATAAGGAGGCCAAGCTGGCCTCTCCTAAGATCATGAGAGTTTCCGTAGCCTCTTTGCGGTGCTGCGTTAGCCTTCAGCTCAGAGAGGCACCTTTGTGGCCGCAGTTATTCTGAGTTTATGCCATTACCTCAGTGGAAACACCCTCGCTGCTTCAGAAGGTGTACAGGTGAGCCAGCACTGAGGATTAGGCAGGAGACAGCAAGAGGAGAGGCATGTTTATTTGCAAGCGTGAGCACTAGAGGAGGAAAAGGCAGCAGTATGACAGCGTATTTGTAGGGCAGCAGTAGGAGATGGCAACTACTGATGCATGATGTGTCCAGATCTGTGCTATGTGCCAAGGTCTGAGTTATTTGAGTATGGGGTGATCCTCAGAACAGTTTGTTCTACTACACACAGTTGCTTGTTTGGACATAAATAATTTTGGATACGTCAGTCTAGTGCCAGCCCTGTGGGTTGTTAACGGAATAGTCTGCACTACATATTTCATTAACTTCATATCCAGGAGTTTCAGGGGTTGTGTAGCCTAATGGTACCTCTGATCTCTTTGTTGATGAGAAGAAAGACTGCTGTTTTGATTCACTTTCACTCTATTACCAAGGACAGGTGCAGCTGCAGTGAAGATGGGGTCATGATGGCTGTATGGTGAACAACGTGAACTATGCTGAGCAATAGTAATGCGTAGTGCTACAGCCTCTTCCAGGCACAGCCTCCCTGGCTGTCAATCCAGCCTGGATGTGGGCTATCTTATTGCTTTCAAAGCACTTTTGCTGCTTTCAAAGGGACCCTCACCATTGTTTTTTGGCAACAGTGGGGTATGAAAGTGGCCAAGGGAAACTCATGTCTTGTTGTGTGAGGTTGTTCCAAGTGAGATGGCACTTCTGCTGGAGCATCTCCTGCAGTCAGGAGCTGATATCCCCAAAGGTGAGTTTCAAAGGCAGAAAACTTCTAGGGTGCCGCCACAACTCCCCTATAGGCATGTTCTTCCTATTCTTCCCAGTCTTAAATGCAGCGTGCCTTTCTAGGTGAAAAAGTGCTGTATAGCATACACTAACATCTTCACAGAATTCCTTAAACCTCAGACATTATCATTCAGGAATTCAGAGAAGGTAAACAATCAAAATACTTGTGGTGGAGGAGCCAAAAGAAAAAATAACAAGTATGCAAGTCCCAGAAAAATGCTGGTAAAACCAGAAAAGCTGCCTGCAAAGCTTTGTATCGTAAGGGTCTAAGAAATTAATGTCTTCCCCTTTCATTCTTCCCTCCCTTTTATCTTGTTACTATTCTCATTGCTCTAGAATTTACAGAAATCTGTAATTTGGTATTTTTCATTTTGAAATAGAGCTCTCTGCCTTTTCTTGGCATCTAAATATTATTCAAATTTCATTGTGTTAGATTGTCTGGACATTGCTCGTAGGACATTACATTTTTCAAAGTCTCAAGACATATAGCCTTCAACTTTTTTAGTTTAGATTAATTTTGGCTCATTTTATCTTCCTAGAATAGATTTAACTGAGATCGCAATGTCTTCATTATCTTGTAATGATTATAGAAGTCTTTCCTTAGCACATTAATACAAGTCATAGTCTGACACATTTATAAGCATTATCAACTAATGAGATACAGTTTTCACGTGTATACAACCGGGCCACATTCCATCAACCTTCATTAAACAAGAAAAATAGAAGGAGCACAATACTAGCTGTGCTGTGCTGGTGCACAGCCAGAAGTTTTTCTCTTAATATTTTCTCTCTCTGCCGCTTCAGGAATTTTGATGACAGAGCTTGGAAGATAATAATATAAAGTATATTAATTCATAAAGCATTTTAAAATCATAGTGAATACCATTTTTATCTAAAACCAGTCAGGCAAGAGTAGACAACCCCAGCAGTGCAAGGGCAAAGCAGGGGTGGTGAAGGGCAGCGCACGTGTAGGATGGTGGTGGCAGGGGCGCAGTTCTGTTAGGGGATGTTGGTGCAGCCAGGGGGCACCAGAAATGGAAGCAGGAAGTTATCCCTTCCCAGTGATACCTGGAAAAGAGTGATTTGGGGAATGATCTGGGTAGGTGTGTGGGGAACTGGCTAAGAAGATATCGAGGTGCGGCGAGGTAAGGTGCCAGAAACCCCTCTGGGAGGCTGCGGTTCTGACTGAGATGTGGAGAGGTGGGATGGACAGGGCTGGTGTGGCCTCGGCTGCAAGGATTTGTTTGGCAAAAAGGAGGTAATAGTTGCTGCATTTAGGAGGGCTGGGAGAGAGCCTGCAATTTGGAGGGGCGGGAACATAGGGCTGAGTAAAGGCAACTATATTTACAAAGAAGGTGGAAGCAAGAGGGTAGACAAGATAATGAAGAAAGGAGGAATGGGACTCTGATATAAATGTTAGGTAACTTTGGAAATATAGTTGCCAGCAACTTAGTGCTGTTGCTATAGCTATAGAGATAATAGCATTCTAGTTTGCATCAAAACTTTTCTTGTTACACATTTTGACAACTGCTGAACTTCCGCGGTGGTTTAATTTCTTTAAACTGGTCATCTCGCCACTATCTCTGTACTTTTCAGATTTTGACAAAAATGTCCAGTCCTTGTGTAGGCTCTTATAGGTCAAAGACAAAACATCTGTCAAGTCACAGTGATGAGAGAAAATTTTCAGCTCTGGTGGTAATTCACACAGATTATTGTATGACCCTGCAATAAGAATGGTCATAATATATGCCAGCTGTTCACAGCTGTTTCCTTGACCACGATCAACAGAGCTTTCATTATCATGCTCCATGACATAACAAACAAGCTGAACTGGAAACACAAGAAATAATGACATCAGAGAAGAACAGCTGTAGAAAATTCTTGGTTTTTTTCCAAAGCCTAATTACATTTAACCTGCTGCTCAAGTGCTTGACAACCACGTGATCTATAGCTAATGTTTAAATACCCTTGACCTAAGCCTTTCCCAAGTGCATCAGTGTGCATTTGATGTCAAATCTGGGGACTCTCACAAATAGACAAAAAACCCCAAATGATTCTGCACCTAACTAGCTGGGGGAACAGTTTCACCAAATATCTGTGGGAATAGCTTCCAGTCCCAGTAACAGGAAAAAGACATTTACACAATTGTCGTTTGAGTTTCTCTGTATTCTGCCTTCTGGTTTCTAAACAGTTTATCTGCTGCAGAGATATTACTGGGGCAGAATTGATAAAGTCTGGCTGTTTCAAAGCAAACAAACACTGTGAGTTTCTCTCACGGAAGTCTTTTTTCAGTAATGGCATTCAAACTAAAATGTCATGATTCCTTTTTGTGGGTTAAAAAACCCACAGCAATTAGAATCTTTTAGATGATCATGGTTCCTGGCAAGGACATACTGGGTTTTTTTATATTTCAGTCAGGTATAATCAGGCACTGCAGCAAACACTTGTAACAAGATAATCTGCTCTAGAGCAGTAGGACAAAGCAGAAATCTCCCCAGCAGTAAGAGGAAGCAGAAATCACCCCCCATCAGAATATTGTGCAACACAACCTGTTTTACTGGTGTTACCTATAGCAGTGGCTGCGGATCATTTAGAAGTGCAAGTGGGAAGCTGAGCTACATTAGATATCAAATGTTGGAAAACCTGGGTTATTTGCAAATGTTGCAGTGCAGAGTAATTTCTCTGACTAGTCAAGGTCTGGGTTTTACTTCTGTTTATAATGGGTGATTATTTAGAAAAAAATATCTCCATTTGCTCCAGGTAAGCATGTCATCACTTCTGAAATGCTCCAGTTTTCCACCCAAGCAGGCGATTCCCTTAATAAATATTTGATTTACTTTGGCAAACATCAACACTTAAATGGCAATCTCTCTACATCTATAAAAAGCGCAGAAACTCAGGGCTTGTTTTTCTCCAATGTCCCCTCCTGGACCTATCCTACTTTTTTCTCTGTTCTTGTTTCTCTTAGCAATAACTTCTAGCTCCTCAGAAAATCAGGCTTATTCCACAGATGTTTCTCTCTGCTCTTTAAAGAGGGAGGAGAGGCCATGGTCAGCACAATGTACAGCATCCTCCTGAGCAAACTGTCTTGACTGCAAGCTGTCCCCTGCAGCATGGAGGCACTTGAGAACAGAGATGCTGATGAAGACAGCACGGCTGAGTGCTTACCTGGAAGTGGGAATATTGAAAACAGGGTCTGGGAGGGAATAAGGTTAGTGTCCCCAAAATGCATCAGATGCCACTCTTGAATCTTGTGTTGTCATTTACGCTATGAGAAGGGTGTAAAATACTGAGGAGCTGACTTTCTTCTTACTAGTATTGATGAATGTCAGAAAATCAGAATCAGACCTCTATTACTTTACCATGTTAGATAAATAATTTTGCTCTGGACCATTTTTGCTGTGCTTTGTGGTGATAATTACAGTAAGAAGATGATGGGAAACTTTGCCTGAAGCACTTTTCTCCCTTTTGTTTTTTTCTCCTTCTCTTTATTTAACACCTTTCTATAAACACTGACTATTACATGTTGAATTTTAAACAGCCAAAAAAAAAGGCTTATTTGGCATGGGAAATGTCAATAGAACAGTATTTGTGTGGCAGGGTAACGTATACCTGTTCAATAAGCACTGAACCAAAGGTCCTGGCTGCATGTGGAAGAGTGGTAGGTAGAGACACTAAAAGTTCAAAAATCAAAAAAAGAGCCTCTGAAGGCTGCAGAGCACAGTTTTTTGAAAGCCAAGGATTGTTTTCTCCCCAGCTCTCCACAACAACTTTAAGAGGAGTCTTAACCTTAATAAAATAGTTCTCTAAAAGTGCAATTTGAGAGAGAATGTGAGGAACTGTGTTTACCTGCTGTGCATTTATTTTCATAGTGTTTCACTTCTCCCATGAGTACTGAAGTAAGTGATTCTCCTTCTTGGTGTTGGATTTGATTTTGTCTACTCTATAAAGAGGGAGTTCAAATTTGTCTTAATAACATTTTGACCTGGGGACTTCATATGTAGTCAAAAGTACTTTATGTTCTCAAGAGCTCATCTGAAATCCAAGTAAACCAAATGAAGTAAAAACGACCATGCAAATAATCTCGTGACACATTCACCTGAGATTTTTTCCGGTTTTGATTTAATTTCTTGTAAAAGCTCTGACTGTACTCCCAGAACTCAGCAATCTGGGCACTGCAACAAATGTCAGTATCCTGCACTCTCAAACAGTGACTTGGGGCAGGAATTATCCCCTCCTGCTCTCTCCATTCCAGAGCAGAAATGAGGGCTGACACAACTCCTATGAGGGGAGCAACAGGGGTGGACCTTCTAGCTATACCTACATCAGTTAATTGAAACTGCCTGGGAGTGCTTCCCGGTGCTGTTACCGAATGACAAGGGACACGCTGCATCCACACTGCTAAACCATCCTCCTCTCTAATACAGCCTGCTGCATGCCAACTGCCTATCCGTGCTTACTTTTGAACCATAACTGGAAATTTTTTGGGAGTGTTAGTTGAAATGGTCTGGAACTATACCAGGGATCACTAACAATTTAATGGTGTAAAGAATGGAGTCTGGCAGTGTTGAGTCTGAAACATGCCTTGGTGCTGTTTGATTTACAAGTATAGGCATAGCCTTTCTGATTTTCAGCTATCCACCATTAAATGCATCATCAGTTATATGTTGGATTTGTTTGGTCATGCTTTACTTGTAAACTCAGAAGCTTCCTGCCCTGTTTCTTTTCCCGTATACACGGCTCTTTCTCTTGCACACCCTAACCCCAGTTCACCTGTCCTCTTTCTACTTTGGTAACTTAGTGATTGTTGAAGTAAGAAAGTAATCGTTCTTCTACATCCCTTAAAGCATTGCCATGACCTGTGGATGGACCTGATCTCCGCCCTTCAGTTACCAGCAGTTGCCTTGCTCTCAGTTTGTGAGAATGCTGCAAAACCCATATTTTCTTTTCTTCTCTGGTGCTAGGAAAGGGGAGGCTGAAAGAGGCAGAGACATGTCTTTTATTTAGGCTATCATTTTGTATTGCTGATTAGACTCATCTAGAGTGCAAGACAAGCTCCCTTTTAGGACTTTAAATAAATAACGGCACTCAATGGCCCAGCCCATCATCGTTAAACTCACTTTTCATGGAGGGTCGTGAACTCCATACTGGCCTCATTAAAGCTGTGGAAATTCCATCAGTGCTTATGTTTCTGTGTAATGATTTAATTGAATTTTCTTATTGCTGGAGCTTGTCATTATGCCAGTGATTTTCATGCTGGCTCCCTAAACTCACAGAATTTTTGCTCAAGTCTAAATAATCCAAAATTGGTTTTATCAGTGTGTAGTCTGCCGGCAATGTACGAGGCCTGAATAAGCAAGCTCTTAATTGGAGGGCTGGGGAATTTTCTTAGTTTTGTCTTTTACTTAAGGACTTAATTTTCAGCTCTGCTTTTTTCATTCTTTCCTTTAAACAGAATACACAGTAGACTTTCCAACCTGTAACATAAGCCTTAGGAAACTCCCAACGTGTAAACAGAAGAAGCTCGGACTCATTAGTATGTACTAGGCAAAGCTGGATTTAATTTTGCAAAAAAAAAAGCATGCGACAAGAAGCTGGGTGATACAGAAATGTTAAGCTCTAATCTAACATTGTTCTGGGAAGGCACAAACCTATTCAGGACACAATAACTTCTACATTAACACGGGATTGTGGCTGAGAATTTAAATGCTGCAGAGCTGGAGGAATTCCCACAACAATCGAATTTCAGGCCTCTGTGGTATCGAAGATTAATTTTAGTCTGGGCAATGTTTTTGTATGATAAACCCATTAAAAGCTTTGATGAGGAAAGGCAGCTGCGAAGTGGAAGAATTGGAGGACTGGGTGGTGACTTGTGAGCAAGCAGAGATCACAGACAAAGGATACCGACACTGAGGTGTATATGTCTTGGCACAAAATACGTATCAATGAGGAGGTGATCCCCAGCGATAGGGTGATGCGTGCCTCAGCTGGGCATGGCTCAAGAGGCAAATAAGCAAGATCAAAATCTACAGCCAGAATACGGCCCACTGTATTTTATATCTTGGAGTATGAGCCATGCCTTTCAACTGACTCTGCGCAATGACCAGTTCTTCACCTTACCTCAGCTCAGCTATTGTAGTCTGCTTTGGACACCAGCGATGACACATAAATGACGCAGGAATAAACAGTAAATGCCAATCATCGTACATTTGTGACAGTGTTCAAAGGTAATTTTCTCTTTTTACAACTCTGTAATTTGAATTGCATGATTTTATAACTGTAAGTTGTAGCCTTCTCTCTGCAGTACACTGGTTAGTTTTTGAGGGTAAAGCAACTTGGGCTGCTAAGCAGGTGCGCAGATGAGTTTTGTATCATCTAGATATTTCTTCATGACCTCCGGTTACTGTCCTTGATACAGTGAGTTTTATTTATGGTGCCTAGAAGACACTGAGTGCCACAAATGATTATGGCCAGATCTGCACGATGTCTGTACTTGACAACCAGACATTTATGACATCTAGGCATATGGGTTTTTTTTGCTTGCTGGGGTTAAACAGGTAGCATCCCGCAAGTAAAAATAACCTGTAGCCAAAACCCATAAAATCTCACAAAACGCTTTCTGATACTGTCCCAGATATTCTGATATTTTTGCTGAAGAAACCCAGCTTCACAAAGGAAGAAAGTGCTATTTCACAGGAAAACAGAAGCAAGAAGACAGCAAATTCTAGAAAAGATGCAGTGGGAAGTCTCTTGGGGTGAATATAAGAGGACTGACACAGGTCAGAGGATATAAGGTCACATTTTGCATACTGTTGCTCTTGAAGAAAAGGGCTGTGGGTCTTGTAGTCTTCTCTTTCTGGCACACTGATGACAACCTGAAAAATGTCTGTGACTTCATCAAATGGGCAAAATGCTGCTAAAGCTTTCTAAATACTATTAGGTGGCAAACCACATTCTGTGCTTGCTTGTGATGATATAAGCTCAGAGTATCCACTGATTCCAGTTAAATTGATCTGTAATTGCATATACTAACAGAGTAAAATTCATCCTAATATTTTTAAAGGCTATTATTTGGCAGAACAGCTTAGCTTTAATGTGACTGTCTGTAACTATGAATAGAATTTATTTGTACATTTTACAATTTTTTAATGTACAATGCCTGTATGTTGCACTGAATTTGAATAGCAATACTGTGAAAACAAAGTCATGAAGTGAATCAATTCAGTCAGAAACTAGGAAGACAGGGTTGGAGATGCTGCAAGAGTTATGTTTGTTCTACATTCATGCTACATTTATTCACACTTAAAAATGGAAGCAGAGGAAATAGAAGTTCAGTTTAGCTAATTGCCTTACATCATTCCAGCTCTCGGTGAAATTTTCACTGCAACACTATATTTTGTTGAACGCTGTTATTAAATTTGTTCATCCTGTTCTTGGAATAAAGATTTTCTTGCAGTGGCAGGTGTTTTAAAGAATGCAGCCCAGAAAGCCTGAAAAAAACTTTGTATTATAATTTTACTGAATGAGTAAGATCTCAGTTTTTATATATATATTACTTATATAGAATGTATGAATATTTATCATAAGTGCAGTTGTTTGTAACATGTATGGCATAATGTTTAATCTATATAGTATAGATTATATAAATATATAGCATATGTATATTCATATTTTATGGCGTGTGTGTAAATATATGTACATACATATGTTATAGGATATATCAAAACAAAGTTTCATTGCGTTGCCAGCCGGAGGCTGTTTGTACAAATGGCTATGCTGTGCATAGCTGGAGGCTGGAATATAGGCTTCTTCACTTAACTAATGAATCGCTCAGGGAAATGTATCCAACGTACTGCCCTGGTATGTGAGATTGTGTGAAGATGAGCTCTGCTAGATGACCCTTAAGAAGGCAGTAAATAGCACGTCGCTGAGAAAAGAGGGCGATGGGCTCGGCTCTCTGCTGACCCCGGGTTTGGGGCTGGAAGGCAGCAGGTCTTGCTCATCCCGAGCCAGGGCTCTGCTCACTGGGACAGCATGAGAAGGAGGCACACTGGGGATGTGGACCCCACAGGAGAAGTCTTATTGTTCCAAGCTCACGCAGACATAAACATTTAATGCAAAACTTCCAGACTAGTGCCTGCTGGGAGCCCCCTTCTCCTCTCCTTCGGACAATTGTCTATTTGGCGATGCACTAGCACTCCCAAGGAAATTTTCAGGATTATTTCTTTGTTGTTAAGGGGCTTCCAGGCAGCAGGGGGAAAGTTGGCATCTTCTTTAGTACTTCGAATCATTCTTCAGGGGCCTTCTTTCAGTCCTGGCTCTTTCCACAAGCTAAGTAGCCCTAAGCTGTGTACTCTGAATAATTTTATTATTGATGCCTGCTGTGGCCAGGCATCCAGTTTTGAGATGTTCAGCACTTGTGTTAGGCAACTAAAGTAGGCGATCTGAATAGATGCCATTGTGCCAGAGGACTGCAGGAAGAACAAGTGCCAAATTTAAGATTATATGCTACAAACTGAAAGCTTATTGCTGCTGTCTAGCTCAGCAAGCCAATTCAAAGCCAGTCCCTGGAGCCAAAACTGAACCGGCTCTACTTATTTCTAATTTTGAGTCCAGGCACAGAAGGCAAGTAATTTGATTTGAACTTCGATTTGCAGATGGGAAAACTGACGTACTGCATCTGGATGTTTACCTTACATATTTGTAATTTAATTTATGAAAAGTCATGGAATCTGAACAACCACTTAGTGAGTTACTTGCAAAGCTTGCTTTAAATTTTGTATGTATTTTATCTAAGCACCAAAGTATGGGTTTCAGCATGTTCCTTTTTCTGTCTTCATTGCTTTGATTTATTCTGTAAGAAGTTCTGTTTGCCTGTCCTGTAAGATCATGCATTTGGAAGTGTTTTTTTCATTCTTTCAGTATTAACCTTTTGTTTTCTGTTTTGCGCACTTGTGACTGTCAATGCACATTGTGAAAATAAACAGATTTCTTCAAAAGGATCTGTCATTTTTCTGTCCACATGTGCTTGACTCTTTTGGGAAAGAGGATATGGATGAGGAAGGAAAGTGGACTGGAGCACATGATAATAAGCCTGCTTTAACTCCTTTTCCCTTCCTCAGCAGGCGGAATCAATTTCAGCTGGACACCGGAGAATCCTTGGGAGATGCCGCATGCTTTTGAATAAATGTGTTAGGTGGCCTTCCTCAGCTCTCTATCTCTCTCAGTGCTGTAAAGTATCTACTATGAAATGTGAGGAACAGCGCAAGCTGAGCTCAATACTGAGTCCAGTTCTGCACAATAGCATCCTGTATGGAGGTGACAGCTCCAGACTTTCTTACCCTTTTTTCCCCCTACCTTTCTGTAGGAGCACTGCAGTCCTTTCTCTGTGTATCAGAACTCTCCAAGCTTTCCACGTCCCAAAAACTTTGTTTGGCTTCCCATGTACAAATATGCATCTTTATTCTTGTGCAAACGATGTAGCAGACAAGTGCTATCCAGGAGCAACTTTACCAGCTTGAGCTGAGGATTTGGTAAATGGGACTCACAACTGAATTCGGATGCCTGACAGGAGGGCTAGTGTAAGGCAGGAAAACTTTGAAGGGCAAACCAGGCCTTTGACGTAATCAAGAAATTCTTTCCAAATGGAAAAACAACAGTCTAATTTTTAAAAGGGATTGCTGTGAAGTCAAACCTTAACAACTTTTGTGCTTAAGTTTCTGGGCATTTGCGATCCCTTTAAAAACAATGTAGACATGAACTGTTGCAGAAGAATTTGGGCCAGAATATGGCCCGCTGTAAAATCAATAGCTGGACAGTGTATTGTTTTTAGTGCTTTCTATGCAGTAATTTGAAAGGGAGAGGAGGATTGTCTTGTGGTTACTCTATTGCTCTGCTGCCTTTCTAATTTGCTGTTATGGGAACATAAAATTACTTGTCTGATGTGTCACTCAATGTATAGCAAGTAGCTTGAAATGACTTCTATTGAAAAAGCAATTACCTCTCCAGTGGCAAAAAAGGCATGTAGAAGCCATGGCCTTTTTTCTAGGAAAGCTACTTAATGACACAGGACATGCACATAAAAGAGTAATAAGTCTATTTTTCAGCCTTGTTGTATACTGGACTTTCCATATTTCAGAATTCTTACTCCTGAGGAGCTTTTGCGTATGTGTGGGTGTATGTGTGTGGGTGTGTGTGAGAATCAAAGGAACATGGTGTCCTTTGCTTTAATAGTTTATTTTATGTTATTGCTTTGTGTTTTGCAGTCCCTCTAGCCAATCTGCATTTATGAACTGAAGAGAATAGGAGCCAGGGGCCTAATATTACAGTAAATTAGGTACTGAATTTCTACTCGAGTGATTTAGTTTTGAATTTAGCCTTTATTCTAACTAGTTAATATACAGAGAGATCATATTGGGAGTTAGGAGACTTGCCTCTTTCCTCAGCAACAAGAAGATAGTAGTCAAGGAGTGAAGAAGAATGCTTCTCCTTTAAACTCTGTTTGCTCTGGTCTTTTGGGATGCTTCTCAGACTTTTATATGGCCTGCCCTGGACATTGAGGGGTCCGGTTCCTAGGGCTACCGGGATTTTTAGTTGTGACTAGAGCAGGAGCAGAATGATTTCTACCCATAGAGAGGAAAATGCATGGGCTGCGCTTTTCAGATTCATTTGGAGCAAGAGACTGTTTATGTTACCAGTCTCAAAAAAAATTATTATTCTTTGTTAATTTTATTTGCTACCATTGTTAAAAGCAAACTGGGTTAGCAGAGGGGAAATTCATAGAGTTTACCTTTTCCTGTTTCACAGTTTATGAGACACTTACTCTGCGTTGGAAATATGATCAGATTAGACTGCTTCTTCTGTTCCCTTTTCAGCAACGTGTTTATGGGCCTGAATTTATTTAGATTCCTCGGAATATAGCTTTTTTTAAGGAAAATTGTGCTCTGGTGCCACGGAGAGGGTTGGACTAATCCTCTGAATAATTGCCTCCTCTTTTTATGCTGTAAATATTATAAAATTAACGGTGTCAAAAACTCACTATTTTTGATGTTTCCGTGGCATTATGCATCCAGATTCAAATTTTCACAGTAAATTGTCATGGATATTTCACATAAAAAATATTACAGCTTCTTATCTTCTCACCCCGTCATCCTTGTTGCTAGAGGTTGTGTCAACAGGAGGTTTAATTGTATGAGATTTTCAGGAATTGCAGTAATGTGTTTCTGCTGGGATGATCAGTGAGCTTGGTTAAAAAGATAGTGTCATCCCATGTAACTGGCGGAGGCACTCACATAAATGCAGTCCCACACCAAAAGCTAACTGCCAAGGTGAGAGCAGCCCTCTTGCCTCATGTGAGTACAGGTGTCCCGGGTGGCAAATCCCCAGGAGCTGCTCCAGGAAATCATCCTGGAACTCCAGAGAACGTCTTGAGCACCTGGACATTTGGGCTTTTCCTTCTTTGCAATTGACTTACTTTGGTAAGGCTTTCTGTTGTGGTATTTATTTTCCTCTTTGGTCTGTTTTTTATTAGCCTCAGTGAAAAATGACACCATATGTGAGGTTGGGAACTTAAAGGAGTTTCTTCATGACACCTTTATAGCCACAGTTACTTGGATCAAACACGGAAGACAGCAATAAAATAGAAAGGCTACGCAGCTGACATTGAAACTGCTGCTTTTTATACGAAAACATCAGTATCTCACTGTCAACTCATGTTTGCCTGTCTGCTTTTGGTACCCATGCAATACCCTCTGTTACCTAAATTTCTTCTTTAGAAGCAGGGACTACCTTGTTTCACTATGTATGTGATGGTTGTGCTCCTGTTAGGAAAACAGTTCCTAAAGGAATAGACCATAGTGATCTGTACAACATGCTGCTTAGATTGTCATGAGATTACAAACCTATCGTCATGCCTGAAAAAATAATGATGTGATATATTTTACTAGACCTTTTACTAAAACCAATTATTTGACCAGAATCATGTTGACTGCAGCTGAAGAGGACTAGGCCTTTATAATTCATTATTTACTCTGGGGTGAATATGAGCCAAAATTGCAAGGAAGGCAAACTATATGCTGAGCCACTTTAGGAGGAATGTGGCCAACAGATCAAGGGAAGGCATTGTACCCCTCTCCTTGGCACTGGTGAGGCTGCCACTGGGACACTGTATCTAGTTTTAGGCCTCTCTGGTTCAAGATGGATGAGAACAAACTGAACATGGTCCAGTGAAGTGCTGCCAAGATGGCCGGGAACTGGATCACGTACTGCATGAGGGGAGGCTGAGGGGGGACGTAACAGCAGCCTGAAGCTTCTTGAAGGGCAGTTACAAAGATGATGGAGCCAAATTCCTTTTGGTGGTGTACAATGACATAACAAGGGGCAACAGCCACAAAGCGTGGCTGTGGACGTTCAGGTTGAACATTAGAAAAATCTGTTTCACCAGGAGGGCAGGGCAGCACTGGAACAGGTGCCCAGAGAAGTTTTGTGATATACACCCTTGGAGATTTTGAAGACTGGGCTGGAAAAAGCCACAGATGACCTGACTGAGTATCGATGAAAGTCCTTCTTTAAGTAGCAGGAGCATGGCTTGACATCCAGGTGCCTTTGAGTCAACACTTCTGCAATTCTGTGACTTTGTATCTATATCTACCTTATACTTCTGGCAAGCAGTTTAATCCTGGAAACCCAGAATACTGTTAAGACCTGGCACCTGGCATCCACAATGCACTATAAAGTCAGCCTGTCTTCAGGTTCAATCTGTCCTGAAGACAGGTGATTTTGGGGCCTTTGCAGGGAGGACTCCTGGACTCCTGATATGACATTGGCCCATGTGATGCCTCTGAAAAAGCAGAAGGAGGCTGTATGGTGTGCCACAGTCTGCCCGTGTAGTAGAGAAGTGCAGTGCCACCAGAAAACACAGGGCATACTCAGGATCCCTTTTCAAAGACTATGAGCTGGATGGCTCACTCACAAGGCTATGGAGGAAGTTAACTAGAATGACTCATTTCATACTGGAGGTATGAAATCTCTTCTGTATGACTAGATAAAGGAGGATATTGAGCATGGCAAAGATGACTGTGGTGTGGAGATAGAACAATCTGAGTGTCATGGAAAAAGTGAATAGAGATTAATTGACTGTTTGCTATGTTCCAACGCAAGGGCTGAGAGAACATGAAATAGCACCAATGAACAGACATTTTAAATTAATCAAATTCTGGTAGTTCTGCGTACCACGTGTGGTTACTAGGGTATCTGGGGACTCTCTGCCACAGATGTTGTAAGTGAGAAGGGTTTTCATAAGTTCAAAAGAAACTGAACGGAAGCAAAAAATCATTGAGTCCTCTTAGGTACAAGTAAACCTTTGGTTCTGGAAGCCTTGAACTGCAAATTACTGCAGTACTGGAGAATATATGGAGGAAGTATAACTATATGCTTGCTATGTTCTTCTACTCTTCCCTAGGCATCTGGTGGTGGCCACCCTTAGAGATAGGATACTGGGTTAGGTGAGCTGTCAGTCTAGTCATCTACACTGTTATGCTGAAAGAGAACTACAGCAGCGTGTGCTGTGGCCGGCTGGTTTGGCCTCCAGCCTGGCCTTTAAGCTGCTCCAGTGAAGCAGTGGAGGCACAGGAAAGGACAGAGCCCAGCAAAGGGCTGAAGAAACTGTAGTGCATGGACAGAAGAAGCAATTTGTTGATATTTGAATAGCAACATGAAATAAAGCAAGATTTTGAGGTGTTTATGTGACAGTGACCTATTCTGTATTTGTGAAGTCAGGAAGGGAAAAGAGAACAGACAGCAGAACCTGAGCGATTGCTAGCACTGCACATCTAGCGATGATGCTGTTGCAGTGGCCAGGGCATCAGGGAGATGAAACAATCCCACTCTTTTGCAGGATATCGTCTATGGAGGCTTTGCTCAGAGTGCACAGGGAACAGACACCTGGGTTCACAACGCTTTTATAGCTTCTATAGGCTTGAACGCAGCCTACTTTCAACACCTAGTGCAATATTTACACTTTCATTAAGTGTCATTGCACTGTTTCATTTTCTAGTTAATTCAGCTGAGATAAGCCAACTTGCCCACAGAAGACAGTGGCCTGAGATCAGCCACACACTTTGCAGACAGTCTAAGGTCATGCCTGTATTACTCAATTCAGAACCACTTCCCATATTCTGGTTCCAGGTGAACCCTCAGGCCCCATCCCACCTCCTGTGGTATCAGGTTTGCACCAACCCCTACCCATCCAAAGCTCTTAATCCTTCTGTGGAAGTATGGCAAACCCTGAAGGGTAAGCTATAACCTAAACAGCCAGAACAAGTGAATACAAATGAATAAGAATGAGGAAAAAGCCCATGCAAAAGTCCTTTTCCCGCCATCCATTGGAGGAAGATGAAGACTGTCTCTGAGACAAGCTTCTGAAGGCATGTACATAACTGACATGGCATCCCTGCTGCCTGTCTCAGCCAGTGTCTGGCAATGGACACTGCTGGAGGACAGAGTTTTCTAACAGGAGGACTGAGTCAAACTATCCAGACGGACTATGTGACGGACGTGAGGCTGGACCCTAGTGATGAAGGTCAGCCCTCAGTGGTGACCAAGAGCCTGGAATGCCAATCTTAACGCGATGCCAGAGAAAGAGTTGAGGCCCATGGCATGTGTCTCATCCACAAAAGCTTCACAGCAGACTGCTGTGAGGCAAATGAGGAACGACTGTTGAATTCCTCAAGGATGCCTATTTTCCTTCCAGACATAAACAGTGGGACAGACACAAAATAGTTGCGCTTTGAATCTCACATTGGGAGCTCATCTATGCATGGTTGCATTGCATGGGTTTCTTTTAATTTTTTATGTCATTTAAAAGTTCATTATAATTCTTAAAACAAGACTCTTAAAGAAAAAGTAGTTTTTTATCCAGTGACCTACAAAAAGTAATTGCTGCATTTTCAGACATTCTGTTTAAAAATAATGATCAGAGCAGTCCAGTAGTGAAACTATTCTATTAAAAAGGAGATAATTTTTTAAAAATGCACACCAAAGACACTTACAGTACCACTCAGGAACAAAAAAAGCCACCTGTTTTGAGAACTGCACTAAGAAATGTAAATTGCAGTACAAAGCGCAGCCCCTCCGGTAAGCCTGCTTGAGGTTTTTGCTGCGGTACACACAGAGGTCCCAGCAGCTCCCTCCCCGCTCCTCAGACAGCCTCCGCCACTGGGAAAAGTGGGTGCTGTGGTTCCTGGGGTCCCTCCTGCTGCGGCCCCCAGGTAACCCAGCTCCCCTGGACCCCACCGCCTGCCCAGGAGAGCTGTTGCCTCCCCATGGTGTAGGCTGTGCCCTGGCAAGAGGCACACCTCCCAAACCTGGGCTGAACTGTGCTTCTCAGTGGTGAAGGACTGATACCAAAGCAGCTGTCTTCAATATTTACGCTGGAGTGAGTAAGCCCTGGCAGCAGCGCAGGGCAGGGGATGCTCCATCTCCATGCATGGACAGCTTTGTCTCCAACCCCTGGGCATGGACTATGGCCGCTGTACATAAAGGATGACCGCCAACCCTGGTCCCTCCTCCAGTGCCCCAGCAGGCTACAGCAGCATCTTCCAGCCCTCCATGGACTTGGGACCAAGCAAAAGGTGGCTTGTTTTCCTGCACAGCCCCGCAGGAGAGGGAGGCAGCGGTGCTGGAAAGCAGCAGCTTTGCTACCAGCATGAGCCCTGGCTCGCTCTGCATGGAACGGGTTTCTTCTGGCCCCTGGTGAAGCGGTGCATATGTTTCAGCACGCTCCCGGCACCCCTGCTTGAAGCGGAGAGCAGTCCAAGGCCATCTGTGCTTTCTCTGTGCTACTAAGGGATCAGCAGCTGGCCATGTCAGCTGTGTCTGCTCTAATAAATTAAGCAGTGCCAGGGCACATCACTGGACTTGATTATTTATATTGTTAAATTATTGAAATGCCCCCTGGCTTGCTTTTGGCCAAGTAGTGCTCTCCCAAACGATTCTCAGGCACAGTTCCGAAGTTAGCTTAGGCCAGGGACTGCTCCCAAGCGCGGTGTAGCTGCATCCACTCTGTTTTACAGAGTAAGAGAGTTTAATAGTATGGACACAGGCTGTTCCATACCACTTGGCCTTAGTGTCAGGGAACAGCTTCAGGCATGCTTCGTTCAGCAGTGTGGGCGTAGCTTTTGGGTCCAAACCTCCTTCAGGCCATCAGAGCAGCATGAGCTTAAAAATCCAGTCCTGAAGAAGAAGTACAACTCATACAAAATTGCATTGTTTTTTTTTTTTTTTTTCTCATTTCCGTTTCTTCCTGAAATATCTGGCCTCTTCACTTTGTTTGAATAAATTTTTTTCCCTCTAGCCGCTCATATTATTATGCTGTTTCTAAGAGTCACAGAGAGGCATTAGATTTTGCTCTTAGTGTTTTTTGGGACCTCTTCAAGGATGGGAAAGGAAGCACTACAGCTGCAAAAAGAGTTTAAGCATTTTCTTCCAGCTTAGTAGAAAAATCCATAAATAATAGCTCCCTGTAAAGCCTGTTTGTAACACATTATGTATCCATACACCCACATTATATATATATGCATACACACATAACATTCAATAACTGACTTTCCTTTAAAGATGAAAAACATCTTATGATCCTGATATTCCGACGAACACCTTAATGACCTTACAAATAGTCACAGCTCTAAGTTTTTCTTGGATTTCCTCCTGCTCTTTTTTTCTCTGTTAATTTCTTTTTCCAATGGATTAAATATTTCTCTGCAACACGGACATTTTTTATAAACAGTAAATTTAATTTATTCTCTGTGGAATCAACCCAAATGTTCAAGCTTTTCTTTCTTGGTTACTGTTTCAAGTGTAATATTAGCTGTGAAAACTGAAGACTTTAACACCCGCTGTTTCTTGGACAAACTTCATGTCTTCCTGTATTCTGATCCAGAGACTACAAAGTAAGAGAAAACAGCCCTGCTTGTACCCTTACTCCCAGCTGGAGTCAGAAAAGTATGCATTTTGGGGCTGTAAACATTTTGACAGGAATTTCATCCTTATTTTAGGCTTACATTTAGAAAACATTCAACAGTGGGAGAGACTGCATCTTCTTGAGCCACAGCAGAGCATGCCCTAGGTATTCCTGTCTAAGCCTCTTCTGCCCTGACCCAGAGGAAAAGCTTCATATCAAAAACCCTGATGAAATCATTAAATGACAAGCATGAGCTCAGTTCCAGTTTGCTACATTCCCACAAATGAAACATGGATCTGAATAACAATCCTGGGATGGAAGAGGCCACTTTGCTATTTGCCTCAATTTTCCCTGTGTTCAGCAGAGAAGCGAAAGGTTTTTAAACCTTTTAAACTCTTGCTCTTCGAGTTCACCAGCAGTTAACAGTAAAAGTTTTCAACAGCTTTCTGATGTTGCCAGGAAGAATTATTCCATTGCAAGGATGGAACCAAATGTCTAATTTTAGTGTTAGATCTTGAGTTATTGTCTATAAAGTCATATACTTTACTTTCATTATGAGACTGATGTCTGAAACCTTCAGAAACTACTCTCAGCCCTGTGGTCTTTGATCTCATCTTGTAGTGCTTCTGCTCTTGGCAATGGCAGTTGTGAGGGGCCACAGGGAGGGAAAGGTGAAAACTTCTGGCAGCAATGTTAAGCTTGAGAACCAAGTTCCATGCAGCTTACAAGAGAAAAGCAAAGATATGAATCTCCTTGATAGTGCACTGGACAGCAAAAAATATGCAACTAGACAAGGCAGAGTTTAAGAGTTTAAGATGTATCTGAACAAGCACTCAGTTGTAGAATGGAGCACTCAGGTGGGTGAGGGGTGGGGGGGGAGGGAACCAAAAACTAACCAAGAGTTTGCTTGAAATTTTGAGTCATGCTGTGGAAAAAAGTTGCAGCTCTATTGACAAAGGGGAAGAGAAAGAAAGGAAACAGAGACAGAAGGCAGAGCAGAGGATTAGAAAGCAGTAATGCTCAACAGAAACCAATGAGATAAAATCACAGAGTAAATTCCAAGTGTTAAGATAGTCTGAGGGATTAAACTGATTTAAAGCCTTTAGAAATCTGTATAACATACTCACTTTTTCTCACAAATGAAGACAGAGTGAATGGTTTTATAGTTTAACAAAACATCAGTCCCAAGTCCTCTTCACCCTTCATAGTTTTCCTGCAACTAATTTGCTTCATTTGGACTCAGTGAAAACCATCATTCACAAAAAAACTGTATTTCAGTCTTTAAGGAATGAGAAAGGAAAACTTTTTATATCCTATCTAAAATGCCTATTATTGCATAATTTTGTCTTCCCTTATAAATCACAGCATAGCCCTGTCTGATAGCAGATATAAATCCATGAATCCGTTTATCTTATAAGAAAGACATAGTGAAAAGCCTAAAGAAAAGTATCACTGAGGTTTATTGGAAGTGATTAAAAGACAAAAGAAGTTAGACTGATAGATTAAAAGCAGAAAATCAGGTAATCAGATTTTGCTGGCGCTGCATAGTGTGGCACTATGTCTGTTGCTCCCTGTCGGATCCAATCCAATTCGATCCCATCAAAGCTAATCCGCCCCAGTGGACATGTGGCCATGGGTAGGCAAATGTCAGCCCATGGTGGTCAAGGTCTAAAAAATGCTTTTTCAAGCATGGTTTTAATAGTAAGGTCTCTGACTTCCCTTCTCCCACTGTGTATAAGGTTAGGACTGAGCTCCATGTGGCTCTTGCTCCTGAGCTCCTAGGTGTGCGTACCTGTCCCAGGCCCCTCCTGACTCCTAGCTGGGGTGGCATGTGTACAGCTCAGACACAGTCAGTGTGAGCATGAACATGCACAACGGTGAGTGTTGAGTCTTGACCTAACAGCCTTGGGGCCATGGAAGGGATTAAATGCAACGTATTTTATAGAACCAGTGGGGCAGCGGCCATTTCTCCCCTTCCAGTCCCCCAGGTTTCATTAAAATGACTAGTCAAAGGAACAAGGTGGAGTGAGGTGTGAGCAGAAGGATGCTCTGAAACCTCCATTAGCAGAGGTACTTTCCACCACATGGTGGCAAAATGACAAAGTGATTGTAAAACCCTCATCCAAGTTGTGGTTGCAGCCAGAGTTGGCTCAAGACATTCAGCTCTGTGGGGAAAGCTCAGTACTTGCAAAGAGGGCTCCAGGTGGGTAATGGAAAGAGAATAGTGAAGAGGGAATATGGTGGTTTTAGATAACTCTGAGTACATGAAACAGATGTACGGATGACTTAGGCTGTAAGACAGCAGTGGAGGTTTTAGGGGGCTTGGAGAAAGACTTGGAGTTTTGGACAGATGGGGGCAAGAGCCAGAGGTTTCTTTCCTCCTTCTCCTGTTTCCCCCTAGGATATGGGACTTCCACTTCCCCCTAAGACCTCCCAGACAGCGGAGTATCCCCCCTGCAACCTGTCAGAGAGTGGAGTATCCCCCCTGCCTCATGTGGTGACCTGTTCCCTCTCCAGACCCCTAGTAGGCATCCCACACTGCTTACGCCTCTGTGCATCTTGGTCTACTGGGGAGGGAAAGGATGGGACCAGTCAGAGATCCTAGAGAAGGGTCTAGGAAACCAGGGCTTTCTGCTTCTCCTGTTGCAGGAAAAAGCCACCTTCTCTAGCCCCTAACCCCTCCCAGACCATCAGCTGGAGATGTCTTACCTTCAACAACTCCTTTCTATGCCAGTGGCTGCCAATTTGCCTTTGTCTGAAGCTGAGGGCTCCAAGGCAAAAAGAATCTTCAACTCTCGCAAGACCTGCCACCTCTGTAAGGTGTAAGTGGCCTTGGGTTGTTTTTTTTTGTTTTGTTTTCTTCTTTTTTTTTTCCTGTCAGCAAGAATTTGACTGTAGTTTGATGCTCAGGTGTTGAGTAGTTTATTCTGCTCTTATAATAATGTAAATAGTTCCAAGATTCAGAGGAACACAGAATATGTGCAACAGAAAACTTTGTGATTATGTTTTGTAGATCGACAGAAATAACTTACCCGGGTGCTTTGGAGACTTAGAGTCACTTTATTGTCCAAAGTAAAATCAAAGAGTGTGTTGGTATAACCAGAGAACTGAAAATGTACTGCTTTTCTCACTGGTTTACTCTCACTGTAAATTTTTACTGCTTTCCTCTTTTAGATTTGTAAGATAACAGAGCCAATGACTCTGGGAGACAATGAACTAACCTAGTTAGTTTTCATCAAAGCCAATATAAAGCATCTAATGGTACTTCCACCCCCTGCAACATGGGTTTGGAAGTCTTTGAGTTTGATTTGACAGATGGCTCAAAAATAATATCATCATTCTGTGTACAAAATCTGCCCACCTTAATGTTGTTTTGATTCTTTTGAAATTCTTTCTTCAGCTTCATTTCTAACTTTAAGTAATATGCCCATTTCCAATTGCATTTCACAGTTTTCATGACTCCAGCTTCACAAAAGAACACAGTTTGGTCATTTCTCCTGAGTCCACTTTGATTTCTCTTATGACAAAAGACCTCCTGGTCGTCAGATACATAATTAATGGTAATATGAGGCAGCTATTTCTCCTTTAATATTTCTAGGCTTCTGCAGAAAGCATTATTTGCCTTCCCCTCCCTTCC